>CM049586.1:4878040-5315540 GCA_027123335.1 Amphiprion clarkii
GATTTTTCAAACATGTTGTAAAAACGTGCCATATGATGAAATAATGTAAAGGACGGCGTGAAAAACACTCCAGAAAGGTTTTCTTTGAAGAAAAAATCATCATGAATTTTGGCGCAAAAAAAACGCCTTACTATACTATGTCGAAAAAAAAAGCCATTTTTCAAACATGTTGTAAAAACGTGCCATATGATGAAATAATGTAAAGGACGGCGTGAAAAACACTCCAGAAAGGTTTTCTTTGAAAAAAAAATCATCATGAATTTTGGCGCGAAAAAAAACGCCTTACTATACTATGTCGAAAAAAAATGCCATTTTTCAAACATGTTGTAAAAACGTGCCATATGATGAAATAATGTAAAGGACGGCGTGAAAAACACTCCAGAAAGGTTTTCTTCTAAAAAAAAATCATCATGAATTTTGCCGCAAAAAAAACGCCTTACTATACTATGTCGAAAAAAAATGCCATTTTTCAAACATGTTGTAAAAACGTGCCATATGATGAAATAATGTAAAGGACGGCGTGAAAAACACTCCAGAAAGGTTTTCTTTGAAAAAAAAATCATCATAAATTTTGGCGCGAAAAAAAACGCCTTACTATACTATGTCGAAAAAAAATGCCATTTTTCAAACATGTTGTAAAAACGTGCCATATGATGAAATAATGTAAAGGACGGCGTGAAAAACACTCCAGAAAGGTTTTCTTTGAAAAAAAAATCATCATGAATTTTGGCGCAAAAAAAACGCCTTACTATACTATGTCGAAAAAAAATGCCATTTTTCAAACATGTTGTAAAAACGTGCCATATGATGAAATAATGTAAAGGACGGCGTGAAAACACTCCAGAAAGGTTTTCTTTGAAAAAAAAAATCATCATAAATTTTGGCGCAAAAAAAAACGCCTTACGATACGTCGAAAAAAAAGTTGATTTTTCAAACACGTTGTAAAAACATGCCATATGATGAAATAATGTAAAGGACGGCGTGAAAAACACACCAGAAAGGTTTTCTTTGAAAAAAAAATCATCATAAATTTTGGCGCAAAAAAAACGCCTTACTATACTGTCGAAAAAAAAGTCGATTTTTCAAACATGTTGTAAAAACGTGCCATATGATGAAATAATGTAAAGGATGGCGTGAAAAACACTCCAGAAAGGTTTTCTTTGAAAAAAAAATCATCATGAATTTTGGCGCAAAAAAAAACGCCTTACTATACTATGTCGAAAAAAAAGCCATTTTTCAAACATGTTGTAAAAACGTGCCATATGATGAAATAATGTAAAGGACGGCGTGAAAAACACTCCAGAAAGGTTTTCTTTGAAAAAAAAATCATCATGAATTTTGGCGCGAAAAAAAACGCCTTACTATACTATGTCGAAAAAAAAGTCGATTTTTCAAACATGTTGTAAAAACGTGCCATATGATGAAATAATGTAAAGGACGGCGTGAAAAACACTCCAGAAAGGTTTTCTTTGAAAAAAAAATCATCATGAATTTTGGCGCAAAAAAAACGCCTTACTATACTATGTCGAAAAAAAATGCCATTTTTCAAACATGTTGTAAAAACGTGCCATATGATGAAATAATGTAAAGGACGGCGTGAACAACACTCCAGAAAGGTTTTCTTCTAAAAAAAAATCATCATGAATTTTGGCGCAAAAAAACGCCTTACTATACTATGTCGAAAAAAAAGTCGATTTTTCAAACATGTTGTAAAAACGTGCCATATGATGAAATAATGTAAAGGATGGCGTGAAAAACACTCCAGAAAGGTTTTCTTTGAAAAAAAAATCATCATGAATTTTGGCGCAAAAAAAACGCCTTACTATACTATGTCGAAAAAAAAAGCCATTTTTCAAACATGTTGTAAAAACGTGCCATATGATGAAATAATGTAAAGGACGGCGTGAAAAACACTCCAGAAAGGTTTTCTTTGAAAAAAAAATCATCATGAATTTTGGCGCGAAAAAAAATGCCATTTTTCAAACATGTTGTAAAAACGTGCCATATGATGAAATAATGTAAAGGACGGCGTGAAAAGCACTCCAGAAAGGTTTTCTTCTAAAAAAAAATCATCATGAATTTTGGCGCAAAAAAACGCCTTACTATACTGTCGAAAAAAAAGTCGATTTTTCAAACATGTTGTAAAAACGTGCCATATGATGAAATAATGTAAAGGACGGCGTGAAAAACACTCCAGAAAGTTTTTCTTTGAAAAAAAAATCATCATAAATTTTGGCGCAAAAAAAACGCCTTACTAAAAAGGAAAGTACAATGTAAGATTCCAAACATCCTACGTGGATCTGTAACTGCACAATCCATCAAATCCGAAAACAAAAAAGGGTCAATAATAGAGACAAAAGAAACGTTAAAATCAAACTTATAGAGGAAAAATATATAACTGTTCAGACACATATTCTTACTTTCAAATCAGATAAAACCGCTTTAACAGACCAAAAACATTACAAAACGAATACAAAAAATATCTCACAGGACCGAGTTGGTTAATAGAGCCAAAAATGTTAGGACCAACGTAACTAGTAATTAATACAACAAAGCAGGGCTAGTTAAAAGAATATACTTGAGGAAATACTACTAGTAATTAAAAATATATATCAAATTAAAAAAAAAAAAAAACACAAAAATGTACTAAAACCTTCATTTGGCCTTCCATAGGTTTTCAACTGAGATAAATCCACCAAGTTTATGCTGTAAATGCTGACTGTAATTGATGGAATGTCTAAAAGTAAAATGTCTACAAGTTCACACAAGAGAACATATTTTGGGACATGGCTGTAAAGCCAGATAATCTACTGTTAGATTATTTGAAAACTCTTCACTTTGTCGTATATTGGCTCATTACCATATACACACAGACAAAACATTTCAGCTGTTTAAAGTCTGTTTAACGCAGCAAAATGTCATGACGTCACATCTTGAGTATCACAAAAATAAGCCTCAAAATGTGATTCAGGGCAATATACAAATGAACCCAAAGAGTCAAAGAGTGATGCAGAAAAACTAGTCCATGCATCTGTTACTTCTAGGCTTGACTACTGTAATTCCTTATTATCAGGTTGTCCCAAAAGCTCTCTGAAACATCTACAGCTGATCCAAAATGCTGCAGCCAGAGTACTGACAGGAGTTAGCAAGAGAGATCATATTTCTCCTATACTGGTTTCTCTTCATTGGCTTCCTGTTAAATCTAGAATAGAATTCAAAATCCTTCTTCTGACATATAAAGCTCTTAACAACAACCAATCTCCATCATATCTCAAAGACCTGATAGTACCATATTATCCTAGCAGAACTCTTGGCTCTCAGACTGCAGGCTTACTTGTTGTTCCTAGAATCTCTAAAAGTAGAATGGGAGGCAGAGCCTTCAGTTATCAGGCGCCTCTCCTGTGGAACCAGCTCCCAGTTTGGGTTCTGGAGGCAGACACCTCTATTTTTAAGACCAGGCTTAAAACCTTCCTTTTTGACAAAGCTTATAGTTAGGGCTGACTGGGGGACCCTGACGGGGTGAGCTGGTGTTTTCATTTGCACAACTGACTTCCCCTCTTGACGTCCCTTTAGTTTGTCCCTAGTTCTGCTGCTATAGGCCTAGGCTGCTGGGGGACCTCTCTGGATGCACTGAGCCCTTCTCTAACTACCAATGTATTTACTATATATACCATTGTTGCATTACATTCACTCCCGTGTCCCAGAGCTGGATGCTTCAGATGTGTGGTTGTTCTCCCACCTCCAGCTGCCCATTTCCACCGATCTACTCTGCATTGCCCTTACTATATTTGATTTGCTCATTTACATATTCTTGAATTTACCACCAGCTATATATGTAGTATATTTAATGCCAGAGCTATACACCATAGCAGTAAACTATAATTAGTTTCCATGTTAGTTGTACTTTGCATATATCATCTGTCTTATCATGCATGTATTATACTGTGTGTTTTATGGTCCTTGTCCCCCCCCCCCCTCTATCTCTACCTCTACCTCTCTACCTCTTCCCCTCTACCTCTATCCCTCTATCTCTACCTCTCTACCTCTTCTGTCCCTCTCAACCCGCCCGGCCAGCAGGCAGATGGGTCCCTCCACATTAGAGCCGGGTTCTGCTCGAGGTTTTTTTCCCTGTTAAAGGGGTGTTTTCCTTGCCACTGTTGCCTTTTGGCTGCTCTGGGGCTCAGGCATATGGGTTCTGTAAAGCGTCTCGAGACAATTTGACTGTAATTGGCACTATATAAATAAAATTGAATTGAATTGAATTGAATTTTTATATTCCACCTGATTACAAAAAAACCCAGGAAAAACCAGTTCAGACGTGAGTTTGGGTATTATTATGGGTATTTATTAAGCAATTGCTTCAACCACAGCCATGTTTATAGATTGAGTAGGCCTCAGATGTGAGAGGAATGCAGCTCTTAAAAACAAAACAAAAAAATCCCTAATGAGATTAATTTAAAACAGAAACACCATAGCCTTATATACAAGTGGATGGGGTGGGCATGTGCAAGAGGTGCATGGGTTTCAGGGGCGTGTATGATGATTGGTTGGTACAACAGGAGAATTTCTGGTGTTGGGGTAAGAGGAGGGCAGGTGGTGGTGGGTGGGGTGGCTTTAGTACATGTAGCCTTTGGAGTAGGGCTGAGGGCCCATGTTTTGGGGGGTTTGTTCGGGGGTGTAGGGCATGCCCTCGTCCAGGTGGGACAGCGGCACCGTGTCCTCCTCGTTAACGTAGCGCTCAAACTCCGCCTTCAGGCTCGGCCGCTGATTGTCAGGGAAGGCCAGGGAGATGAGAGCCTCGGGCTCACACACAAACTTGTAAACATAGCGCTCCCCTGCCACCTGAAAACACAGAACATTCAGGAAGATGTAAACATGGATTCATCGCTGACGACAATGAATCTTATAGACACCCCTAAAGGTCATTAACTGTCATCTTTTTGCCTCCACAGATAAACTATGGCTTTGTGGGAAGAAGAAAGAGTTGAGCTGGACGTGACGGATGGACATACCCAAACACAGCAGATGACTTTGTAAACTAAAAATTTCAGAAAATACATGAACTGTATATTTTGAATAATTTCTACACCTTGACAAGCTGTTTTAATCATGAATTAAAATGACATTGTTCAGTTCCAGATAGCTGTGACTAAATGTTTCATTTTCAGAATATACTTTTTGCATTAAAACAATGGAAACGTAGAGTTGTGGTTATTTGTTATGCTGTGATTTTACTGGAAATGAAATGAGTTTGACATCTTCTTATTTAGTATGTCGTCCGAAATTGGACAAAAATGACATTGTCCAAAATTGGAGAAAAACATCATAGTTTAGTACGTCGTTCAAAATGTGGTAAAAACGTCTTAGTTTCGAATGTCTTCGTAAACATACTAAATTAGTAAGTATTATACCTTCCAGTTTTACTGCCATCTCTATCCGAAGATTGTAAGAGAGGCGTTTGTTCATGTATCACTCATACCCTGATTTATAGAGCGATAAAACAAGATATTCTAAATCCTCTCTGGACTAGACCAACGGCAACTTCTCATATAGGTCAGAAGGAATGTAAAGCAATTTGTGAGGGAACGCAAAACTGGCCACTGAAATTCTAAATTTATATTCCTGCTTAATAATTCTATTTTTGTATCCAGATGGTGAATTTAGCTAAAACTCAGAGAATTTGAAATGTGTCTTGGAGGCCTACATCAGCATCAAACCTCAATCCCCAAAGAATCAGGGTTAGAGTCGTAAACTTACTGCCACTAAAACTTCTTTTTGCCCTCCATATTTGTGTTTTCCACATGTAGAAAGTTCTGCTTATAATTTGATACTAATATACCCTGATTTATAAGTTTGTACCTACTGATTTTACAGCAATTATTAAACATTTGCAAATGTTTTAATGACTGATTACAAGCCAATAAGAACAACATTTAGTTGGATGTGTTTATTTATTCTCCCTCCTCATGATTTGTGTTGTGAGTTTCTGAACTAGAATCTAGCTGATGAACTACGAATTAACAGCTTCAAACTATTAAATATTGCCAACCCAAACACTTTATCTTATTAATGGATTCTTTAACTGATCTGTAAAGAATTTAGTCACAACTTAGACCCATCGGCCACTTATTTAGGAAACAAGTTTACATTTTTGTTGTCAAAAAAGGAGCTGGTTCTGCTGTACGTTTATTATTTAAGTGGTAATGAATGGTGGTGAACTGCACTACATTAAAAAGTACTCATTTTTTGCTCCTCATGTATATTAATGGGGTGAACGAATTATTAGAAACACTTTAAAATGTAACACAGTCCAGCACACCACCTGTTATTGCATGAATAATAAACATACAGTAGAATTTAATAAAGTTACTGTTATCTATGTAACAGATTTTAAACTAGATTGGTTTAAATGTAAAGGTTAAGACTCCACGTTATTATTTATTATGTGAATTTCCCTGATTCATGTCAATATTACAGGTTAAAAATCTACAAAAGTTAGAAAAATACATATTTGGTGTACAATTTTATTATTTATTATTACATTTCCTTGAGTCTTGTAAATATTACAAGGTAAATCCTACATTTTTTAAAATAAAAAGACAAATTTAAGTGATTAAATTAAATAGTGAGGTGAAATTTCATTATTATGTGAATTTCCCTGAGTCTTGTAAATATTACAGGTTAAAACCCGACAGAAGATAATAAAATACAAATTTATCTTACAGTTTTATTATTTATTATGTGAATTTCTCTAGTCTTGTCAATACTATAAGTTAAAACTTGAGGTTTCTTTTTTTTAAAAAGACAAATTTTTGTGACTGAATTAAACAGTGAGGTTAAGACCTTACAATTTTATTATTTATTATGTGAATTTCTCTCAGTCTTGTAAATATTACAGGTTAAAACACTACAAAGGATGATAAAATACAAATTTAAGTGACTCAATTAAATAGCAAGGTTAAGATCTTACAATTTTATTATTTATTGTGAATTTATTGTGTTAAACCTGATAATTTTTTAACAAAAATACATATTTAAGTGACTAAATTCAGCAACAAGGTTAGGATCTTCCAATATTGTTAATTATAGAAATTCACCTGACTAATTTATGACTTTCACCTAATAAAGTGCCTCAAAATTGGTACAAATAAAATGTTTAAAAAGAATTTTTTGCGGTTACTCAACTATGGAAAACACTTCAGCAATCAGGTTAAGATACGAGTAAAATTTAAGATTTTAGGGCTGAAAATGAATAAATTTCAGAGGCTTCGTTCTAAAATGTATGGTATTTAGCTTGTTTGGAGTAAAGTTTAAATTTTGCAATGTCATGTTATTCTAATGTGTTAGTCACTTTTAGTCACTTTTAATGGTTTCAAATTCATTACATGATAAAGACTGAACTAAAGCAGCTTTAACAATCACTATTAGACATTATAATCAACACAGAATTAGATATTTTCCCCAGATTGTTCAGCCTGATTTAAGGTTGCACATTCAAAATGACAAATTCTCTGATTTTCCAGCATTAGGAGTGTGTGTTTTGTACCTTTTGCATGATTCCCTTCTCGTAGTAATAGCGCAGGGAGCGGCTGAGCTTGTCGTAGTTCATGGCTGGACGGTTCTTCTGCATCCCCCACAGCCTGGCGACCTGACGGAGGAAGGAAACCGAGTCACACCTCTGAAAACAAAGCTTAGCGGCTATTAGCACATCTGAAGGATTCCTAAAACAACAATCAGGTGACTGTAACTGCACGGTATGGCCACTAGGGGGCGCCACATACGAGCTGAATCGCCCTCTGCTCTTTATATTCGACTGTGTCAACATGCCGAGGCCAGGGCGAGTCCCCACATGTGGATTCACTTCCTTTTTATGTAACCCATTACCACTTGAATGCAACCAGAGTCCCACAGTGTTTGCAGTGAAAGAGGAGTCGGTGAAATACGGCTCCGGCCCAAAAAAGCAAAAAAGCACTGAGCTGATAAAGGAGCCGCCACCTCTGATGGGAAACTAACGTCCCAGGCAGGCTCAGGAGGACATCAGACATCCTCTTCAGCTTGCCTGGGACGTTAGTTTCCTATCAGAGGTACTTCCTGTTAGGTACCAACCTAATAGTGAAAACCCTAAAATGGATTATCGATCTCTAACAATGTCTGGACATTCTGAAAAGAGGGATTGCTGCTTTCCTTTGGGGTAGTTTAAGCATTTGGTAGTTTTTTAAAGTAATTTTGACCCGGGCCGTGTCTCTTTTCTGCCATTGCACACACTTGTTTTATCAATTATTTTCTGTTAAGCAAGGCTTATAAATGTGAAGAATAGCTATAGGTGTTGCAGATTTATGATCTAGTGTTACCAATAACCTTTAGTATTATTAGTATTATTAGTATTAGTATATTAGTATTATTGTTATTTTTAATTATTATCTTTAGTGTATATTGCTGCTGCTGTAACATGGAAAATTTCCCCTGACATTGGGAGTAATAAAGGATTATCTTATCTTAGTTTTTAGTTTAGTTGACTGTTGACTTTAGTTGACTGTAGACTTCAGCTGACTGTAGACTTTAGTTGACTGTAGATTTTAGTCGACTGTAGATTTTAGTCGACTGTAGACTTTAGTTAACAGTAGACTTTAGTCGACTGTAGACTTTAGTTAACAGTAGACTTTAGTCGACTGTAGACTTTAGTTGACTGTAGACTTTAGTTGACTGTACACTTTAGTTGACTGTAGATTTTAGTCGACTGTAGACTTTAGTTAACAGTAGACTTTAGTCGACTGTAGACTTTAGTTGACTGTAGATTTTAGTCGACTGTAGACTTTAGTTAACAGTAGACTTTAGTCGACTGTAGACTTTAGTTGACTGTAGATTTTAGTCGACTGTAGACTTTAGTTAACAGTAGACTTTAGTCGACTGTAGATTTTAGTTGGGCATTTATGAATGGATACCAATATTTCTCTTATGGATCTGGGACGTCATTTCTGCCATCATAAGGTGGACATATAGTAAAAGCAATCATGGAATTTAACAAGCACAGTTCATAGTGTATTTCTGTAGCCTATGTTGAACACCCTTTAACTGTGTCTTAGTGAGAAACTGTGTTGAATTGGGCAATTGAGTGATGAACAGTTTTAATGTGATATCTTTGCTTTCTAGTAAATCAGTTTAAGGTGGACAAACATGTTGGATGTGGGGAGAAACTGTAAAAAAAAAAAACTGGGGGAAGGGAGGCTCTGGGATCCATGACTCAGGAAGGCAGCCCTGTTTGATCCCTGAGTGGCTCTCAGTCCCTAATTGCTCTTGTAAAAACTCTTACCCCCATCCATTTTTAATGTACAGTAAAAAGATAATGGAAAACACAATACGGCCTCGTCCATATTCCTCCCTAAATGGACGCCGCCCAATCAAACTGCAGACTTAAACATCGCGAAAACGTCTCGACTGTAGAAATGCGAGGAGGTGACGGGGTGGGTGGGGAGGCCGGGGGTGTTGGGTGTTTCTGCGACGTCCTTCGTTTATCAATCTGCCGTTTGGCGTGTTGAATAATGAATGGGGCGGACTAATGGAAGATGGATCAGAGGAAAGTGGCCAAATCCCCGCCGTGATCGCTGTAATCTGGGTAGCACCTTCAAACAACCAGTCCAAGAATAACTCCGGCCTCTTATCGCATTTATATTAATGTTAGGATCTTTATCAACACGATCCTCTATCTGTACAGTAATGGGATAATGCTGATGCCTCTTAAATTATGTATCTGCCTCTCTCTAAGCATTTAAAGTGATATTATTACTACAGCGTGTGGTCCAGAGAGCTCCTCTTTGACCATACTGAGCAAGCAGCAGCCAAGAAAAGGCCTTTAAAAGCTGCTGCAACATGATTCCTCCAAGAATAAAAACAGAAATTACAGAGAAAAATCACTATTTACTACTTTTCTCACTTCGCAGGGCACTCAGGACTCAATTTCTAACCATTTTTTTAAACATTCAATTAAAAACATCCAAAATTAAGCATCAGAATTGGGGTTGGGCACCATTTGTATTTTATTTGGTTGTGTTTATCGATTATTGTTCTTAATTATTCCATTTATTCTTTGAGTTGCAGGCAGTTAAACAGTAAAATCCAAGGATCCACCACCGTCCACTCCCCGTCCTTGAAGGTAAACAAACGTTTAATTATAATTATACGGATTAATCTGTGTTTTTAGGTGGTTTGTTGTGAGAGAGAAGTTCCAGCATGTAGAGCTGCGCAATTAACCAAAATATTACCGCAACGCAGCCAAGTGCAAATATCCAAATTGCAGGATCTGCAGTTTTTGAACATAAACATACCATTAGAAATGAGGCAGTGTGGCGCTACAGAGACGCTCAGGCCTGTAAGTCATCTTCTCCAGACATAAGGGAACATTCAATAATCACATTATCGTTTTATATTTGATTCAGTAAACCAGAAATGCAACAATTCCCAGAAAAATCGTGACTCATAGCTGTCAAAGTAACTCAGAATATGATTTATTTTTTGCATATTGTTGAGTTTTACCTGTATGTTTCACAGTTAAGGTTGTAAAAGCATTGCTATAAGGGCAGGAAAGGTAGTTTAATCAGCTGTAAAGAGTCTCGATTTTCAGAAAAGTTACTAAAAATCTGTGAGAGAAGATTCTTCATGTGTTTAACGCTGCCTAACACAATTAAATGTCAGCAGCAGAGACAACACAGCTACATAAACTCATCCCTCTTATCACTGTGATTATCTAGGGTTTACTTTAGCTGCTTTACTGTAGTGATGGCAGCGTCCTACCCCAAACTTATAAAAAAAATTTTAGCAGCATTTGCTCAATTCAGGTGATTTTTTGCAGAATTTGTGCCGTTTATGCGCGAATCAAACAAGTTGGAAACAGCAGAGACTCACAATTTGTTAAGACAAATGCATTGGGAGACTGTAAAACTTGCAAATATTCAAATTGCATCAGCAAAGCCTTGATTAAACTAACGTGCAGATGGACAGCCAGGTCCTGGTAGATAAAGGGAAGGTGTTTGAAAGTAGTGAAACTTGTTAAGGAACCGACTCGACAAGCAGATTCAAAATTGAAATTTCTTATTGATACCCTTAAAAAACTGAATTTTGGGACTGGTTCTCGATGCCCAACCCTAATCAGAACATCCTTTAAAGATCTAGAACCTCTAGAAGATCTAGAATCCTCAATGACCACAAAAGTTTGAATGTCTACAACCTTCTAGGGTCATTGAGGTTGAACCTCTACAATCTTCTAGGATTCTTTCAATCGTCAATGACCCTAGAAGATTGAACCTTTACAACCTTCTAGGATCATTGAGGATTCGTTTAATCCGCTAATATCCTAGAAGGTTGAACCTTTACAGCCTTCTAGGGTCACTGAGGAGCCTTTCAATCCTCAATGACCCTAGAACGTTGAATCTCTACAACTTTCCAGGGTCACTGAGGATTCTTTTAATTCTCAGTGAACCTAGAAGGTTGAACTTCTACAACTTTCTAGGGTCACTGAGGATTCTTTCAGTCCTCAATGACCCTAGAAGGTTGAGGATTCTTTCAACCCTCAATGACCCTAGAAGGTTGAACCTCTACAACCTTCTAGGGTCATTGGGGATTACTAAATAAACACTGGATCATCTGTGAACAGAATACAGCAGAATTCACCCCAAACAGACTATATTTTTCCATCAACTTAAAATGTAAATAGGTCCAGACGTACCTCTTCAGGCTCAATGAGTTTGAACTCCATGCCGCGGCCGGTCCAGGCGATGAAGTGGGCGTTGCCGGGGTCGTCCAGAAGGGCCACCAGGAACTGCCAGAGCTGCAAAGAGCCACGGCGCTGGTAAGGTGCGCCCTCGCGAAAAACGCCGCCCCCTTCCTGCTTCACCTCACCTGGACAAGAAACATGGAGAACAGTGCATTTATGTTCTGAAATCACATCAATCTGAATGTTTATTTTAGATTCTAAAAGTCCTGGAACACATTGAATCTGCTGCTTCAGTTGCACTCTGGTTAATCTGCAGCCAAGTTCACGTGACATCTGATCCATTTTCAGCTCAATAATGCATCGGACCATTAAGACACAATCATTAAATTATGGTCTGAGTGCTTCTTACATTACATATACAAATAAGAAAAGTTTGACTCATAACAGCTGAAAAATAACATCATTCTAATGGTGCCAGCTCATCTACAGGTCCTCGTGTTTTCTGTTTGCACGCTGACGCAAATTTAAATCCTTAATAACAACAGTTTACTGTTAAAATGAATAGAAATGGAAAAATAAAATTTGAAGGGAGGTTAAGTTAAAGGTCATACAGTCCACATAGATAGAAATGAAGAACAAGATGCTTAAATAGAGGATAAACTAATAAAACATGTACAAATGGTAGAAATAACATGAAATAAACTATCAAAATTCTAAGAATCTTTATCCGTCAACATTTAAATTACTACTTTTTTGTGATACAACAGTTTAAAAATGTTTTTACAATTTTTTAAATCCTCAACATACATATTTTTTCTTTCAAATAATTACAAATACATATAAATATATATTTTTTTGCTGTGAAAGTGTAATATCACAGTCAAATATTGAATAAATTACATTCAAATAACATTCAACATGTAAATTAATGCTTTTCCCAGTAAAACAACAGTTTAAAACGATTTAATATATAAAGATATAATATCAGTCTTTAATATACTGAAATTTTGTCTCAAAAAATGGCAAACACCTGCTAAATTTCATTATTTTTGGTTGACTTAAATACAGTGAAGACGTAAAAATTTTACTATCAAATATTGAATATCATCATTTGTAAAAGCACAGATTTTTTTGTGGACATCTTTTTTTTTTTTTTTTAATCAACATGTAAATTAATGCTTTTTTATGTGACTTTACAAGACACAATCTGTAAAATAGCATTTTTCAATCCCAAATACACATAATTTACTTTCAAATATCAATAATAACATAATTTGCTGACTTAAATACAGTCAACACAGTGTGATTTTATGGTTAAATGTTAAATAAATACCCGTTTGGCCTGTTTAAATTTATAGTTAACTTCTAAATAATTTTCTTGTGTGATTTTTACGAGATATCTGTAATTTAATAAAACAGAAAATCTGTAAAATAAGTGCTGAAAGATTTTTCCAACCAATAATATGAAACGTTTATCTCTCAAAAAACGGCAAATACTTGTTTAAAAAAAAAAGTTCACTGCTGATTGAAATATAGTAGAAATACTGGAATCAGATATTGTAAAAGAACAAATCTGTCTCAGTAAAAATTCAGAATTTTAATGTGGACATCTGTAATTTAACAAAACAGTGAAAATCTGTAAAATAGCAGTAAATTGATGTGGTTATATGATTAAAATCTTAATTTTTACCAGTGCAGAGATAAAAGCAAAAGTAAAAAACGGATTTTTGATGTGGACGTTATTTACAGTTTTTTAAAACAGTCAACATGTAAATTAATACTTTTTCATGCTCTTTTTATGAGAAATTATTTGTAAAATAACAGTGATAAAAAAAAATTTACCATTTTTCAATTATGAAAACAGAATTTATCTTCCAAATAATGTCAGATTTGGTAAAATAACAATAATATTTACTGATTTAAATACAGCAAAAATAGTACATTTTTAACCTTTTGTAACAAAGATTTTTGATGTATGATTTTGGCCGATTTTCCTTTTTTCTTTTTTATCATTAATATGCAGTATTATTTATTTAGTAATAAAAAGACATTATTGCTGATTTTAATAAAGTTATTAAAAAAAAAAAGGCTCATACAATGTAAAGCAGCAAAATACTTTTCGTAAAAATACAGATTTTCCATGTGGACATTATTTATAATTTCGACCTGGTTTTCTTTTTTTGTTTGTTTTTAAATCTGTAATTTAACAAATCTGTAAAATATTGTCAAAACTACAGTTAAAAACGTATTTTTTTCAGCAGTGTGGAGATAAAAGCAGCACTGAGTGATGCAATCAGCAGGTAAACGGACACTGATTCGTGTTCGGTTGTTTACCGGTTACCAGACACCTCGAACACAAGTGTGGGAACTGGAGAAGCAGAGCTAAGTTACTGCTGAGAACCTGCACACTTCACCGGTTCTACCAGCGCCCTCGGGCTCAATCTCAATCTCCTTCAGCGTCAACAAGCAGCGAGGCCTACATCGCAGAAACCAAAACCCACCAGAAGACCCACATAGGAGCAGCTCTGGTGTCTATGAGATGATGTCATACAGGTACAGAGACTGGAGTTACACCTGCTGGGCTGTGCAGATGAACATGTGTGAATGCAGAGGGATTATGGGTAGGCCGGCTCACCTTCGAACTTCTCTGGAACCACACGGGAGTCGTTTTCAAACAGATAGCCTGCAAGACAAGGGGAGAGTTGTGTTAGAGCTTGGAGTGGCCTTGATCTGTTTGTTTGGGATCAGAGCCAGAACACCAGCCTCCTCTCATGAATAACACCAAGCCAATAAGTGTAACTCTCCTTCTACTGGAGGATACGTGCTCCTCTTTACCATCCTGTGGGCCTCTAATCGTCTCCTGTCTGCATCTATAAGCTTAAAATCACTGAATAAGAATCTAAATTGGCCCTAAAACAGTCCCACAAACAATGGGAGTGAAGGGAGGGACTGTTTTCCTTTCTGCTGGGGAAACAGTGCTTTTTCCAGGAGTTCTGTTTATTCAGGGATTCTTGAGGCGAGAGGCTCTGCCAATGGAAACAAAGACACAGCACCGGTTAGCCAATGGAAACAGGGACACTGTAGCCGGTTAGCCAATGGAAACAGGGACGCTGTAGCTGGTTAGCCAATGGAAACAGGGACGCTGTAGCTGGTTAGCCAATAGAAACAGGGACGCTGTAGCTGGTTAGCCAATGGAAACAGGGACGCTGTAGCCGGCTAGCCAATGGAAACAGGGACGCTGTAGCCGGTCAGCCAGTGGCAGCAGAGCTTGAATCAGCGAAGTGTGGATGTAGATAAAGAACAGGAGGAGGCTGATATGAATGACCTTCTACTGTACAAGAAGAAGTCCTGAAAGCTGGTGGAGATAGAAATCTGGAATACAGTCTTCCTCCTTCAGCTTTCTACTTTCTGTCCTAAACAAAGATGTCCTGATGAAGTTTGTTGCCACTGATGCAATCAAACTCATTTATTATTTAGTACCTTTTTCTAGATAATACACACTTTCAGTATCGTAGACAGCTCATACTGTTTAATTATTGCTGAATATTTATACACAGTGAAGTACACCACCAGCCAAAAGTTTGGACACATCGTCTCATTCGATGCTTTTTATTTAGTTGTATTTTTTTCTACATTGTAGATTGATGCTGAAGATTAACACTTTTGTTTACAACATAATTCCATGTGTATTCTTTTATAGTTTTGATGTCTTCAGTATTAATCTACAAAGTAGAAAATAATGAAATAAAACCCATTGAATGAGAGGGTGTGTCCAAACCTTTGACAGATTTAATTCTCTGTTTAATTTAGTACATTTTTTATTCGGTGTATTTTGACACCTTATTGTATTTTTTTAAAATCTTAGTATGTTAGTCTAACTTTTAAATTTTTCTATTATGTTTTATATTTTTCTATTGCAGTGGTGGCCACTTTACTCTTTCTGCTCAATACTGTAGCAACAGAACTACCCCTTGGGGTTCAATAAAGTATTTCTATTCTATTCTGAATTATACAATTAGAAAGGGCAGCCCAATATTGGAGAGTTAAAAGCATTGTGGGGTTCTATCTAGTAAAGAGGCATCATGACAACGTTTCTGTGATGCTTAATGACTTACGGCCACAGCATATTGAAATAATGTCCAATTTACTTCATTTGTCATATAAATTTATCAACTATTGATTGATAATGCTGTCTCTGAGTACAGTATTTTTTAAAAAAGTTGACAAGACATCAGTAGCGTTACAGCAGACATAAATAAACAATCACTCATGAATTCATAAATATTGCTGTTATCAGACCGAATCCGAAACCTCTTCCACGATGTTTTAACTTCGTATGGACTAAATAAATCAGTGGGAAAGTAACGGACAGAATATGTGAAAGTGAAAATAATCATTGGTTGCATCCCTGATTAAAAGAGAAGAATTCACCATTTGTACTTAAATGCTGACAGGCTACTATTAACCAATTACACGCCACTATGGGTGGGATATCGCTCGAGCCAAAATAGAGCACGATTAAATGAAGTTATTTTGTCAGCAATGGTATTATAGGAGTAAAGATGAAGTCATATCTCATAAAGTTTCTGAACCCTTAATCTTTATTGTGTATTTAGTTGTCAATGCTACCATTCTACCACTGAATCATCTTTCTAACATCTGGACTAGCAACTATGTAACAGCCAATAGGAGCAAACACACTCTCACTGAAAAGGTCTGTGATTGGTTAAAGTCTCCTAGCTAAATTTTCTGAAACCAGAAAACGGGTACAAAAGTCTAGTTTCCTCTCAGACCAATTGAACTGCACCTTGCTGAATGGTTAATATGGAACTTTTTGAATAAATACTGCCTACACCAGTTTTAACGGGCTAAATGTGAAGGTTATTACAGTAAATATGAATCAGAAAAGTGCTGGTATTCACCTTCATTGCTGTGCTGGGGGTTTGGGTAGCCCTCGTTGTGGTGGTACATGGAGGGACATCCAGGCACATCTGGAACAGAAACACAGACAGCTACAGGTCAGGAAATGTGTTATTTCTGGCAAAAAAATACAAACTAAAATAACTGTTATTTATTTTCATTTTTTTAAACAGGTCACAAAATTGACTGTATCTCAAAAAGCAAGTGATGTACCGACTTCAAATAAACTTCCTGTGGTTCCAAAGGGTATTGTGCAACTTTTTTTTTTATTTTTATTTTTTTGGAACAAATTTGAGGGGCACAGCTATGCACTTTCTGTATTTTGAAACACGTGAAAAAAAACAAAAATGATTCATTTTCTTTTAGGTTTATTGCACTTTTAAGCAATTTATTGTAGTAGTTAAGAGTTAAGTCAATACATATTAAAACTTGGGATATAAGGGTTATAAAATTAACCCTGCAAAACCTACAGTTGCAAAAATACATCAGTTTTATTTTTTAATTATTATCTATTCTATTCTATATGTGTGTGTGTGTGTGTGTGTGTATTTATAAAATTAAGTTTTTGCTCATTTTTTTTATATTTGAGGTTTTTTAATATTTTTATATATATATATACACACACACACAAAATATCGAAAAAAATGATCAAACATATATATATGTATATATATATATGTGTGTATATATATATATATATATATGTAAATAAAAAATAAATATATAAATAAATAAAAATAAATAAATAAATAAATTTTAAAAATTGTTTTAGTTAGTTTAGTTGCATAGTTTTATTTAATTTTTGTCCATTTTTTTTCTATATTTGGGTCTTACAGGATTAAAAATGACTGAACACCAGTTAAAAGTCAGAATTGAGGCGTTATCTGCACGTGACTGAATGAAAGTCGCAGCATTTCTGCTTCCCTCTGAGACGTCGGTGTATTATATGGATATATTTTGCCAATGTGTGATCGCTGCGAGCGCTGCAAGGACAAATGCTGCATTTATCATGTCGCTTCTCTGGTCTCTGCTGGTATTTTTAGGCCGTGAGCGAGGAGCACCTTCACCAGACCAGGGAAGCGGTACAGTATTCAGTGTCTGCACTCTGTCTGGGCACATCAGTATTTTAATACCGGTTCCCACACAGCTCCGAGCGAAATCCTCTGCAAGTTGGAACAGTTGTATTCAATACGTTGTGATGTGAAAGTATTGTGCTCCACATCCTGCTTCTGCCCTCTTCACCTTTGTGTCTGCACTTTTTTTTATTTAGCCGTCTGAGCAGACAAACAAAAAGGTGACTCACTCACTCTGCTCTGTGTGTTTGTCTTGTTTTTGTGCCGTCTGTCAACCGAATCAATGAGACCTGCGAGTGCATAAAAACCGAAAGGTGCAGCTCCTCGCCTCTGGCTGTGAGCGTGACTCACTCGTGGGGAATGCAGCTGCTGTGATAAGATGCCACTGGGGAAAATCAAACCCTCCATTCCAGGGCAGCGGCACTCGATCATACTGTAAATAATACGTCTGGCCGGCTCCCAGCGGGGCAGCGATGGGTAAGGTTGGGTGTGAGAGCAGCGGGGTTAATTGTGCGCCGACCATTTTGTGTCTTTCAGGCAACACAATAGCAGTGATTAAGCGATGGAATGCCAGTTTGTGTGTGAAACTAGGAGTCTCCTTCTCTAACCCTGCTTTTAAAACGGGACTGCAGACTCGCGGCGTTCGTCTGTCATTGTTCGCCAGCGGTGTTGTCTTTACACGCCACTCGCTTTAATGCACCTCTTTTGTCTTGTTACGATTTTGGGACAGGATGTCTTTCAGTTAAACGCACGTACAAATGGAGGTTACAGTAACTAAAACCAGTCTGGTTTGTTTAGAGGAAGCAATAAATTAAAAGCTGTGAAACAGAAATTATTTGATTAACATTTAACACAGTGAACCCAAGGTTCGAAAGGCATGTCATCTGTAATCCTACTTTTTTATCAAAGCCAGAAACTGCAAAAACTGAATAAATGATCACATTTTCAGCTTTCAAGTGGTACTGGAATGAATCGTACGTGACGTGTGGGTCTGTCAGGAAATTTACCCCAAATCCAAGCACTTTGAAATCCACCAAAATTCATCTTGTGCACTAACTAGATTCTGTAAAAAACTAAAAATTTTGCACTCATCATCGCAACTAAAAAGCTACAAGCGACTCGGCTGCAACCAACAGCCATGTGACTAAAAATCTAAAATATTTCGGCTGAACTGCAGGCAGTGTATATAAAGAGCGAATAGTAGCTGAGTATGGAAGCAAATTAGAGCAACTTAGAGGTAAATAAAATCTACTGGGGCCATAAAATAAACGCAGCATGGCTCTAAAATGGTAAACAGAGGAACAAGTTGTTGGAAGACACATTCAGCATGGTGAAACATCTTTCTACATCTGATGTGCACAGACTGAAATGTGGCTTAAAACTTTTCGAAAATGACTCAAATGCTGTTTAAAATGACAATGTTATAGATATTTTGAGCTACTTTCGCGTATGTTTTTGAGTTATTTTGAACAATTCTTGACTAATTTTGGACATTTCATGTTACTCTGGACAAATTTTGAGTCAATTTGGACAGTTTTATATTAGTTTGGACAAATTTCAAATTCATTTTAGATTGAGAGGATAGTAAAACATGATGGATCAATAAAATAAATGCAGCATGGCTCAAAAATGGTAAACAGAGAAGATAGCTGTTGGAAGACATATTCAGCATGGAACATCTTTGCAGAGTTGATGTGCAGAGACTGAAATGTGGCTTAAAACTTGTACAAAATAACTCAAATTTGCCAAAATGACTCAGATGTTGTATAAAATGATAATTTTAATGATATTTTGAGCTACTTTCAAATAACTTTGAGTAGTTTTTGAGTTATTTTGAACAATTCCTGACTCATTTTGGACAATTTTCTGCGACTTTGGGCAAGACTTTTAGACAAAGAGGATAATAAAACCTACTGGATCAATAAAATAAATGCAGCATGGCTCAATAATGGTAAACACAGCAGCAAGTTGTTGGAAGATACATTCAGCATGGTGAAACATCCTCCTAAAGTTGTTGCGCAAGGTAGTGTACAGTAAAATATCTATAGTATGTACCACCAGGTTTTTCTAGCATCAGTAACAACCGTGGGCACTCGGAATAATGTTGGACATCTTTACATTTTTTGTAGAGTAAAAAAAATGATTGCAGAAAATACATTTTTGAGTTTTCTGTACTTGAGGCATTGCTTGTTCTGTTTCCATAGAGGTATAGGACTTTATACTTTAGTAAAAAATGAGCCCACAGAGAGTAAAAATGCGACAGGAGCAAAGAAACGGGTTGGGGTTGAGAGGGTTAAATGGTAGCAAATTGTGGTTTCTCGTACGGATGTTGTTAGAAGATACATTCAGCATGGTGAAACATCTTTTTACAGCTGACGTAGAGAGTAGAGAGGGGGTTAACTCCTAAATTCATTTTTGAGTTTTCTGTACTTGTAGTCCTGGTTGTTCTGTTTCTATAGAGGTGCAAGACTTTATATTTTAGTAAAAAATGAGCCCACAGAGAGCAAAAATGCGACAGGAGCAAAGAAACGGGTTGGGGTTGAGAGGGTTAAATGGTAGCAGATTGTGGTTTCCCATTGTACGGATGTTTTTAATTGGATTTTTAAGACTGCCAGGAATCATAACCCTTAAACAAATGTGTGTTTTTATTTATGTCTCCTACTTATACTAGTGTTTCTACACTCTGCTCCTTTCGATGTCGACACCACACTGATAAACTGGGACCTTTTCCGTCTGATCAACCTCTTATCAGAGACACTTTTGAGGAAACTCCACCAAATTTCTAGTCGCAGAAAAACATCCTTTGGTGCAGTTTATCTCGAGGTTGTTGCTGTAGAAACAGTGAGTTTCTTATTTACATTAGGTTTGTTCACTGCTGCAGCTTCTGGGACAAGTTTCTCTTTAAATTCAGAGCAGCTCACCGCTGGTAAGGCTTGTTGTTAAAGCTCCTGAGCTCTTACCCCACCCCAACCTCCACCATTTACCCTCCTACCTACCACCGCCTCCCTCTCCCAAAGCCCAGCCAGTGAGAGGTTCGAGTTACTGCGGCCACGCTCATTTTTCCATTATGAGTTCATCTGCCTGCAGAAAAAGGAAGCCGCTGGTGCAACCTGAAACCCCGGAGCACTCCACCAGGGACTCTAGTCTTTCCAGTGCCCTCCATTTTCTCAATGAAATTCCTCTGCCTCTCTCTCTCTCTCACTGAGGAGGGGTGAGGAAGGAGGGAGGAAGGAGGGAGGGAGGGAGGGAGGAGTGTAGCTGCAGCAGAGAAAAAACATTTTTTCTAAAGTGTCAGAGAGTTGAAAGGAGGAGTTCTGGAGACTGAGCTGGGTAGGAGTCTGCATACAGTGGAGAAGTTTGTTTGCCTTTTGGACATTTTGTTCTAGGGTTAGCGACGCACACCGGGGAGGGCTTTCTGGGGTTTTTTCTCTTTTTAAAAGGACATTTTGAGACACTGCCAAATGATAGCTAAGGGATAAACTGACAGGATTTTAGCTTACAGACTAGTAGTCACCACTTTTACATGTGAACATGAGGAGATGTCTCATGTTTTCATGCTTCTTCAATACAATCCGAAACAAAAAAACTGCCATGAGGCTCATTTTTTTGTAACACTAAACCTTCAGTAACCTTGAGAGTTAATTAAATAGTCGATAAAGTGTCAATTCAGTCAATAGTTTTTTCTATGTCCCTCTCAGATGTGCAGATTTCTTGCTTTTCTCTGATTTCTATCCCTCTTCTTTCATATCTTAGTTTTTTTTAACACTACTGTGAAGACGGAACAAGTCATTTTAAGTGGATTTTCCTTAAGTCTGGGAAACTGTGAAGTCATTTATTTGATATTTAAACTGTCAGGAAAGCATTTCCCGTTGTCCTACAGTGACTCAGGCTGCAACTAAATATGACAAACAAGACTGACAGAAAGTTAACTGCTGACAAATCACTTTCCAAGTCATTCATAAACCTGAAAGTGACACATATTCTCCATTCCCTGCTTTTTAGATGCATAAAGTTGTTGCCTTTCCTCTGGATTTTGGACGGTTTCATGGACCAAATGTGCAAATAATGATTATTTTCATTGCTGAGTGATCTGTTGATTGGTTCCTAGTTTATTTTTGTAGTTGTTTGGTCTATAAAATGTCAGAAAAAATGATTAAAATGCAGATTAGGTCAAAATGACATCCCCAAATGTCTTGTTTTGGCTACACTCCTAAGATATTCAGTTTACCATCACCGAGGAGGAAACAAGCCAGAAACTATTCACATCTATGAAGCTTTTATATCTCTGAGGACTATGGACTATTGATTGGACAGAACAAACATTTTAGGAAGATTTGATTGAAGATTAGATTTTTTTTTTTGATTTCGCAAAGTTTCAAAGATGAATCGTTGAACAAGAAAACTCCTGCAGTGCAACAAAACATTATCTTCAGGTCATTTTGTGATTATCTTCTTGATGAATCCAATCCAGAAAATAGAGACCAATGTTGATGAAGTCCAAGCAAACAAATGTCGGGTTTTGTCTCCAACTTAGATATTTTCAGTTTGCTGTCAGAGAAGACTAATAAACGAAAACATTCACACTGACAAAGTTAGGATTATAAAATTTTGACTCCTTTTTTTGACCGTTTTTCTCAGATTTTTGCACAAGCAGTAGGTTTTTGGAATACTGATTGGACATTATGAGCAATTTTAGGAA
Source organism: Amphiprion clarkii (assembly GCA_027123335.1). Lineage (NCBI taxonomy): Eukaryota > Metazoa > Chordata > Actinopteri > Pomacentridae > Amphiprion > Amphiprion clarkii. The sequence continues at coordinate 4,900,440 of CM049586.1, forward strand.
GTGCTGCCCCAGGCCTGAAAGGTTGTGATGAGATTTTTGAAATTTCATAGATTTAAAGATAAATTGCTTAATCAGAAGAACACTTGCCCTAGTTCTAGAGTAACTGAGGTTGGATTATTTATTTATCCACCCATCCATCCATCCATCCATCCATCCGTTTATTCTCGAAGAACAACAAAGAAACCAGCAAATATTCACATTTAAGAAGCCGATCTTGGAACCATTAAACTATTTCTCCCTCAAAATACTCCCCAAACTGACTTATTTGACAGCTGATAATTAATTTTTCATTGCAGCTCAAACTATGACACATTAATCCAACTAGGAGAGACACATAAAAGTCACCACTGGAGAACAACTGACATGAACAAAGACGATTCTCTCACCAGGTTCGTAGGTGTAGTCTGTGGGCTCCTGCTTCACCATCATGTGGGCTGGTGGGAACCGATGTGGGTGTGAGTGTGGATGTGGGTGGGGATGGGGGTGAGGGTGGGGGTGAGGTCCCTGTCCTCCCCCGTGTCCCGGTCCGGCCATGTGAGCTGCCCGCTCGTACAGCGGGTCCAGGTATTCTTGCTTAAAGCTTTGCTGCAGGTAGGGCATGCAGGGGTCGGAGTGTTGCCGATGGTAACCACCTCCACCACCGCCGCCTCCACCTCCACCTCCACCTCCTCCTCCTGGACCTCCACCTCCTCCTCCAGTGCTGCCGGCCGGGGCAGAAGGCATGCGCTGGAAGGTCTGCCCTGGTGGGGGGAACTGGGGGCACATGGGGTCTCCTGAAGCGCCCTGAAACCTGGAACTGAGAAACGACACACCGTTCAGGATCTCAGTGGATAAAGACGTGCGACTCAACCTCCCGGATCCCTGCGTTACCTGGCGTTGATGGGGTAGCTGTTGCTGGGGAGCGGCTGGGAGGCGGCAGCAGGGTTCATGTAGCCGGCGTCGGGCCGTCCGGCCGAGGCGGGTTTTGGGGAGTAATGCTGCTGCATCGGGGACATGGGGGTCCCTGGGCAGGAGCTCTTCGCTCCTCCTGCAGCCCTTTTCTGCTCATAGGCACTGAAACAGACACACATGATTCATGAAAACAGTCTAATCGGACGGCAGTGGGAGCTTTATATTAGTTAATTGTTGATTGTGATAATGGGATAACCAAGAAGATTTTTTTAAAATTGAATGATCTTGAATGTGTCTTTCTGTAGTTTTGTGCATAATAAGGTAATCCAACGGTGCAGGTTTAGAACAGAGGGGAGATTATTTTTCCTGACCAGAAGATTAACTAAACTCTGACCCCAAATTATAACTCCTGACGTGTTCATAAACAAGAAAACGTATGATTACCTGAAGTAAAACAACAGCTTAACAATATCTGACTTTCTCTTTTCCTGGCTAAAGTCTCCATTTTAAAAATAACTTTAAAAATAAAGTTCCCATTTTTCCACCCAAACATGGGATATCATTGGAAAGGCTACGATGTCCTGAACACATCAGGATTTAATAGGGAAGCTCAAATGAGTCAAAAGACATAGAACAAAAACAAATGTCCACTACAGAGGACGTAAATGAACGGGCTGGGTCTCAGGACGATAATGATAGAGGGATATATCTGCAATATAATCACGGGTAAATGTTAATTAACTACTGCTTGGTAGCTGCTTTGGTCCCCAGCTTTTGTCTTCTTTTTTGTATGTATTTGTTCAGTTATGGTTTTGTTATGTGGTCTTTGTAATTTCTTGGGACTCCAGATGGAAATTAGCCATAAACATAAACAATACGGCAAACAGTTTATGGGAGTTTTATTCCTGACGGCTGACCAGCGCTGGGTCATCGTTGTCGAGATAAAATCACCGTCTCGTTAATTCTGTGCATGTCAGTAAATGTGTGGGGAGACAATGAATCATCCTTCTGTGCCTCCCGAGAGTTGGGCCTCCACTTTAATGCAATGGAGGTAAATGGAATTGCAATTATCGGTGCTAAAAGCATTAAAAACATGATGTTGGTAGTTCCTCAGCAACGTCTCTTTCCAGGAACAACGTCCTGGTTAATCTGGATAACGTTTTGAGTGGAACGGCTTCCTAATGAAGACATTCCCTCTGAAATATGTGTTTTCTGGATTATCCTGAGTAACCAGGAAGGTAGTTCTGGAAAAAGGAGGCAGCAGTTTTCCATGGGATTTAATTCACCTTTGTACTGAGATGAGTTACAAAACCAAGCATGGCTGCATATCACCAAAGGTAAGTGGAAACTAAACATGCTTTATTAGCTTGTGAACACACTATTGCTGCATAGTAACACACATGAAAACACATTTAACATGACAGTTTGTGAGAATATCAGCAGCATTTCCAAAAGTCTCCAGTTTAGGGGCACCAAAACTCCAAAACAGTGTTAATTTTGGGTGTAACAATGTCTGAAGTTGAGTGTTTTAAAGGTCCCAGATGGTGATAATCCATTTTTGTTGTGTTTTGCATGTCTCAAAAAGCTGTAAGAATATAAAGATGCCTTCTACCACCATTCACCTATCTTGTTCAGTTGGTAAGTAGGAACTGAGGAACCAAAAGTCGTCCAGTTCAAACTTTGTATTATCCTGTTAACTGCCTCAAGTTCATTTCCTTTCTAGAGCTGCTTTTGCCGACTCTAAAAATGTCTCAGCCATGAACAAAACTCACTAAATGTTCTGCTGTTGGCTGCAAGAGTGAACACAAGAGTCTTCATGCACTCCCAGCATGTAAAGAACTGAACACCCAGTGGATTACTTTTATTTTTTATGGTAATGTCTCCACAAGAAACGGCAATCCTTAATGGTGAAAATCAAAAACTACTGGATCAAGAAAATAAATGCAGATGGTGGAAACTTTAAGATGGATTTTAAATCAGTTAACAACGACTGTGTGGGTTATTGTGTTTTCCCAATTTTTGAGTATATTGGACAAATTTCTTGTCATTTTCAACAAGTTTTATGTCAACTTGGATCGTTTCTCGTCCTTTTGGATCATTTTTGTGGCTTTGGGATAATTTTCGAGTCATTTAGGACAAATTTCATGTCATTCTGGACTCATTTTCTGCAATTACGGATCACTTCAGACAATTTTTGATTCATTTTGGACAATTTTCTTGTTGTTTTCAACAAGCTTTATGTCAGCTTAGATCTTTTCTTGTCATTTTGGATCATTTTTGCGTCTCTGGGATAATTTCTAAGTCATTTAGGACAAATTTCATGTCATTCTGGACTCATTTTCTGCAATTACGGATCACTTCAGACAATTTTTGAGTCATTTTGGACAATTTTCTTGTTTTCAACAAGCTTTATGTCAGCTTAGATCTTTTCTTGTCATTTTGGATCATTTTTGTGTCTCTGGGATAATTTCCAAGTCATTTAGTACAAATTTCATGTCATTCTGGACAAATTTTCCAAAATTATGGATCATTTTCAAGTCATTCTGGACGGGTCAATATATAATTGTGGGACTATTTGTATCATAGTTGACATTTTAGTGATATCCAGTCATTTTTTTTTTTTTTAATTAATAAGTGATTGTTTCCATAATAAATAATTATGGAATTTGTAAAGACATGATCATAATGAACATAAAAAAACATTCATTTTTTTTAACTTTTAATAAAATGTGTGTAAAATATATTCCACGGACTTCAAAAGTCCCTCAATTATATATTGACCCATACGCTACATCAGGCCAGGATGCTATTCGAGACTGTATTTTTAATTTTAACGTTTGTGATCTTTTTGGAACTCCTTTTTTTCCATTGCTGCATTTAATCTCAATGAAATATGGAGATTTTAGGGACTTGACTATGAGGCCTCAACACCTGTACCTGATTGCTGACCACCACATCTTTCACATTCAGTTATCTCATTTCTTATTTCTCATTTCTTTGTGTCTCTACTGAACAGAGACACAACACTGGATGTTTAAACCAGTGTGTGGCTGTAGCATCACTGAGGTACCTGGCATAAAGGCACTGCTCTCCACTGGGGTAGCTGAAGCTCTGCTTGTGGCTACAGGACTGGCTGGGGTCGGATCCCGGGCTCTGAGGTTCCTTCTTGATGGTGACTGGAGGGCTGTGAAACGCCACCGCTGCAGGAGACAGCAAACAGAAAGCAGAGATGAAGGCTGGCACACAAACACACCATCAATTCTTTGTCTGTTCTTTTGTGATGCAGCCCTGCCCCGATACTACCGTCATTAAGGAAAATTCTTCTGTCGGCACAGGAATCTCTTTTACGTGCCAGGCAAAATGCTTAAGCGACTGTCAAGTGCAAAACAGCGGGCAGCAGACAGACACGTATAAACACACACTTCCACTAACACACACATGCTCACACACGACTGCATTCCTGCAATCATTTGGAAGCCCAGAGTGTCCTCGCCCACTTTTCTTCACTCTTCCAGACACAACAGCAGCCAAAACTTCCTCTAAGTCCAGCTTAGAGCTAAACAACCGATGAAAGTCGACGTCACACACAGATTCTAGCCTCGGCATTCTTTCCTACTGCCAACCAGATGTCAAGCTTGTGCAACCTTTGAGCAAAGAGATACAAAATAAAGATAATGCTTGACAAAAAGGCTTTAAGACAGCGAGCTGTCCATCAAGCCGGACTGCTGGAGGGGACCTTTCGCCTCGACGGCCACAGAAACCACCCAAAGTGGAGCTTCAAACTGCGCCGAGGGCTCGTGTTTATTATGTGAGGGGAGGTTTTCACCCGGAGAACTGTACAGGATGTTTTTCTGGTCCCGACAGGGTAAACAGCAGCAGCTGTGCACTTCCAGCTGGGGAGGCATGTATTTATGTGTGTGCAGGAGTGTGTGTGTGTGTGTATGTATTAGCAACCTTAGCTAGTATTTGCAGAAAAGAGTGTGTGTTCAGTGGGTGGGGAGCCAACGGCCACACTGAAAGCTCACCAGGTAATTATATAGTGTCGTCCATTCACAAAACGGAAAGGAATAAAACGTCTGGCTGAAGTACAAGAAGCTGAGAATGACTCTTAAAAAGTAAAGGAAAGTAGCGCGAACAAAAAGCAAGAAAAGATTAGAGCAGACCACAAACAACTTTAAGGAGTGGCCCTTAGGATTTTCCCTGAACTCTCAAAATTGGCTGCAAGAGCTCGTTAAAAATTCAACAAAGCGCCAAACATTTAAATGGTTCCATTAGGTGCTGGAGCAATGAGTCAATCGGCAAAAATTTATCACTAAAAACATCATAAACTAGCAATTGATCGTGTAATTTATTTGCTAGAGATGCCAAAATGTTCACCTGTTGTTGTTTTTTCTGCTTTATATTATTGCATCTTAACCCTCCAAACAGAAAAAAACTCTTTCTGGGTGTTTTTTTTAAATTTTTTATTCCTCGCTGTAAAATAAAGTCCTGCTCCTTTATGGAAACAGTACAACTATTACTAAAGAAAATTAAAATCTCCTCGTGTGTGCAGTATAAACTCATTTATAATGCCAGAAATCATTTCTAAAACAGCAAAAGTTGAGTTTCTTTGATAATTTATTTTACAAAAAATGCAAAAAAAAATGGAATCAACATGTGCATTTACGTTTTTTAATTTATTTCCATCGTTTCTGAGCCACTCCGTGGAAACATTGCCTGCAGCTCAGCCAAAAAGTCACAGAATTTTTGTCACGTGACTGTTGCTCGCATCTGAATCATAAATGGCTTGGTTATTACGTTAAGGAGCACAGAATTTTTTGTTTTTGACAGAATCCAGTGATTGCAAACGGTTTATTTTTGGCAAATTTTCAAATGAGACATGCAGAATGAAGCGATTTTGAAGAAATATCACAATTGTAAGCAGAAATTTGGTTAATTTTCCAGGTGGAAGCAGACGTCATACGCAACCAGTTGAAGGACCGTCTTTCTGGCTCTAATAAATGGTGCAATTTTGAGGATTTAAAAGGAAAAAATTGCTTTTTAAATTCATTGTTCAGAGGGTTAAGTTGGACAGACAGCTGGATGACACAAAAAAGATTAGAGACTCAACGTTTAATTGGTTAATTTTGCAGCACTACATTAACTTTTTTTTATTTTAATGTGTATAAATATAGTTTTGGGGTATTCAGAGTGAAAGTAGCACCGATTATGGAAACAGCACAACTATGACTAGACGTAGAGGGAACTAAAATCTTCTTCTGTGCAGAGTAACTCATTTATAATGCCAGAAATAATTTTTAAAAAAAAGCAAAAGCTGAGTTTCTTTGATAATTTATTTTACAAAAACTGCAAAAGAAAAAAACAAAACCCAAAAACCTGGAACCAACATGTGCATTTACAATTTAAATTTATTTCCGCAGAAAAACTGCCTGCAGTTCAGCCAAAAAAGTCACAGAGGTTTTGCCATGTGACTGTTGGTCGCATCGGAATCACAAACGGCTTGGTGATTACGTTAAGCAGTGCAGATTTATTTGTTTTTGACAGAAACTGGTGACTGCAAATGGTTTATTTTTGGCAAATTGTCAAACAAGACAAGCTGGAACCGGACGTCACACGCAACCAGTTGAAAGACCGTCTTTCTGGCTCTATGATGTAATTTTGGTAAAAAAAGAAAAAAAAATTGCCTTTCAAACCCATTGTTCAGAGAGTTGAAGTTGGACAGATGGCTTAAGATTAGGAGAATCAATGTTTAATTGGTTAATTTTGCAGCCCTACATTAATTTTTCTAATTTTAACGTGTATAAATACACTTTTTTTGGTATTCAGAGTGAAAGTAGCACCAACTATGGAACCAAAGAGCTCACTTCCAACAAGTACGTCTGCTTTGTCAAGGCCGACATCGCTTCCTGCCGCTGTCTCAGATGTTTATTTCACTTTAACCTGTTTGCCTTTGAGAATGCAAAACCTATTAAATGATAAAGTGAGGCTGACAATCAAACGGCGCTGCTCATCATCACGGCCTTCCTGCCTATTTTTGGTCTGCACTCACTCTCCCATGGCAGGCGGGCAGGTGAGGAAGTGTTGGCTTTAGCCGAGGATCAACAGGATTAGAGAGCATTTACCCAGATTTCCCAGACAGACGCGATGGGATTCCAGCCTCCTCTAAGTCTCCGGCAGCTCCAGCACACAGGGTGGCACATGACTGCCGCTCTAATAACACAAGTTTGTCTGTTGACATTCCCCCTCTTTTCTCCGCCATGGTCATGAACTGCAAACAATCCTCAGAGAGCGAGCACAAGTCCACTCGGAGCAGAGCCACTAATGCAGGGATATTGGCCTTGATGTGGCTCTGGGTTTATGAGGATGTTCCGTTTCAAACAGTCCGGCCTGGGAGCGGCGTCGGCTGTATTCGGTGGTATTTTTGGACATAAATGTGGAGCCGTTTGTGTACAGGCTTTCTGGAATATTAATTAATCCAGTAAATGAGCACCAGGCAGCGTTTTTTGTGTTTGTGTATCGGCCTGTGATTGCGATTGCCGTCGCGTGCGTTTCCAATTAAATGGAGTCAATGTTCTGGTAAACAAATGCTTGAACAATGAATATACAGATTTCTGTTAGGTTGGACTTTATTATAACAGTAATTTGATCTAAATACTAGATCCCCTCTGATTAAAATCAAGTTTTTTTGCCCTGTTAGCGTTTCCATATGTTGTTTTATAAATTATATCAAGAGCAAAATAAGCAGTCACCCATATGGCCGAGCATTTCCACCTTGAAACACAGTTGCACAGACTTTTTCGATCATTATTCTTCTTTGGAATCAGTTACCGGTTCAAACATTTGTGGCTGATTCCAATATTACTGAGTAGTTTTACGGTGTTAGGCCAGCGCTGTAGGTGAGTTGGTGCGTCCGAGCTACAACAAACATTGAAGAAAGCAAGAACTTTGACGCCTACGTTAGAAGACTAAGGGGTTTGTGTTCAAAACGTAGCTTTACTTGAGCCGAGTATTTGGATCTCAAAATAAACATTCAGATACCACCGTAACGACCGAATATTTGGATATTTGGACATTTGGGTCCGGCCCTACAATAATGACCAGCCGCCGTCATCTCTAAAGCCAGAACACTTGCCAAAAACTGAATTTGGGAACTAATCTAACATGCAGCTCCAAGAATAGTCCTTAAAACAAACCCTGGTCTCCACCAACTATTACAAACTCTGACATATTACAGTAAATCTCACTGTCCAAATGATGTCAAATTTGCTGCTAGAGTTTATAAGGTGCTGGCAGTCTTGTAAACGGATCCGGGGAGAGTTATGTTCTTCAGGTTCTCATCCCTTCCTGCTTTTATTTGGGGCAATACGACCTCCTCTAACTGCTTTGTTAAACGTTACATCACTCTTTCACAGAAGATCCTCATATTTCACAGTTTCTTTTCTGCAAAGAAGACGGGAGGGGGGTGAGGTTTGTGAACTTAAGCGATCAGAGCGTGAAGAAACCTGAAAGGTGTTTAGAAGTGGAAAGACAGATACAGTACACAATAGCTGTTGCCTTGTAAAGCAGACAATTTTGAGATAACGCAGGAGTGTGCGTGCTGAAGTAGTACTCATGTGGACGTTCTCCGTCAACACCTCCTAAACCGATACGTTTGGAGTGAGGAAGAACCCTTTGACCTTATCTCCTCCTTCCTTATTTTGCGGTATTCTTTACTGCCTCCCCATTCTGAGCTATAGAGATGACCCCCAGCTAAAGGCAGGGTGGGGATGGACTTTTACATATGTAAATGTGGGCTCTTGGAAGGGGGAGGATGCAGGGTGAAAGGTGATGGTCATGGTTGAGTGCTTTAGGAAGTAGAGGGATCATTACATTGGAGATGGAGGGGGTTGGTTCTTATTCAACGGACACCCACCACAAACAAATCGCATGAGCAGGGATGACACTCCCCACCAACACCACACAAAACTCTTCTCCACACAATAGGCCCCTCAGCTGAGAATAAAAAACAAAAAGCCCTGACAGGGTGATGTTTTAAAACAGCATTTTTACGAGTTTCTAGATGGTGGGAGACGAAATTATAGGATTAAACTATATCTGTCCAAACATTTTAATATCATGAGACGGGTTCTCGCAGACCCGGCTATGAACTCTTCCATCTTCTTTTGGACAGATTATTTCCTACCATTAAAGGCCGTAGTGTAGGGAAATCCAACCTGAAGACAGGAGTGCATCTGGAGTTTCTTACACTGGATGTTTATACGCAGCTCGGCCAAGTCTTAAGCCTCTGGAAGTCTGCAGCACACGACAGCCTCGCTCGCAATAACTCATTGGACATCAGCCCCAATGTCAAACAGGGTGACTGGATCTCGCTAAAGCGAAGAACATGCGAGCGTAACGTAAATATGCACTTAATGGGTCCAGTCGCACAAACTCTGATCCAAGTCGGACTCTTCTTCAGGGCCAATCTGGAGATCTGGATCTTATCTACGTGATATGTAACTGGACATGTGCAGGCTGAGGAGCACGTGGCCTCGGTTTGCTGTGCAGAAGCTGGAAATGTAGGCTACACCTGGTCCTCCCACTCCTGCCGATTGATCCCCTGGTGTGGATCAATAATAACAACAAGGATGCCAATTGTGCCACGACGGTTTTAACGGTGAAAAAGGACGCTATTGATTCATGCAGGCTACAAATGACATTATTTGCTTAGCTGAATACATAGCTCCATTGTGGTGGAGGCACAACAGGGAAAACAACTGTCAGCACACGCATTATAGGTTCAGTGTAACCTATACTTTAGTGTTTCACTCTCTAAAACTAAAGAAGGGTTCTTTTTTCTGAGGTTCTAGCTTTGGTTTTGACAGGACAATATGTGATCTTCTAGATGCACAATGATGTAAAAATAAAAAAGCTTAAATATCCATGTGTTTTGGTCTGGCAGAGTGTTGGAATGACTGTTTTACCCCGACAGCACCGGAAGAGTGATGAAATTGAAAATAAAATGTTAGTTTAACACAAAATTCCACAACTCAGAAGCCGCAATAGAAACACTGGTGTTACTTTTATCTTTCTTTGTGATATTCCCTTCTTCGAATGAAAAATAAACCTGGATTATCAATATGTTGGTTGAAGAAGACTGATACAACAAGATTTACATGACCAAAGTCAAGGTTCTGTAGTTTGGCTTGATTTGCAGCTCAGTTTTCCTCATTAAGCATATTTTAGATGTATTTTTGGTACAAATTCAAGTTCTTTTCTTTAGTTTGTGCATAAATCAGCTAAATAGAACATAAAGTAAATTTTTGAACTGTGGCTAAGGAGTATCAAGGATAACAACACTGTACTGTCATGAATCTCACCAAAACCAAACCTAAATTCCATTTAACCAAGGATTTAGATTACATTGTCCATGGGCTCAATTCTGTCAGTTCAGTTTTTACAGTACAAAGCTACAAAGTGGTGTTTATGCAACTACACTATAAAAACATGTATCTGAGCTGTTTTAAATTCTGACTTGATGGCAGTTTAATTCTGAGGATTCCATCAACTTGAAATTGCAATTTTGCCCCTTTAAAACGGTATTTTAATGTGCAAAAATCAGCTTTACTGCTGCTTTAGAAGTCAACGAACATTTTCTCCAAGTAGGATTATAGTGTAAAGAAAAGGTAAATCTGATGACAAAATCATGTTTTACATTCTATGCTTGGGCTAAACAAACACTTAAGTTGGAAAAACTGATATTCCAATTTCAATTAAAGTGTGGAAATTGTGTTTACTGCTCCTTTAGCATTAGGCATCTGACGTCATTGGGTCTATCGAAACTCAATCACCCTTTACTCTAACTGAAAACTGCATTTTTTTTTGTTTTTGAACTGGCTTTGTAATTGCAGAGACTGGAGTCATGATTTTCATGTTTCTTCAATTGTTTGTGCTGCAACTCAAACACTGTTTTCTTCAAGTAGTTTTACATTTAAAATACATAAGTTGGCAAAACTGAAAATTTCAAGTTGACCAATGCAAACTATAAGATGGATGGATGGATGGATGGATGGATGGATATTTTATTAATCCCAAAGGAAATTCAAATTACTTGTTTTTTGGATAAATTCTGTGAAATTGTGGGTAATCAATTGAAGTAATTCTTTTTTCAGTGTGAAATGTAGCATCACCGCTGTACTGTGTAAAAATAAGCGCCAAGAGGACGGCCTCAGTCATCAGAGAAGATCTCTAACTAGATCGTCTACAGTTACAGTGTCTTCACAGGAATTCAAGGGATCAGATTACTAATTTTTGCACACAAAGCTTGAAAGGCACAGCTAACATATCTAGTCGGCATTATAAACCTCTATGCACAACAACGTGTGTCCAAACGTGTGTTAACAGTGTTTCTGGTTGTAGCCGAGTGGAAAAAGTCAGAGCGAACCGGAGAGAGATTGAGGGGAGGGAAGGGAAGCGAGGCGATACAATATGATCCAGACGGTTTTGACTGCAGAGGCTATCCAGTCATTCCACTGGTGCGTGGAAACATGTGCTGGACATGTGTGCCGGCTTCTCAGGTCACTGCACAATCAGGAAGACAGAGCGAGACAAGCTGGCCGGCCGACACCGACAAACCCATCCTCATCTGTGAGAGCCAGCAGAGTGGCCTCAGTATCTGTCTGCTCGGGGAGTGTTGGATCCATTAGTGTCTGCTCTATCTGATTTACAGATCGTCCTCTCTCATCTGATAATGGTTCAGGCTCCTTGAATATTTAAAGAATGGTTGTCAGATACCTGCCAAACAAGCCTAACGAGATTGATGGAAAGTACAATGGTACCAGGAAGACAGACGGCTGGCCCGGACAGCGCTGTGGTCGCCCTCGCTAAAGGGTTTCTGTTGGTTTTTCCGTTGAAGCCGTCTTCAGTGCATCATGTCGTGTTGGCCAACAGGATGCACGACTGAATGACGCTAATCATGGGAAAGGCAGCAGAGCAGTGGATTCTGCTAACATCATAGTTTCACTTCCCTTTCATTAACTGGAAATAGAATGCAGTGTTTGTTGAAAAAGGGGTGAGAATGTTCTAGTCTCGACACTTTCTCAGAATCATTCCAGCGCTGTGGCCTCCAAACTTCTCAATAAACGTGATATCACCTTAGGAGAAAAACTGAATGCTCAGTTCATAACAATTTACCGTCATTTTACAGATTTTAACGATTTGTAAAATTGCCGAAAACAAGTAAAAATGACAGAAAAAGCATTAATTTACATGAAAACCATTTTAAAAAGGCAAACTGTAAATAATGAAAGATAAAAATTTGTTTTTTAAAATAATTTATTCTTTTACAATTGATCGCAAAATGTTTTACTGTATTTAAATGAGCAAAAAAGTATTATTTTATACATTCATTCTATTATTTAAACAACACTTCTGTGTATTAAGGATTAAAAGGTGGTAAATATTTTTTACTTTTATTTAACAGATTTTTTATTTACATACTGACTGTAAAGAATCTTTTGCAACAATTGATGGCAAAATATTGTACTTTATTCAGATGAGCAAAAATTATTATTTTATACATGTATTCTATTATTTAAAATAATTGTTTATGTAAAGGATTAAAAAGGGTGTTTTTTTTAATTTTATTGAACAGATTATTTTTATGTTGAGTGCAAAAAAAAAACATTTTTAAATGGTCAAAACTGAACATAATGTCCACTGTATTATTATCCATCCATCCATGCATCCATCTTCTACCGCTGGTCCGGGTCGGGTCGCGGGGGCAGCAGCTTGGCCGCCGCCCAACACACATGGCACCGGACCCCTATGGCCCCTCCTGCGGGTGGTGAGCCTGCTGGAGGGGGGTCCCACGTCTCTTCTTCCGTGGTTCCATGTTGTTTCTCATCATTGGGGTCTTCTGGGCTGCTGTTTGTCTGGTCCTTCACCCAGGACCTGTTAGTCATGGGAGACCCTACCAGAGGCATGAAGCCCCCGATAACATAGCTCCTGGGATCATTGGGACACACAAACCCCTCCACCACGATAAGGTCGCAGCCCAGGGAGGGGCCACTGTATTATTACATAAAGTAATTTATTATTTTTGTATTTTTTTTTTACTGTATTTGAATCTTATTTTAAAATATAATTTTACAAATATTTGCCACTATGTGAAAATATTTATAACAATTATAAAATGGTAAATCTTTTTCAGCTGTTAATTTACAGATTTTCTCTGTTTTGTAATATTACAGAAAATATCAAGTAAAAATTACAGAAAAAGTATTAATTTACATGTTAACATTTAAAAAAAACTGTAAATAAACTTTTTTTTTTAATAAATGGTAGTTTGATCGCAAGTTATTTTGATGTATTTAAATGAGCGACAAAGTATTATTTGATACATATATTCTATTATTTAAAAGAATTATGTATATTCAGGATTTAAAGGGCAATTAAAAAAAATTCATTTTAGATTTTTTTAATGTTGACTGTAAAAAAATCTTTCACAAAAATTGATCGCAAAATATTTTATTGCATTTAAATGAGCAAAAAGTATTATTTTATACACATAGTCTATTATTTTAAAAAAAATTATGTACATTGGAGATTAAAAGAGGTACATTTTTAGCATTATAAAATGGTAAATAATTTTTTACTGTTATTTAACAGATTTTCCCTGTTTTGTTTAATTACAGATATTTTGAAAAATTACTGGAAAAAAGTACTAATTTACAGACCAAAACTATACATAGCATTCACATCAAAAAACTGCATTTTTCCAAAATAAAATTAAGTTTTCTTTTTTCTTTTTACAACATGCGACTGACTGTAAAATTACACTAATTTACTGTATTTAATGATATTTCACAGACATTTTCTGTTACTTTCAGATTTTCACATTTCCAGTATTCTTTCTGTCAATTTTGCTGCCAGATTTTTGGGATTTTTTTCATTAAATGTGTAAATAAATGCTCTGTGCAAAGTCTTGATGGAGGAGAACACGGTTTACTGACGATATAATAATCACAGAGTTGATATTTCCAGTTTCTTGGCCGTATCAAGGGATCACGGTTTAATCGGTAAATGTTCTGACATCTCATGTTTTCCCCATTGTCCACTTCACTTTGGATTGTGCAGCGTTGGCTCTTTATAAACGGCCATTGACCAGCCATAAATCTGGCCGCCCCGCTGCTGTTTAGTGGAGCCGATACAATACATTTCTGTCTCGGGACATGTGCAGGGAGAGGGACATCCCGTCACAGGCGAGGGGTGGATGTAATTAATCTGGCACAATATTGACTCTTCACTCTGGATCCCTCAGCCCCCGATATAGCTGTCCCCTCTTAATGTTTAATGCTGGGATCGATCCGGCCCCACGCTGTTACTGAAATGATATAATGAGCTGCCCGCCAAGGAGGGGTGTGCATGTACTGTTTCCTTTGGTTTGCGGCGGTGCATCCTCCTTAGAAACCTGCCTTATCAGGAGGAGAGAAGGCCCGGACACCTTCCCTGAAATTATCAGCAAACATGCCACATCCACAGTTCCTCCTTGGCTTCTCGCAAACCCTCCACCTCGATGGGGATCTCGACGGTAATGCCTCGTTTGACCCGCTCTTACCCCTCTCCTTCCACCTATCTGCCTCTCGGGCTGATTTATCTGCTCTTTATCTTTATCAAGTCATCTATCAAGCCTCTCCATCTCCTCCTACTCCTCTCCTGGATCGGCGAGGAATCGATATCTCGCCGTACGCTGGCTCTCAGCTCGCTCTGCACACCTCCTGGTCTGTGTCAGCAGGTTACTATACGTTCGTCCGCCTCCTCCTCCTCCTCCTCCTCCTACGCTCACGTGCACGGTGGGGTTTAGTGTGTTGATAAGTGTGTGCGGTGAGCTGAAACTGTAGCTCCTCTTAGGCTACATCTGCATTAATACAGTTCAATTTAAACTAGTGAAAATAATGAGCGATTTAGCACAGTTTCAGAAACACTCTTCGGCCATGTACATGAGAAAACTGGTGCTAATGGAAAAACTAAACAGGATATCGGTTGCTTAACTGCAGAAAATACTAAAAAGGAAAAGCAGCATTGGTGGAAAGTAAGAGCAGGACTGTTCAACAGCTCCTTGCAGAGACAACAACAACACCTGTAATTCATTATTTATGTTGAATTAACTACTTTTAGTCAAGGCTGACGTCTTTGGTTTCTTCTGGTAGATCCAATCAGAAAGCAAGCACTCTGTTATCTGCACCATCATTTCCAAAAGTTTTTCAATTCTGTTTCCTTCCTTCCAAACTGAAACACAACCCCAACTTTCCAACCAAAACTGGAGTCAACAGCATCAACAAAACTCTTCATTCTAGGGGTCTTTCAATGGTGAAATAACGGGGATGTTTGGTGTGAACCTAGCAGAAGTTATGCACTTTAAAATGTAAACATATTAGTGTGGCTGTATCCATAAATAACACCTTGATATGCTTTATACTGGTGTAAAGTTGCATTTTATATAGCTTTTGTAGGTGTTTTAATCCCTCAAATGTAAATTACTTAGATAAAACTGCACTATAAATAACACTATTTGGTCTTAACGCCAATATTTAAACTTGTAAGGGCAATTTCCTAACACTAATCACAATCTTTTTCACCTCTTTTAAATGTGCTTTGCAAGAAAGGGTGCCTTGGCTTGACTAAATACGATCAGTGTTTTCATTTCTTTAGGTGCTGGTAAAATTATACTGGAATCATGGTGACACTGGTGCAACAAAATCATGGTACAAAACTATATTTTGTGACTCATTCTTGATATTTTCACAACTGTTTCATTTCTTTCACTGTTTGCTTAGGATTAGACACTCGAAACATTGAGTAAAGTTTAAGGCGTAGTTTGGGTTGAAAAAAACCCACTCAGGATAATATGGCCGAGCTCTTAAAATACAGCACATTGTTAAGGATTAAACCAGATTCACATTTCAGATGTCTACGAGTTGGTAACAGCTCCAACAAAGGGGTATTTTCACCTCAAAATTTGGCTTCATTCCAATGAAATGATCCAAATTTCAGCTCGTGTGAAGGAGCTTTGGTTTTTCTTCTTTCTTCTCCCGTTAATCACAGGATTTATCTTCTGTTTCTGTGTATAAAACTGGATATAAGTAGTTTAAACCTGTAGCAGCTGACACACTCATGATTCACTATTAATAATCTTACATCAGCCAGAGGGACCAACTCAGGACTTTCACTGGAACAAATGTACTACAGTTTGCTGCTAACAGCTGTGTACTTTCACTTAAGGTGGATAATTTATGCACAAATGAGTGTTTTTACGTTGTTGCACTGGTACTTTTACTTGTATAAAGCATCTAAACCACAGAGCAGAACTAAACTAACATGCCACAAGTCCAAACTGGCCTCCATCGCTTTGACCCACTTCCAGTATCTCCTTATAAGTGATCACTTGAAGTCGGGCTACTGTGATTCTTTGGGCCTCGGCCCTTCTCTTTCACAGCATCTGTTCCTCCTCCTTTGGTTTGCGCCGAGAAAAGAGAAAACATTCCAGCTGCAGAAAAAGCGTCGGAGCAAACACAGCGACGTGCACACGAGCATCGCAGGGATGCACCAGCAAACACAAACCCTCTTTTCCTTCCACACATATACACACCTCCCGCCAATCTCCTGTAATAAAACACACACAGCCGTCCATTCACAAAGCTCTGCTGCCGACACTCGGGGCTGCCTGGCTGGAATCCCCGCGGCCCCCCGGCTCTGACAGGCTGTTCTGAATCAACACCGAGGAGCTCGGCTTTTACTTCCCCACTGGAAGCTGTTAAACGCCTATTACGCTACATGCCAGGCCATTACTAACTCATTTTCAGTGGATGTGATTGACTAAAATACGACTAAAAATGCTGTAAACCAGGAGTAGGTTGTGGGAATGCTGCATCTGTTTTTGTAGAAGCCTAACTTTCTGATATTTCGGATAAACAAGCTGCAACAGATAAAGGAAATGCAAATGCAAAGCCTGTATTTGCACAGTATTCTCTGTGGCGTTGCAGAAAAGCAGAATATATAAATGAGATTTAGTTTAACCCATCAGCTCACCTGAAAAGGCATGCTGTCTGTCTAAAAAAATGGCAGAATTACACCAATTATCAAAGCCAGAAACTGCAAAAACTGAAAAAAAAATGTTGGATTTTTAACTCCTCTGCCGTTTCGGAGCTACTCGTGTGAAAAAAATTACCAAATTTAAGCTAACAATTGTCAAACTTCACCAAAATCACTTTGTTTTACATGTCAGTTTGCTAAAAATTAACCATTAGTATTAACTAGATCCTGTAAAAGACAGAAATGTCATAATTGGTCTATAATTTAAATGCAGCATGGCTAAAAAACAGTAAACACAGCAGTAAGTTGCAACTTGCTATCTTATTTTGAAAAGCATGCTACCTTTCTTTTTTTTTCAAAAAAAATGACAGAATTGCACCAATTAAAAAAGCCAGAAACTGCAAAAACTAAAAAAAAGTTGGATTTTCAACTTTTCTAAAGTTTTTAAGCTGTTCATGTGAAAAAAACAACCAAATCTAAGCAAAGAATTGTCAAAATTCACCAAAATCTCTTTACTTTCCATGTCAGCTTGCCAAAAATGAACAGCTAGATCCTGGAAAAGACAGAAACATTATAATTGCTGGATAAATTAAACGCAGCATGGCTCAAAAACAGTAAACAGAGCTGCAGAAAGTTGCAGAAAAACACGCCCTGCACTCCTCATAGGTGTCGTTACTGCTGGAATAACTCATGTCAATGTCATGAATGAAGGTTTACTCCCCTTAATTCAATGTGCTGCCTCAGCCAGTCTTTCACAACCGACCCATTCATAAAACTGCAGGGCTGAAGTGTGTGTGTGTGTGTGTGTGTGTGTGTGTGTGTTTAAAGTGCACGCCAGGCTGTGTGTGTTTATGCATGCGCCCGAGCAACTGGATGAGAGGCTGTCAAAAGAAATCATGCGTCCACGAAAGAGAAATCGACCATTTTACTCATAAACAAAACAAAATGCCGCCATTGAGGGCCGGCCTCCCG
Organism: Amphiprion clarkii; assembly: GCA_027123335.1. Taxonomy (NCBI): domain Eukaryota; kingdom Metazoa; phylum Chordata; class Actinopteri; family Pomacentridae; genus Amphiprion; species Amphiprion clarkii. Next base: position 4,918,374 of record CM049586.1, read on the forward strand.
GAGCGAGCGCCTATTTGTGCATATCTGGCAGCACCTGGCTGTTTTTTGCACACTTTGTTGCGTAGCAGCTGTATTTTGGAAAGCCGAGAACACAGAGCTGCATGTTTCTCTTTAGGGGGAAACGAGGGAGTCGGCGAAGGAGGGGCTCCTCATCGCCCCACGCTCCAAATAGGGCCTGATTGGGCCAGTTCTGGTCCAGGAAAACAACCCAAACAAGAGGACGGCTGTGAATTCATGACAAAGCAGAACAGAGAGACGCACCGCTAAGAGGGGTTTGGTTACTGGAATTTTTGCTTCTTTTGTCCTCAGTTAACAGAAAAAAATCAATCTTTTCTGATAATTTAGGTCGTTTTTCAGGCAAATTAGCTTCTCTTTTTTTAAGAATTCACCGTGTTTCCCTGTGAAAGAGTAAATTCGATAATATGAAACTTTGGGTTTTGGACTGCTGGTCATGAAAAAAAAATAAAAAACAATCGCATAGTTTCATCTAAAACTTTCACATGGATGGATGGATAGATAGACAAATATTTTATTAATCCAGAGAGAAATTCAAGATTCTATAAACTAGAAAGTCACGGCAGTAACCTGCAGCTCCACTGCATTGGTAGGACAGGTTAGAAATAAAGGAAAATGTTTTAAAAGTGGTTGCAAAGCACAAAAAAACAAAGAATATATCGGCTAAGATGAGATTAAAGTCATTAGATTGAAACCTCTGGACCCAAAGACTCTTTATCTTTATAAAAACTGGCAAAATGACGCAATTTATCAGTAAGAATTGTTGGATTTTTAACTTTCAGAAAGTGAATTTACAAGCAAATCTATGCTTAAACTCAAACTCTGTAGAAATCAAAAAATTCTGCACTCCTCTGTGGAGTTGAAAACCATTCATGACTCAGCTGCGACTAACAGTCATGTGACAAAAAAAAATCGGAAACTTCTCGACTGAACTGCAGGCTGTGTTGACACAAAGCAAGACTGAGACTAGTATGGAACCAAACTGGAGCAAAATAAAACATACTTGAGAGATAAAACAAATGCAGAATGGCTCAAAAATGGTCAACATAAGACATAGTTGTTGGAAGATACATTCAGCATGGTGAAACATCTCTCTATAGTTGATGTGCAGAGACTGAAATGTGGCTTAAAACTTGTCCAAAATGACTCAAATTTGCCAAAATGACTCAAATGTTGTATAAAGTGATCATTTTAATGGTATTTTGAGCTACTTCCGAGTTTTTGAGTTATTTCGAACAATTCCTGACTCATTACGGAGAATTTTCTGCGACTTTGGACAAGACTTTTAGACTGAGAGGTAAATAAAACCTACTGGATCAATAAAATAAACGCAGCATGGCTCAAAAATAGTAAACAGAGGAGATAGTCATTGGAAGATACATTCAACATGGTGAAACATTTTTCTACAGCTGATGAGCAGAGTAGTGTAAAGTAAGATATATTATGTAGGGCCATCATGTTTTTCTAGTATCGGTAACAACTGTGGGCACTTGCACTAATGTTGTACATCTTTAAATTTTTTTGTAAAATAACAAAATGATTGGAGAAAAGACATTTTTAAGTTTTGTCTACTTGAGCATTGGTTGTGCTGTTTCCATAGAGGTGCAGGACTTCTAATTTTAGTAAAAAATGAACCTACAGAGAGTGAAAATGCGACAGGAGCAAAGAAACGGGTTGGGGTTGAGGGGGTTAAATGGTAGCAGATTGTGGTTTCCCATTGTACGGATGTTTTTAATTGGATTTTTAAGGCTGCCAGGAATCATAACGCTTCAACAAATGCGTGTTTTTATTTGTCTCCTGCTTTACACACTGTGCATTGAGATCTCAAGATGTTAGCCTCCTTTCATTGTCGACACCAGACTGGTGAATTGAGATTTCTGTACTTGTAGTATTGGTTGCTCTGTTTCCATAGAGGTGCAGGACTTCTTATTTTAGTGAAAAATCAGGCCACAGTGAGTAAAAAATATGACAAAAAAAAGACCCAGAAACTGCTTTGGGTTCAGAGGGTTGCATGTAAGCGCGACATTTAAGGACAACTGAACACAACAAAAAGAGCTGCAATAAAAATCAAACAGGATTAGGTGGACTTGGAGAAGCTTTCTTTTTCACTCCCTGCGGGTCTTGTTGTGTCGCCGTCTCTGCCTCTTTTTCTTGCCAAACTCTGCGAAGTGCTGCAACGGCATTCTACGGCCACAACTTCCCATATAATTACTGCAAGGCACAAAGCTAAACAATCGTCCCACACAGCTCTAAAATCGCTGGATTAGTTCACATCTTGGAACACTCAATGCGAAAAGAGAGAAAAGGGAAAGGGGAGGACGGCGGTGGACGGACGGACGGACGGAGGGACGGAGGGGCGGGGGGTCCAGATTTTTAACTTGGTTTGTACAGACACAGGAAGGGAGGGAGGGGTCTGGAGTATCCACTTGGAGAGCAGCAAAAGGAGGGGGTGATCTGTAGTACTGTAGGGCTTTTTTATGAATGAAGGCTGAAGGAGAGAGGCAGCAGAGGCAGAGGGGGAGGAGAGGCACACTTCCTTTTACGCACACGGGGAAGAAAATTTATGAATGGGTCACATCTCTCGAGCTGCTCCAAGTGTAAACAACATACTTGGACAAAGAAGAACAAGCTCTGGAGCCTCGACGGCGGCCTTCAGACACGGGAAAAAAACAGAAACTCAAGAAGTAAAACTGTTCTAATGAAGTAGGCGCTCTATAAATGTGACTGACATCTCCATGTGTTGCTTCCCCGACAGACAAAGGGATCCGTCTCCTTAAAACCACGGAAAATTAATCCCCTTTCATCCTTCTTCTAGCTACGTTACGGTGTTTTCGTCAAATGTTTTCAGTCTGTTAAGTTCCTGATTGAAAGAGCTGCTGCTTGTAGTAAAGAAAAAGAGCAAAAAGACAAGTTTTGGACTGATTATCTAAAACCCCTAAAGTGTGATTTTACTTGAATCTTTTTTATTCTTTTTTTATCGGATGTTATAAAGACAATTACAAACTGTGCTCTGCTGTTCTTACGTAATAAAGTCTGATGCAAAAATTGAACAAAATCTCCACTTATTCTATTTTTTTATTACTCTTCTTTAAAAACCCGGCAGAATTACACCAACAGACCCAGAAACTGTAAAAAAACTCCAAAATATGTCAGATTTTTAACTCCTCTGCAGTTTTTGAGCTACTTCACTGAAATCCCTTTATTTTACATGTCAGGTTGGCAAAAATCAACCGCTAGATCCTGTAAAAGACCGAAACATCAAAATTGGTCGATAAATTAAACACAGCATGGCTCAAAAACAGCAAACAGAGCAGCAATTCGCACAATATTCTCTGTAACATTGCAGAAAATCAAAATATATAAATGCGATTTAGTTTAATTATCAAACTTGTCAGCTTATTTGAAAGGCATGCTACTATTTCTTGCAATTATCAGAGACAGAATCTGGAAAAACTGAAAAAAAAGTTTGATATTTAATTTTTCTGAAGTTTTTTGAGCTACTCGTGTGAAAAAAACCAAAGAAATCTAAGCTAAGAATTGTGAAATTTCACCAAAATCACTTTATTTTTTAGTCAGTTTGGCAAAAATGTATCGTTTGCCTAACTACAGCCTATAAAAGACAAAAAAATCTTGATAAATTAATTGTTGATTTTTGTGTTTTCTGTGGCCCTTTTGCAGGCTGGGAGAACAGTATTTTGTTATTTTTGTGTACACAGCTGCACAGAGAAAGGACAAATAAAGAAATCTTTCATCTTAAAAATACTGGAAAAGCAACCAAACCTTTACTGTTTTAAATAGATATGCTTTGGAATCGTAATAATTTGCTTCTTCCAGGTCACATGCATCTATACAGACACTTGTCAGCTTCTTTTATTTGCACTGTTTTGTTCCATTTTAATCAAATGTTTAATAGAACAAATCTGTGCATGCAAGTTGGCAGCAGCTTCATTCAGCAAAATTAAGCACATTAGATAGAAAAGCAGCCTAATATGTCGTCTCCTTGCATAAAAATGTTAGATTCTTGTGTGAAGGTTCTTGTACGACTTCAGATAAACTTCCTCTAAGGCTTCTAATCGGCTCAGAATTAAATCGTTATCACCAGTGGCTCGGTCACCTTTACACACATTCACCAGCAGGTCAGCAAGTACATAAAAGCTGCATGTTTGCATAACCTTCCCTCAACTGCGGCCGGCGCACACAACACGCTTGTTAGCCGCCAAGTAAAAAGCAAAACGGCCCAGATGAGATAGATTTACCAGATGTGCAGGTATTGCACAATCCCTGCTTGCTTGCTTTACTCGCCCCCCCTCCTCCTTCCTCTGCTGTAATCTAGCATTCCTACATGTCCCAATGTTTCCTTTTTTCTGCCTCTCCTCTCAGCTCAAAGCCACACCCATGCAGGTAACAACTTGACTGGGTAAACAACAATGTTTAATTTGGCGCCGTTTTCAATGCAAGCCTCAATTATACTCGGGTCACCTGGGATTAGGGCTTCGCTTTGTGCTCTCCTTTTTTGTTTTTATTTCCAAAACAGGTGAGTCACCTGTTTTTAAATGTACTGCTTTTATGGGGGAAAAGACTGAATTGCAGGCTGTGTTTAAGCAAAGAAAGGTTTAGACACAAATGTAACCAAACTGGAGCAAAATAAAACCTACTGGATCAATAAAATACATGCAGAATGGCTCAAAACGGCAAACAGAGGAGATAGTTGTTGGAAGATACATTCAGCATGGTGAAACATCTTTCTACAGCTGATGAGCACAGACTGAAATGTGGCTTAAAACTTGTCCAAAATGACTCAAATTTGCCAAAATGACTCAAATGTTGTATAAAATGATCATTTTAATGGTATTTTGAGCTACTTTCAAATAAGTTTGAATAGTTTTTGAGTTATTTTGAACAATTCCTGACTCATCTTGGACAATTTTCTGTGACTTTGGACAAGACTTTTAGACTAAGAAGACAACAAAACCTACTGGATCAATAGAATAGATGCAGCATGGCTCAAAACTGGTAAACAGAGGAGATAGCTGTTGGAAGATACATTCAGCATGGTGAAACACCTTTCTACAGCTGATGTGCAGAGACTGAAGTGTGACTTAAAACTTTTCTAAAACAACTCAAATGTTGTTTAAAATGATAATGTTACAGATATTTTGAGCTACCTTCATGCATGTTTTGAGTCATTTTTAACAATTCTTCATTAATTTTGAACATTTTATGTTATTCTGGACAAATTCTGAATCAATTTGGACAATTTTATGTTAGTTTGGCCAAGTTTCACATTAATTTGTGATTGTAAAACATGCTGATGAGCAGAGTAGTGTAAAGTAAAATACCTACAGTATGTAGAGACACCATGTTTTTCTAGCATTGGTAACAACTGTTGGCACTCAGAATAATGTTGAACATCTTTAACATTTTTTGTAACATAACAAAATGATAGCAGAAAAGACATTTTGACTTTTCTGTACTTATAGCATCAGTTGTTTTGTTTCCATAGAGGTACAGGACTTCTGATTTTAGTAAAAAAATTAGCCTAAAAATGCAACAGAAGCAAAGAAACGGGTTGGGGTTGAGAGGGTTAAATGGTAGCATACTGTGGTTTCCCATTGTATGGATGTTTTTAATTGGATTTGTAACACAGCCAGGAATCAGAAGTCTTAAATGTGTGTTTTTATTTATGTCTCCTGCCTCATACACTGTGCACTGAGAACTCATGATTTATATTTTAGTGAAAAATGAGCCCACAGTGAGTAAAAATGTGACAGGAGCAAGAAAAAAAAAAAAACACCCAGAAACTGATTTGGGTTCAGAGGGTTGCATGGAACCGCGATATTTAAGGACAACTAAACACAAAAAAAGAGCTGCAATAAAAATCAAACAGGATTAAGGAGATTTCAAAAGAGTTCAGCTTTCTTTTTCACTCCCTGCGGGTCTTTTTCTTGCTAAACTCGCCCTCTGAGAAGAGCTGTAACGGCATTCTGGGGCCACAACTTCCCAGGTGAGTCACCTGTTTTAAATGTAATGCCTTTATGGAAAAAAGACGGGGCTTTTTTTGTGTGCTCGTATAGAACAAACACAAAAGTGTGTTGATAGTGTCGGCTTTGGTTTTCCATCAGCTTTAATAGAGATGCTCTGCAGCCATTGAGTCGATCAGCGGGGACGCCGTCTGTCAACGCCCGAGTGTCTCTGCTGGGTTTAAGTGAGCTGCCCGTCAAACCAAAGCCCCCCGTGACCCTGCAAATCACACCCGGGTCAACCTTTAGCGTGGCCTGACAGCTGATTGGCTGGTGGGGTTACGGGGTTAAGCAGACATGACCTCTGCGCTGCCCCGGGGTTCATCTGCACTTCCTCCTCCGCATTGTTGGCCGACAGACAGCGACAGTGTCACCGAGGGGTCCGACCAGTTGTTGGTCGAATCAGACGACGCGCACAAAAGACGCTTGGTTTCACTCGGAGGAGGCTGCCAGTTCTCCCTTCAGAGTCTGGTAGATGTTACAAATAGTCTGTGGGACTTATTTTAACCCTGTAAAACCCACTGTTGCAAAAATACATCAGTTTTATTCATTAGTATTTTATATATTTTTTTTATTTTTATTTTATATATATATATATATATATATATATGGGTTTTTTGGCTCATTTTCCTCCTGTTTTGTGTCCTGAACGACTCTTTAAATCCCAGAAGTCGACATTTTTCCTTTATTTTTTAGATGTATGAGGTTTACATTTACAGGTAGGATAACATGGGACTAAAGGTCTTTTTGAATGTTTTATTTTCAAAGGCGATCCCAGAGTGCGAGGTTGTTTTTATTAGATTTTTTTGTCTTTGTCCTCCTTAGGTGTGTTGGAACAAGAACGTTGTAGTAAATCCAAAAACATGCAGCACATTTTTACTCTGTCTTCAGGTTGTGAATGGAACAGTTTGATAGTCGGGATGAGATGTTGTTGTTAAACCCGGAGCACAGCGATGTGGTTTTCGTGGTTCTGTCTTAGGGTTATACAAGCTCAAATGGGTTTATTATATTAATATTATTTGGAACTCCTTTGGTTCGTTCTCCTCAGGCTCTCTTTAAGTTGCTTTCAGTGTCGATGCTAAAGATGGGCACGTGTTGAATTGGTGGGCAGAGGAGAAAAAAAAACTGTTTGCAGAGCGACACGTAACTCCCACCCAGATCCTGAACCGCCATTGTTACGACAAGAAAAGGGAAACTCATTCAAACAGCCGCTCAGTTGTGCGGCCCAGGAATTTGCTTTTCCATTTTACACCTTCCGACGCACACAAAGGCCCATCTTTGTACCTGCGCCCTGAATCATTTTTTACTGGTTTCCTGGGCCGTACCCATTCAGGCTTTTCAAAGGCATGCAAATGGATGACGGCAGCACATAACGCCCGCATCCAAATTCGCCTCATGATGGCCGGGTCATTAGGCCTCCTGTTTCTGCATAGCTTTGCCTGCCAAACAGATTACTGTAACATCAGCGAGTTACTGTATCCCCGTCTAAGCCTCCGGCGGCTTCACAGCCAAAATCTGAACCGCTGCTTTCGCCCCTCGACATCTGAAAGACGGCAGACGCTGTCTACGCTCGGTTCTGAGCGTTCCACGGACAACAGATCGAATAGACCAGCGGTGTCAAACTCATCCAAGTCCAGGTTCCACATTCATATAGGATTTTACTTTATGATCAAAACGACAAAAAAACAGACAAAAAAAAGGACAAAAAATCCCAACAACAAGACAAAATATTACAAAAAGGACAAAAGTGAGAAACAAAATGACAAAAAATGAGACAAACCACATGAAACAAAACAAAACAGAGACAAAAAATTTGACAAAAAAATTTAAGCGAAAAAAAATGGACAAGCGAGACAAAAAATTACATAAATGACACAAACGAGACAAAAATGACAAAAGCATGACACGAAACGACAAAACGAGACACAAAACAACGAATAAAGCAAAACGCAAAATGACAAAAATAAGACCAAAAAACACAAGCAAGACAAAAAGGAAACACAAAACCGGATTGGAGCCTCTGGAGGGCCGGTTTTGGCCCGCAGACCGCATGTTGGACACCCCTGGACTAAACGATAAAAAGATCCGATCTGAGCAATAAACGGCATGTAAATAAAAAACTGAAAGTACTCACAGTTCTCAGAGTGGAAATCAGGAACAAACTGCTCATCGCTGTCAGGAACTTGAGCTGAAATGAGAAAGAGAAACCAGAATTTTATTATTTTTATTACCTTTTTTGGACTAAATCTGACCTTTCGCCGTCTCTTCTTTCCACCCCTCGCCGTCTTACGTTTTTCTCTTCCCTGAAATCTGAGTCAGGGCTGCGTTCGGATGACCTTCATGTCATGATTTTTGCAGCATGCCAGCACTTTTTCCTCATCCATAGATCAATTCACGAGAACACGGAGCTCCTGAATGAGACGCTAAACCGCCTGCCAGCCTTATTTCATGAAGCCTTTAACATTTCTGGGCAGCGTTGACCTTTTACTAAAGCCTAGCCTTGAAAAAGAGGTATGCTGAGCAAAAAACACACTTAGCATGTCGAGAAATTATACAGCATCTTATATTCTAGGAGTTTTTTCATTGGTTTTCCAGCAGCTTGTATTCACTATTCTGATAATCAACCATAAAGAAGAATAAAGGTCTAAATTCATTGACTCCAGCTTCTCAAATGTGAATATTCTCTGCTTTCTTTCCTCCTCTATGACAATAAAATGAACATCTTTGGACAAAACAAGACATTTACAAACATAATTTTGGACTTCGGGAATCTTTGGTCGACATTTTCCCCCATTTTCTGGCGTTTTATAGACAAACAACTAATCAAGAAAATAGCCAGTGATGAAAATAATGCTTGTTTGCAGCCCCGGAGCCACTTACGTGTTTGGATTGTTACAAAACAAACCGTTTCCGTTAATCCAACCCATTGGAAATGTGTAATTTCTTACTTGTCAACCCCGACCGGTCGCACATCTGCGCGCTCAGAGCGGTCAAGTTTGACCTAAAGCAAGTTTCTGCTCATTTCCACTGCAGAAAAACAGACAGACAAAACAGGCTGTTCTGGCTAAACAAGTGAGGGAATCTGTCAGGCGGCGTGACAAGCCGGCCAGATGGATTCTCTTTGTCCCCACAGCGGTGGAGACTCAATCTGAGAAGAAGAAGTCTGGATTTCATCGAGGAGAATCGCTCACGGTCAAACTGAAAGCGGACGGAAAGAACAAATTAAAGCAGATGTATTCGTCTAAAAGTGATGCAGAAATCTACACACTTTTTGGCTAAAAATAGACGAGTCAAACCCGTGATATAGTACATGTGACATGTATGTTCACGTTCCTTTAAAACTCACCCAGAACCTGAGTGAACAACCAGCCCAGGTGCAGCAGAGCTCTATTGTACCGACCCCCATTCACAATTATCTCTTTTGGAGCTTTTGGACTTTCTGAGACACCAGAAAAACCTAAATCAGGAGTGTTAAACATGCGGCCCGTGGGCCCAAACCGGCCCTCCAGAGGGTCCAATCCGGCCCTCAAAGTGTAAAAATTCCAGAGAAGACAAACTGCAGATTGTAAATTAGTAAAAACATAAATTTAAAATAATTTCTAGACCATGACAAGTTGTTTTGATCATAAAGTAAAATCCTATATGGTTCAGCTCCAGATGTGACTACATGTTGTGTTCTTTTGTCGACACTCTGTGATCTGGAAGTTGTAATGTGTAAATGATAAACTGAGGCTGAATGTTGTTGAAATTCAACTTGTTTTTCTAAAGAAATTTCAGGTTGTTCATGATGTTTTGGAAAAAGAGAATTCCTTAAATGTGAATATTTTCAGAATGGACTTTTTTGCACTAAAACAAAGGAAACATTAGGAGCTATTGTGATTATTTATAGGTTATTAAGCTGTGATTTTACTGGTCCCGATCACTGGAGATCATAATGAGCTGAACATGGAACCTGGACTAAGATGAGTTTAACTCCCCTGGACTAAATCATCCGCCTGCTAACTTCTACCAGGAGGTGAGGAGGTCAGATTCACCCACTGAGCCTTCTGCCTTCCCCTCGAATGAATGACCTAACCTTAATCGTGGAGCTAGCAGAACCTTTTAATCTGGCGGCACTCCAGCTCCACCAGTTTCCACTGTTCGGGACTCACACTTGCGTCACGGTAAAAGCCGACTGGTGAGGAAAATTTGATGGCTATCATTAAATATCATGAACCCAATCAGGGGTGTAATGGGCTACGAAAACACTGCAGGTTCTTGAGCGCCGTTTGCTCACTAAAATACAAAGAAGCCCTTCTTTGTAGATTTAGAGGAGGGGTGTCCAACATGCGGCCCGCGGACCAAAACAGGTCCTCCAGGGGGTCTAATCCGGCCCTCAAAGTGTCAAAATTAACTGCAAATTGTAAATTAGTAAAACTAGAAATTTAAAATAATTTCTAGACCACCACAAGTTGTTTAGATCATAAAATACTAGATTGTTCATTGTTCTTTTGTCGCTTTGTGTCCCATTTTTGTAATATTCTGTCTTGTTTTTGTTGGTTTTTTTGTCTTTTTTTGTCTGACTTTTGTCATTTTTCTCACGTTTTTGTCATTTTTTTGCCTCATTTTTGTCATTTTATGTTTAGTTTTATTTGTTGTATTGTGTGCCATTTGGTGTTTTTTATCTTGCTTGTGTTGTTTGTTTACTTTTTTGTTGTTTTGTTTCTTGCTTTTGTCATTTTTGTCTTGTTTTTGTTGTTTGTCCATTGTTTTGTTGCTTTGTAACTTTTTTGTCTTTTTTGTTTTGCTTCATATCGTTTGTCTCAATTTTGTCATTTTGTGTCTCGTTTTTGTCATGTCGTGTCTCATTTGTTATATTCTGTCTCGTTTTTGTTGTTTTTTGTCTGACTTTTGTCAGTCTCATGTTTTTGTCATTTTGTTTCTGGTTTTTGTCGTTTTGTGTTTCCTTTGTCTGGCTTGTGTTTATTTTTGTCATTTTGTGTTTTGCTTTATTTGTCGTTTTGTGTTTTTTGTCTTGCTTGTGCTGTTTGTCTATATTTTTGTCATTTTGTTTTTCGCTTTTGTCATTGTGTAATTTGTGTCATTTTTGGTCTCGTTTTTGTCGTTTGTCCATTTTTTTGTCCCTTTCTAACTTTTTGATCTAATTTTTGTTTCGCTTTTGTAATATTTTGTCTTGTTTTTTGCCGTTCTTTGTCTGACTCTTGTTGTTTTGATCATAAAGTAAAGTCCTGTAGGACTCAGTTCCAGATAGCTGTGACTAAATGTTGTGTTCCTTTGTCGACACACTGTGATCTGGAAGTTGTAATGTGGAAATGATAAACTGAGGCTGAATGTGGCTGAAATTCAACTTACTTTTCTTCAGAAATTTCAGGTTGTTCAGGATGTTTTGTCAAAAGATAATTCCTTAAATGTGAACATTTTCAGAATGTACTTTTTTGCACTAAAACAAAGGAAACATTAGGAGTTGTGGTTATTTATTTATAGGTTATTAAGCTGTGATTTTACTGGTCCGGATCACTGCAGATGATAATGAGCTGAATGTGGAACCTGGACTAAAAACCCCTGATTTAGACATTTGCAGAACGCGCCACAATTCTGCAACCAGACCTTTGGATGTAACCTCACCCCAGAACCAAAATCTGACCCAGCGTTTAACCTCAGCGGCCTCGACTCTCCCCTCCGTCTTCTCTTTATTTCCAGACAATGATACCAAAACTGAGCAGCAGACGCAGAGGACAAAAAGAGGAAATAAGAAATTCAAATCCACTTTCTTGTCGTCACACTCCTCCTTCCTGTGCGGAGGAAACCGGATGACTCCGTTTTGGAAGCATGTTCTGATAAATGACATCGATTTCTTATATAACGCCGCATCCTGTGGTTTACTATACCATAATAATATTACCCCCTTTTAACTTTTCAGCCTCCTCGCCCTCGGGGGGTGGGGGGTGGAGGAGGTAAGAAATAAAGCCGCCGTATGAGACAGAGCAGGGGCCGATGTGTAGCCCGGCAGATCCAGCGATCAATCATCTCCACTAGTTTCAACATGTCCGAGACGGAACACGCCGGACCTCATGAAGACGCAGGAGAAAAAGGAACATAAACGATGAGACGCTATCCCCCCGGTGCATGTGTTTGTGTCTGCGCGCTTTCCTGTGTGCATCTGATTTGTTTCCAGGAACACCTCGTCAGGGGCTTTGAGATGCAAGTCAGCACAAGAAGGAAAGTGTGTTTATACGAGCGCATGTTCTCCCCTCGATGCTCGCAGGCACCTTGAATGACTTTTTTTTTTTTTCCTCCCCCAGCGGGAGATCCTGGGCGGAGCTAAGCAGCCGCAGTCATATAAACCTAAAGGCCAAAATGAGACAAGATGTGACAAGCTCCTGAACTCTCGCCATTCAGAGCTTCACCCTTTCTGTTTCCGCAAAGAAGAAGAAAAAAAAAAGTCCCTCCAGCAAAGCAGCTTTTACAACTTTGGTGAATCCCTCACAACTGCAATCAGTCATGATCAGGTCTTTAATTAATGCAACAGGAAAGGAGAGGTCTTAGCTGGGGAAGCTGAAAACAAGCCAGTACTTAGGCTTAAATAACACTTTGATAACACTTCCATCTTTCTCTGCTGCCCTTTTTTTTTCCGCTCTGTGACTCAACAATAAGTCACCGCGCAATTTGTAAATCCAGGACATCGTATAATTTCTCCTTTAAAAAGCCTGGTTTATCTAATTATAGAAAATAAGTACTTGTTCATTTACCTCCCGTGGTATCTAGACGCTGTAGACAGTGAAATCTTTGCCTCAACACTGAAACAATAGCCAAATGCAGCTGGTGATGCTTAAAACTATACAAAATTTACATTTTAAAATTGATAATTTTCCAAAACCAGCAGCACTTCTGGTATTTATAATCAGTTTTCAAGGTGCTTCTTCTTTGGTAGAATGCAGTTCCAATGAAAATCGACTTCAGTGGATACTTCAGATTGGGGAAAAAGTGAATTTTTTGTGCAATTTACCAGCTAAATTTGAATTCATCTTCGTCAAAGCAAGATTGCAGCATGATATCTCAGTCTGGGTGACAAACAAACAAGAAAACTTTCTACTACCTCAATGGCTACATACTCTGGTGATAAACGAGGAAAAAGTGCATTTTGGAGTCATCTAAACCCTAAAGTGTGGCCTTTAATAGCTAAATCTGTGAATACAAATAGGCTCCAACTTTGAAGCGACACCCATTGTTGGGGTTTTTTTATTGGTTGCTGCTCTTGTCTTTGTCCCGGTGAGACGCTGGTGTGAAGTGAACTTGCTGGTGTTTGACGCTACATGAGAAAAAGGTGTGAAAGTTAACGTGGATACGCCATTGTTTGCCGTAAACAGAAGCTGGCCAGGGAGTGGGCTCCATTTAAATGTCTGTCTGCTCCTCTGGCAGACAAAACCATTTCCACAGAGTCAGTGATTGCAAACGCTTCACTTCCCTAAATCACAGATCTGCCACGAACGGCTCAAAGGCAACATTAGGTTTCACTGTGCCGTTTCAGGTTGACACAAGTAATTTCTAACATGCAAAAATAAGAAATTCTGCTTTGCCCTGTGACACGACACTGCTGATTCACTCCACACTCGCTTCAAGAATACAAGTTTCTGCCACAATTAATCCATTAGATGTCAACTGTTGTGTCAAACTATGGTCATAATCAATCTGTTTAGGTCTTTTTTTTTTTTTAAGAAGTAAAGTGTAAGTTCTCCAATCCCAGCTTCTTAAATGTGAATATTTTCTGGTTTCTTTGCTCCTCAGTGACAGAAAACCAATCATCATTGGGTTGCAGACTAAATAAGACATCTGAGGATGACGTTTTGGGCTTTGAGAAACACTGATTGACATTTTTAACCATTTTTATAACATTCTCACAATGAATATAATCAGTCATATGTTTTTTGCGATGTTCAATGAGGTGCTAAAATACTCTCTAAAAGACATCAACTTTGTCTAATTCAATAAACATAAATTTCTATGAATAGTCAAATACTTTTCACTTCAGAAGTTTAACTAAAGCACCAAACATGTCTCCTAGTTCATTTAAAATTCCATTTGTGCTTAAGGCCAATTAGAGGCTCCAACTTTTCACACCACTCTTGTTGGTTTCCAATAAAGCTGCCACTAATGATTATTTTCATTTCTGGTTGATTAATCAATTAGTTGTTTGACACAATCAATCTGTTTAGGTTATTTTTAAAGAAATTCTCCAACTCCAGCTTCTTAAATGTGAATATTTTGTGGTTTCTTTCCATTTCTATGACAGAAAACCAATTGCCATTGGGTTGCAGACCAAATAAGACATCTGAGGACGACATTTTGGGCTTTGAGAGACACTGATTCACATTTTTAACCATTTTTAGAACATTCTGACAATGAATATAATCAGTCATATATGGTTTTTGCAATGTTCAATGAGGTACTAAAATACTCTCTAAAAGATGTCAACTTTGTCTCCCACAACAAACATGAATATCTATGAATATTCAAATATTTTTTATTCCAGAAGTTTAGCTAAAGCACCAAATATGTCTCCTAGTTCACTTTAAAGTCCAACTTTTCACACCACTATTGTTGGTTTCCAATAAGACTGTCACCAATGACTATTTTCATTTCTGGTTGATTAATCAATTAGTTGGTTGATGCAAAAAAAAGGTCAGACAATACAGTCAATCTGTGTTTCCCACATCCTCAGATGTCTTGATTTGTCCACAACCCAAAGATATTCAGAATTCTGTCACAGAGGAGCAAAGAAACCCAAGAAATATTCACATTTCAGAGAGATTTTAGACCATCTTTCTTACAAAATTACTCGAATCGATTAGTTGAACAGTTGGCAACTAATCGATTAATCGATGCAGTTCTAGTTTCCAAAGTAATAACAACTTGTACAAGCTTCAAAACCATCTGGTGTCAAACTGCACATTCGTCACTCTGCACGGTGAAGCTCAAACATCCACGTAAAAATCAGAACACACAAAGAGACAGGATTTATCGGGTCGATGTGGCTCACGTTAGAATATAAATGTCAGAAATGAGCCTTTAAAGCTCCACATCAAAGCACATCAAAGCAACAAAACTCACACCTCGTGGTGTAAGTTCTCATCTCCAGACCTGCTGTCCTGCCTCCACTGGTCTCCAGGTTACGACCAAAAGCTTCATAATGACTCATGCTTTGTGTTGCTTCCCCCCCTCTCTTGACATACAGTGTAATTATTCTATTAGGGCTCACGTCATCAGTGCACTTATTAAGTCTAGTAGCTGACAATTGCCTCCGACTGGGCCTCATTTCATCGCTATGCATCTTTGAGTGACACAAACCAAGTAGCCTGTTTGTTTGCATTGGCCGCCGGCTGGCACGCACGCTACATGCCAACATGGCCAAAATAGGATACGCTCAAAGCTAATAATGTCCCGTCTGTGTTCACTTTTTTTCAGGGGTGCTGTATGTTTTATGAGGCCTGTGTGTTGCGTCAGAAAGTTCAGGTCTAGAAGCTAAACATCTTCAGGAGGCGTTAAAATAAAAAAAGTTTTGCGAGAGTTTGAGGACTGACAGAACACCTCGAAGCCAGGAGGCAGAATCTGTGATGCAATTCTGTTTATGGAGGATGGATGGAAACCAACACAAATGCATTTCTGTTCACCCAATCTGTGCAGACAAGACACGTCATCATGGCAGAAAAGCATAAATGAAGAGGTAAAGAAGCCCTCAGGCCAGTCTCACCTTCTGTGAGCCATGTCTCTTGGAGTTGGCTTAAATCCTGGAAGAGGTCTGAGCAGAAACACAGAAACAAAAAAGGTGATTATTCAACATAGTTTGCACAATAAACCACCAGTTAAAGCCGCTTTTTTTGTACTGCTATGTATGATATCTAAAGCCACGGACTACTGCCACAGCCTGAGCTTCACAGACTGTGATGTAAACATGTACAGGCCAAAACGGCGAGCCTCCAAACTACTTTACCTTCGGATTCCTGAGGGGGTAATTCTGTGTCCATGTATTTCCTTTTCGCTGCCATCAAGAGTCTATTTAGGGGCCCATTTCCTTGCGACTTCTGCAAAACCCATAGATGTTAAAGCAGAGCAGAAGTGAGAAAGGGACTCCAGCAGGGCATTTCCAGCACATCAGGGTCAAAAAGTGTTAACAGCATTTCTCACTGTGTGCCAAGAAAAATAAGAAGAAGTGATGCAGCAGACACAGAAAACGGCAACAAGCGGTGATATTAATGAAGTAAATGAGAGCCTACTGCAGTGGGCGAACGTCAGGCTCCACAGAAAACAACATTGTGGAGGCAAATCTTGGAAAAACAAACGCGCTGTTTGAGCAAAGTGACCATTTGCCACCGCATTGACACGTTCCTCCTCCTAACTGTCTCACAGAACAAACCCGCTATTAAAAAAAATGCAGAACATGCTTTGACTTTTTTGGGCGATTATATATTTTGGAGAGCTTTTACGCGGCGCTCACAAACACTTTTCTATCGCGCACACGCAGCTGCTTCCAGCCAAAACTCGTGCAGACGCGACGCGGAGAGAAAATAAAGCCCGGTAGTCATCAGAATAAAAAAAAAAACAAAAGAAGACGCACTACTTGAGAGTTTTATCCATACGTACATTTGCTAAAGTGTAAGGCACTTGCTGGTCCAAATATCCATCCATCTTATAATCCATCCGTTAACCGTTTGTGGTCATTTAGGCAGAGTTGAGTGGGATCCACGCAGCCTGCAGGGAGAGGAGGGAGCGCAGCTTGTGAATGGAGCTGCGTGGAGGCTGCATGCATAATGAGCTCCATTCACAAAAAATGCCGAGGGGAAGTGATGGCGAGTGATTACCCAGCGGGCTGCGGCCCTCTTTACAAACCTTTTTTTTTTCTCTGTGTGTATGAGACGCAGACAACTCGTCGGGTTAAGTTTGAGAGACTTTTGCACTACTTTCTGATAATTTTTGTCGCTATATCCGCGCGTAACGCTGCGGTTTATGGAGCGCGTAAAGTGCGTAAAAGCGCAAACGGATCGAGCTTTCTTGGTGCTTCTTTCTTTGCCACGTCTGCCACTTTCTTTACGGGGAAACAGATGTTTTGTCGAGTCACAGCAGCACAACTGAAACTGCTCCGACCCCCGAATAATGCTGCATTGCTGTTAAAGCGAGCTGAATCTGTGTAAAGTTGGAGTGTGGTGACTTTTTATCGCCAGCTGTGCTGTCATTTCTGCAGCAGACATGATTTGGGGATAATATGGAGACTTGCTTTTCTAGTTCGGCCCCAGAAACGCTCCGTGATTGGTGCATTTCCTCTTTCAAGGGCTCGAATTTCTTGCCTTTGTCCGCATGAATACACTGACTTATGAATGAAGTCTCGGTTCCCCGCAGGAGCCAATCAGAGGCCGGGTAGTCGGGCTCCTAGCAACCGTGGGCGGACCCTGTGCCCCAGCAGCCAATCAGCTCCCGGCAGGCTGCGGGCTTTTATACTGGATTTTCCAGTTGTTTTTCATTCACAAAAAAGAGAGAGAGGGAAAAACCGTCCATTCATAAAAAAAAAACCTGCCCTGGCACGAAAAGTCCTGACATGTTTTTCTTTTTCTGCTCAGACGAACTCAAAGAGCCTCGCGTTGTTTACCTCATCTCATGTCTCCAAGCCTCTACTTATGACAAACAGCGATGGCAGCCGCCCTGCAGGAGTCACGTACATCAAAATCAGTTAAAAGTGACGTAAATCAGCTCAGGAATATGCATTCTTGTGGTTTGAAGTCTACACCACAGGATTTAAAGCTCCTCGTGAACCTTTAGACCAACAAAAGGCTGAAACGTTAGTCGCTTTGCTGAAACTCTTCCAGCCACAGAGGCAGGAAACAAACTTCTGATGGGGTTTGTGTTTAGTTTCAGCGGTGAATCAGATTCAGAGACGTAACAATAAGCTCTTCCTCCTCTGTCCTCTGGTAATATTCAGCCTCCACAACAAAGGATGGGCTTCTGCACAGGTTATTTCCTGCTTAATGATATTTAGATGCACATTTAGATGTACACAACAGGCTATAAATATTACATCAGCTCTGCTCAGTGCAGCCAGCGCTGATCAGTTTCACTACAGAGCGGGACAGGCTCGAGGAAATTAAACATTATGCTTGTTTAGTAGTTGTTTTATCGGATTGAAGCCGCTCTTTAAACTCCTCTGCTGCCATAAAGGCGGAGACAGTGTGGCTCTCAAGATAGGGTTTGCTTAAATATGAATCCAAATGGGTCAACAGTGGATTAAAGTGAACAAAACAGCAAAAAGCATGAGTTTTTGAAGCCTTTTTTTGTCATGAGATATTATGTGACATCCTCAAATGTCTTGTTTCGTCCACAACCCAAAGATATTCAGCTTACTGTCACAGAAGAGGAAAGAAACCAGAAAATATTCACATTTAAGAAACTGGATTTTAAGTCTGTAGATTCTTGGTAATCCAGGTCACAGTAAACCTAAAAGCTTCTCCTGTTGGTTTCTGAAGACATTTCACCTCTTATCAAAGAGGCTTTTTCAGTTTTTTAGAATAACACCTGAAGGTAGCAGCCTCATGTACTTCACACAGATCCTCATATACTCACAGAGGCAGGTAATACAACACTGGCTTTAGGTTATCACACATTTCAAAACAGCACAATTATAAACAGCAGAAGCTACAGTATGTAAAGCATTAAAACTCTGGCAGAACGTTTACGTCAAGTAAAAAAATCAATAAATAAAAGACGATTTTGAGAAATCAGACCGGCGAAAATGTAATATGCTTCACTTCTATCAACTTCTTTACATCACAGTTACTAGCAGGACCTGTTTTTTAGCAGCTCTTTCACATTAAACCATCACCACCCTCATATGTACCTGTCTGACGAGTCTCCTGATGATCAACATGCTGCTGGTCTGACGCCTCGAGGATCTAAAATGGAAACATTAGAATCAGAATTAAGAATTTTGTTGTCCACGTCCGACTATATCATCAACTTTCATGTCTCTCTGGAAAAAAAAATTAATAAAACTACTGGAAGCTTTAATGTAATCAACTGTATTTTAATAAACACGATGCTGCCAGTGCCTTGAACCAATAACTGTAAGTGAGGCCCAGGAAATACACAGGACTAGGCTCAATTAATCAATTAGATTTTAACTACTAAATGAATCAACAACTATTTTAATGATTGATTAACCAGCTTGAGTGATTTATTTAAGAAAAAAGTCAAAACTCTCTGATTCCACCTGATTAAAAGGGAATATATTCTAGTTTATTTACTTCTCTACAGCAGTAATCTGAATATCTTTGGACAAATCAAGACATCTGAGACGATCATGTTGGACGTTGATTGACATTTTTTTTCTTTAAATCATTTTAGATACATATAATGGTTAGCTGCAGCCGTACAGTAGGCTATATCTCGTTTAACATGACAAATATGTACAACAATAACAACTACAAAATGTCATATTAGGTTTCATAGTCATATATTCTGGTCTTAGCGTCCATTAGTTCACTACAGCAAAAATAAAAGTATTTTACTTGGACAGTAGGTTCTCAAACACTCTTTGAACTGGAGTTTTTGGTTTTAGCCTCCTACAATAAAGCCATCTCTTTAACTTTATGTTAAAAATGAAACCACATTCAGACTATTATACACAAATAGAGTTCGTTTTGTATTTCTCATTGATTTAAATACGCGTTTTAGCTCGTTTTTAGCCTATTTACACCTTAAAAAGTAAAGTAAGACTACTTGGCTTTAATTAATTCATAGAGGTCATATTTGCTTGACTTTTCTATCATAAAGTCTCACCTGATGTCAGAAAGTTCAGCTCTTTTTCTCTGTTGATGTTGAAGTTGAGTTAGCTTCTTTCACACAGCTGCCTTACGTTAGCCTGCTAACGGGCTAGCTAGCTAGCTAGCTAAGTTCGTGTATTAGCAGAATTTAAGGCAAAGCTGGGCGATGTGGTTAAAACGTGACAATTTGCGGGTTCTTCGGAAGTATATGTGGAGGTTTTGATTCACGGGGAGTGGTTTTTATAATTCGTTATTAATCATTTCTAGAGCTTTTAAAGACTCACCTGGAGCAAAGTTTGAATGCTGCCGGGTCACATGACCAAGCCAAAGGACGCCGCTCTGACGTAGTTTTTGTTTTTTTAATTTTATTTATCTTATTTTTTTTATTTTTATTTAACGTACCTGGGCAGCTGTATGCTTTTCAAATATGCTTAAAAAATTGTACTAAATTTAAAAATAAATAATACTAGTATTATTTTTTTCTTCTTCCAGAGGTGCAGTTCAGCCAAATTCATTGTTGCTCAGGCAAAATTAGCCACCCTGTGCCTGTCTTTGGTCTCCTGCTGCATCACTTACAGAATACTCTCAATAACAATTACATAGATTGCCAATAAAATCTGTAAGAACAGCAATAGTAATGATGCAACCTGCTAAATCCTTGTTTATACCTCCTTTCAGATGCAGAGATGGATGTGTAGTTTTAGTTTTTAAGTTGTTTTCTAGTCGGCATGGAGTTCTCTATATGCCTACCTATGTCGACATATACACATTCACACTCCTATAATGTAGTCACTGTAGTTTACGATGTGCCGACTTTCACAGACTTCTATGGAATACAGGAAAGCACATGAGGTTCCTGTACATGTATCGGAAAGGCTGTGACTTTTGCACTTTTTACAGGATATAGCAGCAGGTGTGATAGTAATTATTCCTGAAGTAAATTCTCCAGAAATCCTGTCCCATCTGTATGTACACAGCACAAGATTTCTTGAGAATTTAGAACTTCCCACTGTGTCTGGGCACTGTTATTATAAAGCATCTTACAACTCTCTTTTTCTTTTCTTCTTTTTTTGGTGCACACACAGTTCACACAATCACTAATTAAGGTTTTACATGCACAGCAGGATCTGCACGTGACCCTCGCAGACTGGGGTGGATGACAAAATTTACGCTGAAAGCATGAATTGGCCTCAAAACTGCCTGAACCAGGAAATTCCCTCCACCGCTACCAGTTGGCCAGTCTTCAAGATGGTTTGGCATGAACTCTTATATAGAAATGTGGACAACACAGGATGCATCCCGCTGACTATCTCATCTTCTGACCTTTTCTGTAGCGCCACAGATGGTTTTGATTGAAATATACTGGTCATTTTTTGGACAGAACCTTTGGTACCCTGGTAATCCCTTGATTTTGTATCAAGGATTAGACTTAAACCTTGAATTAAATCTAAATTTACTATATATTGTTGTAGAACCACATGTGTGAAAAACTAAGGACATTCCCACTTATGTTTAACGCTAATTACTCCGCCAAGGAACACAGTTATGTAACGATCGCCGTACATTTGTCCGTCTGTCTGTCTGTCTGTTCGCAACATTACTCAAATACAGACCAACAGATTTGGATGAAATTTTCAGGGAAGCTCAGAAATGACACAAGGACGCAGCAATGATTTCTGTATCATTGCTAGATAGCGGCATGGCGTCACTGTAACCATGACAACAAGTGAACACTACGTCAGCTGCCTGCTGACGATCACATGATTGTGATCCTACTACAAATCCACCGCTGTGGACCTATTGGGACTTATCTGTCAGAAATGATACAAGGAACAACTGATTAAATTGTGGGGGTGTTTCTGAGTCCCATCAATTCCTCCCGGGTGCTACATATGTAGGTCACATGATTTGTTATCCGTACATAACGTACACATTCATAACACAAGCCTGTGCTCAGTGCAAGATCATTTTGTTTGTGGGTACATCTATATTAAATGGACACACTCTATGTTGCCATGATTTCTGATCATCAATGACATAAAAAAATGCTGCATTTCTGACAACGCCATATGGGGGAATGAGCAGCCTTGGAGGAGGACTGCGCTCTCTGAGTGCTTTTCTAGTTTAAATTACTACTTTTGCAATCCTAAAACTCTTCAAATGAAACAGCCAGAGAAGAGTAAACCTTTTTTTTGGTTTATTTACTTAGTATTCATTTCTGCATTGAAGGCATATCATATTAAAAGGGGTCACAAAATTAAAGCCTCCTTTTTGCATGAACAGATGGGGAAAAAATGAGCATTTCAGAGCTTGCATTTCATTTCCACAACCTAATTTTATCCCAATGTATCGAGGCATGACTCAACATTATTGTGCTGTCACCACAAAGTATTACCAAATTCCTTCTCTAGCAAAAACAGTTTCATGTGACATTAAAAGTGCATGTGATTTTGGGGCATAAAAATCCCCATTATCCTTGTAAAATATCATTTGTTTTCTGTGTTTGTGTGAAATTAACTTTACAGATGTCTAAAATGCAGATATTATTTCACTCCCTCTGCTTGGATCAGTTTCACGTTTTTCACCCACGAGTTCAAATGTTCACATCTGAAGTGAGAAGTGTCGCATGAGATTTTGGATACAGCCTGAAAGAGTTGACCTTTTGAAATGCGGCACGTGTTAGAAAAGCACATGTGTTTTTAATTCCAATGAAAAAAACCCAACAGAGGCGTGTGTGATTCACCTACATTTACTTACTATCGTGCTGATGGTTGAAGCAGCTTCATGGATTTACAACTTCTCTAGATCCTTCAGGATGGATTGAAAAAGTGGAGAACATAGGCAGCAGCCATAGATCACTTCTCGTGTATTATTTTTACAGACACACACACACATACAGCGCTGAAAAGCATTGTGAAATCTATTGTAATAGTCATCCACCCCTGAGTCTAATATAGCTTTGTCAGCAGGGAGATAAGTACTAACAGAGACAGAGGGGAGACATTTTAAGTTCAGTGCGGTGCTGCGGAGTGGACTCAAAGTGCTTATTGATCAACGCTGGCTGTGCCTGATGGATGGATGAAATGTTATTATAGCTTCAGCTGTTGTAGTTATGGATGAGATGGAGAGAAGCGGTCAGAAAATACTCCACCAGAAAGAAAAGGTGGGAGAAAAATCAAAGAGGAAAAAAAAAAGAGGACGTGGAGAGGCATCGGTGGGGGATGGTGCCGTGTGGACGGCTCGTCGACAACACCTCTCAGTCTTCCTCTCTCCTCCCTCGCTCCCGATAAGGCCGATGGTGGCTGATAAAACGATGAACAAGGACATCAGGCTGGGATTTACTGGATCACAATACACAAACTACAGTTTCTTTTTCTCTCAAGAATATAGAAATACGTACAGTACCGTTCAAAAATTTGGGCTCATCCAGACAGTTTCATTCACAGTGTCATTCATGTGCTAACATAATTACACAAGAGTTTTCTAATCATCAATGAGGCTTTCAACACCATTAGCTAACACAATGTAGCATTAGAACACAGGAGTGATGGTTGCTGGAAATGTTCCTCTGTACCCCTATGGAGATATTCCATTAAAAATCAGCTGTTTCCAGCTAGAATAGTCATTTACCACATTAACAATGTCTACACTGGATTTATCATTCATTTAATGTTATCTTCAATGAAAAAAATAAGGACATTTCTAAGTGACCCCAAACTTTTGAACGATAGTGTAAGAGCTTCGCACATTGTAAACAAAATTCTCTCTACAAACACAAGAAACAAGAGGGAAACCTACAACTGTCCACATTCAACGTTTAAAAAGCCTATGCAGTATACATTTTTTTTGACATATAGGGGGTAAGATGAGCCTGTGGGTTGGTTGAGTCACGGGATCACAAGGATTGGACTGTTGATGGTTGGACTGAGGTTCTCTTCAGGGGTGAATCCAGTTTTCAGTTGATGCCCACTCCAGCCAACTTACTGGTTAGGAGGAAGCCTGGAGAAGCTACAAACCAGACTGTCTGCCCCTACAGTAAAACATGGGGGTGGATCAGTGACCATCTGGGGTAGTTTCAGTCTGGGTGGAACAGAGCAAATGAACCAGGTCATGTTTGGGGCTACTCTGGAAAACAGTCTTCTTCCATCAGCTGGAAAACTCTTTCCTGCCCCCAATGACTGGATTTTCCAACAAGATAAGGTCAGTTAAAGCCTGGATGGAGAACCAGAACATTGGAACCATGCCTTGGCTGCTCAATCACCAGATCTAAATCCAACTGAAAACCTGTGGAAAATCATCAAACGCTAAATAGAGAACCACAAACCCAAAAACAAGCAGATTAGTTAGAATCAGTGCAACAGGAATGGGCTGCTGTGACAGCAGAACAATGTCAGAAGCTGGTGGAGAACATGAAGAGACGCATGGCTGCAGTCATCAGAAACAATGGTTATGAATCAGTACTAACTCCTGTGTGGATCAGGAGACTAAAACAGACAGAAAAGAAAACATGGAATGTCTAAAGGCATTGTTTTGGGCAGTACCATGCCATAGCTACTGATGTAGGAACTTCAGTGATTGTAGTTATTATCAAGAAAACCATGGAGAATGTCTGGATATCAGCTCTGAAATTAAACTCTTACGAGGTACTTTTGCTGTTATCATTATATTTGTCCAAACAAATATACCTTTAGTTGTACCAGGCATTAAAATGAACAAGAACTTGAAGAAAACAGGTGGTCTAATAATTTTTTCCATGACTGTATACATGTTTTACTTCTAGACATTACTGTAACAACACCTCTAGTAAAAAGTGACTCATCTGACCCGACTTTCCCTTATGACAATTTTTGCAATATCAGTATTTCTTACATCAGAATTTCCAGTCATGGAAGAATTTGTGCAATGCCACTGATGTGTGTAATATTGTTATTTTCCACATCAAGAAGGTTTTTTAAGGTCCTGAACCTTGATCTGATTGAGAAAAAAGTCCCATTGTTGTCTTCATCTTTTTCTTCTACATTATTAAGCAGATTTTTGTGGCTCCTTCGAACTGGAAGTTTTTCCGTCTACATCTTAGTCGTACCTTTTGAGGAGAAAATGAGATTGCAGTTGAGGTAGGAAGCTTATTTTTTTGAGGTTGCCATGTAATAGACAACAACTCTTCCTTGTCTCTTCTCTCTAAAAGTTCAATTCTTATTTTTAAATATCAATCAATGAAGATTGATCATGCTTCCAACTGAGCTTTTCTTAAAAAAAGTTATTTCACTACTTCTACTGTTTCTTTGGACCAAACATGTAGTGACTAAAGTATTAACTCCACTTTATAACATTACACGATGACCCACCACCCTGTATGTTCATGAAAAAGCCATTTTTTAGTCTTTTAAAAACACTCTTCTATCCCCGTCCGTCTGTCTCTCCTCTCCATGATAAAAATGCAACATCTTATCCTATGTGCGTGGGTTTACCTGCCACCGCACTGATGGTTATCACGTCTCATTTTCATTCATAAAGTTGCCCATTTTCAAAAAGCAGCGGTCCATGGCTTTGCATGCGGCAGCTGCACCCCCACTGGGAGTGTAATGGATTCCCCTCAACTGCTATTGTTATGCTTTGCTGAGCAATGGTTGTTAAGGAGAATCCAGAACTGAAACATATGGCTCCAATCTATGTCTGTGTTTATTTGTTCATTCTTTTTGCTGTAGTCACTCAATGCAAGAGTTTAAATGCACTATATCTCCACATTAAAGCTCCCGCTAAATCCTTAGATTTACATCAAAATGCAGTTTGAAAGCTGAAAAGCGAGATTCAAACAGGAACTGAGTTTTGTGGCCACTTGAGGGCAGAGGAAACTATTAATGTAACACGAACATCCATCTGTACAGCTATTATGGCAAACATGATGGCAAGAAAACCCCTCCAGAGGACACAAAGCAACAATGGCTCATGTTCCATGATGGTCAATGTGGATGGATGGATGGATGGATGGATGGATGGATGGATGGATGGATGGATGGATGGATGGATGGATGGATGGATGGATGGATGGATGGATGGATGGCTGGCTGGATGGATGGATGGATGGATGGATGGATGGATGGATGGATGGATGGATGGATGGATGGCTAGATAGATAGATAGATAGATAGATAGATAGATAGATAGATAGATAGATAGATAGATAGATAGATAGATAGATAGATAGATAGATAGATAGATAGATAGATAGATAGATAGATAGATAGATAGATAGATAGATAGATAGATACGTTATTAATCCTGAGGGAAATTAAACATTTGCAGTTTGGGAAAGTTTCATCCTGATTTCTTGATTTGTCTGACTCTAGACTTCAGGTAATAAAGTTTCTCCTTCAGTAAGCTTCTTTAATAAATGCCAGCATTGCAGGACAGCATCCATTTAACCTAACCTCTCAGCACGTTCTTTCGTCACCTGTTACACTCACATCTGTCCCCCCACGAACAACAGCAGGTAGGAACCAAAGCCACTAGTAAAACAGTAAAGTGCCATGACTGATAATGCAGTAACCGACCATGCAACGAAATTAACGGTGCAAAATTCCAAAATTACAAGGCAAGGCAATTCAATAGACAACATAAACAAACTTGGTAAAACTCTCAAATGTCTGCACAATTTCCCGAAAAGCATCCGAAGAGTGCAAAAGACACATTTTGCAGTAAAAAAAAATCCCCATTCTTGTTCATTGTGCTCTCTAATTTCACATCTATTAAAGACTGAAATTACCATAAAATAAAACTTTACTTGAAAAAAGACAGAGTCTGTAACAGGTCAGATTAATGAGACTCACCAGTGATGAATGTAAACCTCGTTTGTTGCTTCCAACTGTTTAGGACTATTTCCTCTGAGTTTATTAAATACAATGGGTTTGTAGGACTCAAAACAGATGCCTGTTGCTGATGAATGAAAAAAAAAGTTGATGACTGCAATGGCACTGAACCAAAAAGACCCAAATAGTGAGTAGAAAGATGCTAAAAACTGGTCAAAACTGGAACCATGTGGCATATTTGGGTTGCAATCAGCTGCAGTTTTGTCACTACCAGTGGCCCTTTGACATGCAAGTAGTCACATAATCCAAAAATTACCTCGCTCATTTACTTTGCTTACATTTTTGCATCTATTACAAACCAAAATATCCATAGAAACAAAACTTTAGACAGAATCTGTAATAGGTCAGATCAATGAGACTCAACAATAATGAATACTATCCAGGTTTTGACAAACAGGAGCTGAAATTCAGTTTGTTGCTTTCATCTGTTTAGGACTTTTTCCTCTGAGTTTATTAAATGCCTGCAGCATCAGCTAACTTAATAATTACCTATCATTGCAAACAAACATGGAGATAAGATGGATCAGGATCAAACAGTATGTCACACTGTGTACTTTCTGAATTGCCATCTTTAACATTAAAATCAACCAACATCTAAATGAAAGAATACCAGCCCTATAACAATCTGATGAAGCAGCAATGTGGCGTCTTCCATGTTGATTTTGTTGCTTCCGGCTGTCTAGGACTATTTCCTCTGAGTTTATTAAATATCTGCAGCATCAGACAGTAGCAGGATCCCAGTGAACATCTCCAAAACAAAGGCGTTTACACAAACTGCTCAACAGAAGTATGTTTGTAAGTAACTTTTCATTATAGATTAGCTCCATTTTCCACCATGAACATTAAAAGCAACCTCAGTTTTAATGACAGAATGTGGTCCCTTTAACAGACTGACGAAGCAGCAGCATGACATTCCATGTCTATTTTGTTGCTTCCAGTTGTTGAGGGTTTGTAGAACATAAAACAGCTGCCTGACCAGTAAGTCTAAACCCCAAAACATCCACAACACTGAGCTAAAAGATGCTAAACAGTCCAAAAGAGCTATGACGAACCTACAGTGTGTGATAATTATCTGTGGTTTTGTCGCTACAGTCGACAACTGGTCACATATTCCAGTTTTAGCTTCTTATCTGCTTAAAAAATTTATTCTAATAGCTTTCCTCATATCTCAGAACAGACATAAAATGAGCATTTATCGGATGACAGTCGCTGTTCATGAGTTTTCTCATCGTGGCCACTGGAGCAGTAAAACAAACACAGCTTTCTCTCAGGCCCGGTTTGTTTGGAGTGTGGAACAGTTCTCTCACGTGCCATCCCAACTGGAAAATGATTCCTAATGCAAACACGCATTGTGTGAAGCCGTCGGTGTGTGTTTGTGTGCGTTTCACATGCCCCTGTAACTCGCTCGTGGGCGTGTTTCCAGCGTCTTTTCCAAGGTGACCAAAAATAATATCGAGTCCACGCAAGTTCCCAACTATCTCACATCCTCAGTGTGCCACGCTGCCAAATCTGGACCCCCCAGGGCTGCCTCGTGTCCTGCCCGTGTGAAAGCCAAGGTGCCTGATTTACATCCAGGACACTATTTCCTTAGCAAACAATGCGTACCTGAAAATAACTCCAGACAAAATAGAGCCAGTTGTGTTTGCTGCACGATTTTTAAAACGCAAAGGACACTTCCTCCAAAGGTCACGCTGGATTATTTGAACTTGCAACCTTCCTGAAAAGATTCCATTGTTTAAGGCGTCAAAGATTCTACGCAGGTTGATTATAGAGACCGTAAACAGACAACGTACTGTATTTCAGCTTGAAAAGAAGCTAAAAGTTGATTTGTGAGTCACCTCTGTTGACATGATTGGTTCCAGGGTTGTGATTTACGAGGCCGGTGCAGGGGTTTGTCTCGGCCTGCCGGGTTCAGATACATGTGGAGTGATTTCCCACCCGTACACCACCCCGTGGAATTCCTGGCAGCGGAGTTCAGTCAGCACCCAGACAGGCTTCAGTCGCCTCAGCCGAGCCCAGAGACGCCGTCTGCAACAGATGAGCCTCAGAGGAAGGTGTCAGACAAGGAGGATGAACATCTTCGGACCATTTTCAGCAATTTTGGGCAGATTTTAAGTCAAAATAGGAAATAAAATGAAGTGTTACACTCACAGGAACTTTCTTGGGCCACATCACCACCTCTATTTATCAAATTCTTGTGATATTTTTAATATTATTGAAGTTAGAGCCTCAAAAGTTGGCAAAATGTCGATCAAAGACTGTATCTTAGTAGAAATGTGGACCGATCCATATTCTATATATTTACAGTTCTAGGAACTTTACGGAGACACTATACCAGCCTGGATTAAACATTTTGTACATTTTCTCCATTGAAAGGGGCCAATAAGTGTTTATTATCGTCATTTTTGGACAATTTTTAGTAACTACAGACAAGCTTCAGGACAATTTGAACTATTCTTTGGTAAATTTGCACAAGTTAGAGGTAATTTTCAACAACTCCAAGGTCATTTTTTCTTGACAAATTTCAAGTTATTTAGGACTAATTTTGAATAATTTTGGACAAATTTCAAGTCAAACTACAAAAGTTTTCTTGTCTCTTTCCAGCAGAAAGAGATGTTTTGTTTTGTTTTTTAATGAGAAAGCGCTTGTTCCATGTATAATGCATACGTCTAAGCATGTGCGCACCCTCTCTTTTGCCCATGTGTGCTGTAAAATCTACCCAAGGTCCTTTTTCTTCATTCCCCCAGGACGCTGCACCGTTGCTGGGATGCCTGCTTGTGTAAAGCCATAGTCAGGAAATGTCACTGTTGGCATCTGACGGGGAATAGAGCGCCAACCCAAGCGTGCCTCCTCGCCACCTGCGGCCCAACCTCCTCCGCTGCAGACACTGGCTCGCTTGTTTGTTCCTCGACCAGTCCTCGCCGTTCCCCTCCAAAGTCGGCCTGTCTGGCCCCTGAAAGATCAATCAGGTGAAGCACAATAGCATTTATAGGGGTGTTTCTGACTGGTCGCCCTGTAGAGAAGTGGCTGCCATGCAGCTGCACCGGCCCAGCTGAGCCGCCAGAAACACCGACACAAAGCTGAGTCTAAACTCTGCTAGACACACACACACACACACACGCACACACACGCACACACACGCACACACACGCACACACACGCACACACACGCACACACACGCACACACACGCACACACACGCACACACACGCACACTGCAAGACTCCCATTTCAACAGTTTGAAATGGGAGAAAACACACCATCGTTCAAAAGTTTTAAAAAGGTAAAAACTACATAATCTTCTTTCAAGAGTTTATAAACTGGTTTTTGCCAACATTACTCACAGACATTTGTTGGACTATTTTTAGCTGTGGATTAATATATATTTGCCGCTTTTATGATTATTTTCTGCTGCAAGTTGCTGCACTTACTGTGGAAATGACACAAAATAAATCTAAGTTTTGTTTTAGTAATAAAGACACACTGCAACCAGGTGAAAATCAGAACAAATCATTGCTTAGTTTGGTCTTTCTTTTCAATGGGTTTTCCATCACTATAATATCATAAAAGGAGACTATCACTACATATTATCCATTAAAAAGACAGTTTTCATCATTTTTTATTCATTTTATAGAATTTAAAACACTTACTATACATCCAATCATGTATTCTGATTTAATTAACATTCTTAAAGAGATGCTACTTTGCATTTTCACATATTAAACACTAAAAAACTGGACCTTTATTACTCTCCAGAGGCACATCATGGAGACCAAAGACACTGTTTGTAAAGGACATTGTTTTGTTCTAATAGCAGGATGTCTTTAAGTCCCACAGAGGAGCCTTGTTGATGTCTTTCTCTGCCTCTGATACTTGCACTAGTTTTGGGTAAACCCCTCCTTTTGTTGCTACCAGGCCCCTCTTCACCCACATTTCCATTTATATCCCATTTTCCAATTCATTTCCATGCTAATTTGGGCGGACAAAAACAGAGAGAAAAGGCCCGTGTTCTGTCATTTATAGTGATGCAGCTGGTTTATCTGTCCATACGAGGGGAAACCCAGTGGGGCTGGCCTCGGGGCTCGGCCTCCCCTCCATCAGAACCGCCTCTGTTGCATCAAAGGCTGCAGACTGTTTGGTATACTCACCATAAAGACGCCTATTATGAATTTAACATAATGGCATGCATTGCGTTGGGCTGAAAACAGATTAATGGCCTGTTATTTTAGCTTTTCCGAGCTCTGCTTCGCATCTTCTGTTGGGGTTTCATGGTTTTGCAATCCCGCACGGTGCTGTTTTCACAAGGGAGCCCGTCTAATTTGGTTGGATTCCTGCTTGTAATGACTCTGGATCCTTGTAAACTCTGTGGTGTAAACAATGCCTCCAGATCTTTCCACCAAAACAACACACAGGCCTGTTTGGAGGCCAGAACCAGTGGGCGGCTGTGTTTAGTTTGGGTTTATCCG
This sequence comes from Amphiprion clarkii, assembly GCA_027123335.1. Taxonomy (NCBI): domain Eukaryota; kingdom Metazoa; phylum Chordata; class Actinopteri; family Pomacentridae; genus Amphiprion; species Amphiprion clarkii. Next base: position 4,949,546 of record CM049586.1, read on the forward strand.
GTACTGGGAGACCTGATAAGGTCACTCAGCTTGACCGCAGATGTCCGACCAGGGGTGACGGTGGATTTAATAGGATGTGACGGCTGCAGAAACCCAAATGTTCTGGAGGTCTCAGTGCGATCCTTTGTATCATGAGCCACAGAAGAAATGTTTCTTTATTTAGTGTAATTGGGATGTTTCTGGAGATGTTTGTCATCCTCCAATAGCAACACGAAAACAGAGTCTGAGAGGCTGTTTACTGTAAAGAAAACTGAAGTATGACAGATGAACGGTTAGTTTTTGGTATTCAGTATAATAGCATGTATGAAGTTTACCGTAGTCCACGTCCTTAAAGGCAAGTCTGTCCACCCTGCAGACATCTTGGTAATGCAACTACACTGTAAAAAAAATATAAATATAAAAATAAGTAAGAAATTAGATTTTTGTAAAACAATAATATTTTAATTGATTTAAATACACTAAAAGTTAAAAACAGTAAAGTAGTGTAATTTTATGGCCATACATAGTAAAAAATAATAATAAAAAATAATAACTTTTTGTAAAAATACTGATTTTTGATGTGGACATTATTTACAGTTTTGCCCAATTTCTATTTATTACTTCTTTTTTTTTACAGTTAACATGTAAATTATTGGGATTATATATAGTATCTAATTATCTGTAACAAAACAGGGAAAATCTGTAATATAACAGTTAAAAAGGATTTACCATTTTTCAATCTTTAATATAATTTTTTCTTTCAAATAACAGCAAATATCTGTAAAATAATATTTTTTATTCATTTAAATCCAGTAAAATTGTATAATTTCATGGTTTTATATTGTAAAAAAATACTATTTACAAAAAAATACAATTTTTGGACATTATTTACAGTTTTGGCCAAGTTTTTGTGAATTTTTTATGATTTTTTTTACCTGCATCTGTAAAAAAAATTTAAAAAAACAACAACCCTAAAAAATGGGGAAAATCTGTAATACAACAGTAAAAAAATATTTACCATTTTTCAATCCTTAATATACTTTTAATTTTTACAATAATGGCAAATATCTGCAAAATAATATTTTTTGACAATTTAAATACAGTAAAATTGTATAATTTTATGGTTATATATTGTGAATAAAAACCTATTTACAAAACAAAATGCAGGTTTTGAATTAGACAGTACTTATAGTTCTGGTGTATTTTTTTAAAAATACGGTCAACATGTTAATTCAATATTCTATCTGTAATTTTACTCAATGTATCTGTAACGAAACAGGGAAAAATATGTAAATAACAGATCAATTTATTAATTTTATGATTTTCCAATTTCTAATATACATACTTTCCCCCCAAATAACTGTAAATATCTGTAAACACTGTGGCTCGAGGAACACGACCAAGAGCCAGATCCTAAACCAGCTGAGGATCCATGGGATGCACCACAAGAAACCTGATCCATGGAGGCTGAACTCTGTAACCCACATGACCCAACTTTTCCACTGTTTTGTCGTGCGTTAGCCTCTAAATCTAATTTTAACATCCTATAATCTGTCCGTCGCTTGTAAAGGGCTTTGAACTATGTTTGATTTGTATGAAAAGCGCTATAAAAATAAAGTTAGATTGATTGATATCCCAGTAAATAGCTACGATGACAGCTGCTGTTATCGTATGTAATGTAAACCATTCAGGACATGTATGTATAATCCAGACGCTGCACAGAAGCCCTGATTTACCACTCACACACTCCAAACACAAAGGAAATCCAAAGACACAAGGTGACCTTCTGCACCTGGAAAAAGCAGCTAATTCCCTTTGTGTGCAAAACGCCCGACACCCTCCACGCTGTCTTTGAAGCTGGCTTCAGGGTATGTCGGACTGGCACCTGTGCCATGTGGGCAGGAATGTAGACGGCTGCCCTTGATGGACGCCACAGTACACGGGGCAGCAAGGACATGGTTTAACCATGTAAGACCCAAATATAGAAAAAAAAAGCCAAAAGAAATTAAGAAAATATACAAAAAAATTACATATAAAAATTCTTAAAAAAAACTTAAAAAATAAATCAATTTTTTTTAAATTTTTATTTTATATATATATATATATATATATATATATATATATATATATAGAGAGAGAGAGAGAGCAAGAGAGAGAGAGGAAAAATGAGCAAAACAATAAATAAACAAAAAAAGTTTATATATACAAACCCAAATACAGAAAAAAATTAGCAAAACATTAAATAAAACTAAAAAAAATAATAACCATAATATGTAAACCCAAACATAGAAGAAAATGAGCAAAAAAATAAAAAATATAGAAAAAAAACATAGAAAAAAATTAATAAAATAAACATATATATATATATATATATATATATATATATATATATATATATATATATATATATATATATAAATAAAAACCAAATATAGAAAAAATATAAAAAATTAAATAAACCTAAAAAAGCATAAATAATAATTATAATATAAATAACAATAATAACTAATATATAAATACAAATATAGAAGAAAATCTGCAAAATATGACTAAAATAAACTAAAATGTATATATGTATATGTAAATATGTATATATAAATGTATACCTATGTCTATATCTCTATCTCTATCTTGATAGAGATGGAAATATATTAGAAAATAATATTTTCAAAAAATAAAACTGATCTTGTATTTCTGCTTCAGTGGGTTTTCCAGGGTTAAAAGCCCATTAAGCTGAGTGGAAATACCGCTGGAGTTCTGTGATGTCGCCCTAATGAATGGCATCCTCTGTCAGTGATATTAGCACAGCATTTATAGTAATTGGAGGGTTGCTTTAGTAGAGCCGTGATGTGAGCGTAGGATTGTTTGCTCAGCTTTATGTTCTTTAAAATTCTCAGTGCTGGAGCTCGGATGCATTTCACCTGAAAAAACTGCATTAATTTAACGGAATGCTTTTGATAAGTTCATCACACGTGTTAACTCACAATAGCTCCTTGTGAAAAGTAACACTCCTCATTCATGACCTTGGACATAGTTTTTATCTTTAAACTACAATGCGGCTGTGGATTGTGCATAAAAGCTCCTCAAGCATTTGCTGATTTCACAGAAACCCATCGCCGAACCATCTGGAAGTTAATAGGAGGCGGACTGTGGTGGACTTTAACCTAATACTGAGAATATAGTGTTCTCACTTAATCTAACCAGTAAACATGAACTGTGTACTCAGTGGCTTTTCTGATACAACAACCTCCAAGAGCAGTCAAACAGTTTGTCCCAGCGAGTAGGCGTCCCACTTATGAAGTCATTTCTAAAGATAGGCCGGATCAGACTGGAGAACATGTGCAAGTTTCATCAGGGTTTACTATTTATTAGCATATAAACTGATGTCATGAAACTGCTTCTTAATTCCTATACCTGACACTGAGATTACATTTAATGAGGACATCTATGAACAAGGCAGGAAAGTGATCGGGTATAAAATCTGAGGAGAAAACAAAAGCAGACGGTAAAAATTCTCTCTAAAGTCACTTAAAAATCTCTGGAAGCAACACAAAGATCAGTTTGTAAAATCTAGACTGTGTTCCAATTTTGCAATTTGCCCCGTTTTTGAATTCTTATTTTTTTTTGAATAGTTTCCCCACTTAAATGTTTAAGACCATCAAACAAATTTAAATATCAGACAAAGATAATCAAATTAAACACAAAATGCAGTTTTTAAATGATTTAATGTTTTAAGGGAAAAAAGCTATCCAAACCTACCTGGACTTGTGTGAAAAAGTAGTTAATAAACTAAATTAAGGTTTTGGAGTGACCGAGTCAAAGTCTTTCATATGAGATGCATTCAAGTATGCAGAGCTTTCAGCTTTTATACAATTTAAACTAATTAGTTATATAAAAATCCACCCCATTTACAACAGTCATAAATGAGGAACTTCGCTATAGAGAGCAAAACAGCTTTAGTACCAGGCTGTAATCGAGGGTATTTCTGCTGTAAAGTTGGACATTTTAACATGTCGTTCTATGGGGATAGACTCGTTTTGTAGCCAGCCTCTAGTGGCCAACCGAAGATCTGCACTTTTTTTCACACCGCTTCACTTTTTGCCCCAGAAGTTGCCCTGGTTTGGGTTGTCACATGGTGGTGATGTACGCTCTGTTTTTCCACAGCTATAATAAACAAGGTAGAAGAAGTAAAGGCTACAAACTAGAAAAAGAACAACTTGTTTGCCAACTGAAACAAACAAAACCTCGTTAGGTTGTGACTTTGTGTACATACAGTTTTTCTTTTACACAACATTGGATTTAAAAAGGCATTGCAGGTGCACTCACTTTCAGTTCTACTTTCAACTAAAGTGATTCATCCGTCTTAAACTGTTGGCTTCTTTACAACCTCTTGGACCTTGTAAACATTTGTGTTTCTTGCCCTGCTGGATTCCTTTTTTTTGCGATGTTGTTGCTTTCCCAAAAATCCAATTTCCTCACCAAGGTGAGGAAATAAAACCCAAGTGGAAATAAACTGGAATAACACTTCAACAAACTCGCTTTGAAGCAGAAACCGGGTGTCATGTAACATACGTGGCACCTTGTTTTCACCTCCTTCGGTCCATGTTTGGAGGGTATAAAGCCATGCAGCATGACATAATAAAAAACACAACTCCCCCGAGAGGACTTGGGTCTGTTTTGAAGCGACCACTCCCTTCTCGTGTCAGGATGTATTTTCTGCGCTCAGGTAAAGCTGCGCTGATGTCAGCCCTCTCTCGGCCCAACATCAGGGTATGAAGTCAGTGGCGTTTGAAGCAGTGAGATCATTTTTCCATTGACTGCAGAGTGGGGCAGTGTAAGGGACACCTCTTGTGGCAATCAGGGAGATGTTGCTCGGCCGGCTGCTGGTCTGTCTATCGACCTGCCTTTAGACTCACCTACCTGTCTCTCTGTCAGATAAACTGTCTGTCTGAACACTTCTATGTCATTCTAAAGCCATGATGAACACAACTGAGGCTGGTTGTGATTTTAGTTTTTCTTTTTTGGGGGATGCAGTTTGGTCTGTATTGGTGTTCATTCAACATACAGTGTAGACCCAGTATATATAGCTAATGCTTTAGGTAATAACACCCAAAATAAAGTCACATATAGTATGCACTGTAATATACAATCAGACAAACAATCAGAACCTGTAGAGACACCAAAAAACAACCTATAATTTTCAACAAGGAATAAGAAATATGATTTCAAGATTCACATTACAGGGGGTCCTTGACTTACATCAGAATTCCATTCCTACGGCACGACGTAACTCGATTTTCGCCTCAAGTCGGAACTCATATACTGTGACGTAGGTGGCGTACAACCGGTGAATGTAAACAAAGCGGTCTTCCTCGTATAGCACCGTGTGATGACGTATTCGTCCACTTACTAACTAGTTCCCGCACAAAATTTGTTTCAACGTCTCAAACGCCATATGCAATGATGGAACAAGAATTTCTTAACCCTTTGATGCACACATGCATCAAGAGATACCCATTTTCCATTGAATATGGCTCACTGTTGACCCATGTTGTGCACCAAAGAGTTAATAAACCAATGGGAGATGGCGATGTAACCATGAAATGCTCAAAACATAAATATAGCAGGTTTACGGTCGAGGACGTCGTGAACCGAGGACCTGCGGTAATTATTGATACTTCTACAAATAACTTCCTGCTCAACAGTTCTAAATTGTCACCATGAAACTAAATACAACATGCTAAAATTTAGAGGTGTTTTTTTTGCATCATAAAACTTGGCTATTCCTTGCCCTAATGAGTCAAGTCAATATAAAGCCGCCTTAAATCTGCATTCTTTCTAACGGCCAGCAGATGGAGACTCCTCTGGCCTGCAAAAGTCTATAAAAAATGACCTGACTTCTCACTTGATTTGTTGCCTCAGTAAACATTTTTCTAATGGGTTTATGGTCTCAATTGCTAGTTTGAAGTCTCCTTCAATACAAAATCATGCTTATTTAGTAAACAATGCTCCCAATTAATAAAGTAAAACAGACAATAAAGCAGCGTATGTTTTAAGGTGTTGCTAGCTTGTGATTGAAAGAGTTTTAAGTCAGATCCACGCCTCATTATGTCCAGTTTCAAAAGTCCAAGATGGTGATGGACAAATTCCAAACTCAAAGCTTCAAAACACTTGTCTACCTTCAAGAAATAGTTGTTTAATGTGATTTCTCTGTCCAGTCGGTAGACTGATATGAGCATCAAGAAGATGCATTTCAATCTTTAGGTTCTATAAAGTCTGGTTTTCCTTTTTGCAATGCTTTTCTTCTTTCTTTTACATTTTATTTATATTTTTACTAATTTTATGGATTTGTAGATACTTCTAGGCTTTTACCTGTTTCTCCCATACACTGCAAATGAAGGATGGATCATGCAGTTATGGTCTTGAACTGTCCAATAACAGCACCCACCCACCACTCAAAGCACCCACCCTGTTAGTTATGCATATCTTTAATCCTTAATACAATTTTTTAGGTGAGTTATATAAAAATTCATCCCCCATACAGTTATCACAAATGGAGAAATTATCTATTGAAACCAAATTTGTATTTTGTACCAGGCTTTAAATGTCTTTATTTTGGCTGTAAAGTTGGACATTGTAACATGGAGGTCTATGGGGATTGGAGGCAGCCTCAAGTGGACATTCAAGGTACTACACTTCAACATTTATTTCATTTTTCAGCACTGGAGGTTGCCAGTTGGTTGCCTCTTCTTTAAGGTTTTTTGGCAGCTCTGGCCTCTTATTTTTCTCTGTATAATGCAGCCATGCAGCCTATAGCGCCACCTTCTGATGACACTATGCAGCCAAGTTTATTTGCTCCAAAGCAGTTCATGGAAATAAGCCAAATTTGCATTTTTTTGCAACCTTTCAAATGTTTACTTCCAATTTTCTTGACAGTCATGTGGAAACAGACCATACATTTCACACCTCCTGATGGTAAGACTAAGGATTTAGGAAGTATTAACCCTCAACAGTCCCTTGAAGTTTCGCAGACCGACCAGACTGTCCTCACAAAGCAGAAAAATGTCCTCACAGTGGTTTTCAAACTTGCACACACACTCACATTTCACCAGTGCTGCCTGTGTTACATCAGATGGTCCACGGTTAGTCATCCTCACATGACTTAACCTCATCAGCGGACCTCTGAGGACAATATAAGCCACACACTCAGACAAAAAGACACACTCTAATCAATCTCTGGCTCGCAAACACAAACTCTCTGATCAACACACCAACACACAAACCTCCTCCCCCCCCGGCTTCACCCATCTCAGCATGACATCAGCTCATCCTGGGTTACTCGGCCTCCCGAGTGTCCTGATAGCAGAGATAAGGTTGGAAAGTCACTGATTAGCCGGGAATCTCGTTACACAGGGAGCAACGGATCACTCCCTTCTTCCTCCTACGCTGTTCTACCACCGATGCCATGCAAGAGTGATTCTGAGGCCGAATGATGAGTGGATAAAGAGGGAAATGATGGTAAAGAAATGCAAAAAAACTAAGAAATACATTCTTAGAGATTCTCACTTGAACACCAGACTTTGATGCATATTTTCTGTTTAAATTGGAAATGAAAAAAGATATAAACGCCCAAGTAAAATGATTGTTTGGTAATATTTTCAGCCTGTCTTTGTACCTACCACAGTTCTGAAAATATTGGATGAATTAAAATCACATGATTCTTCCTCCTCCATCGTCTTCTACCACTGATGCCGTTCACGAGTGATCCTGAGGCCGAATCATGAGCAGATAAAGACGAAAGCTAAAAAAAATGCAAGAAAACAAAGAAACATTGTCTTAGAGACTCACATATAAACACAAGACCTCTATCCATATTTTCTGTTAAGATTGAAAGTGAAAAAAGAGAAAAAAATACCCATTTATAATCTGTCTTTGCATTCGCCACGCAGTTACATGATTAAATACTGCACATATATTCATGGTTCAGAGAGGATGAATCCAACCGAATTCAGATATATAATGACTTTTCTTATAGCGCCACCAACAGGTCAGCAAGTTTTTATTTTGTACATGAATCTACATAAATTTTCATCTATACATTCATGGTTCCCAGATGATATACCCCAACAACTTTACTCTACATTCGACATTTCACCTAATGGCACCATTAGATTCAAGATGAAAGCTTGTTTATTGTTGTTATTGTTGTTAATTATCAATATTTGAGAAATAAATTCTCATGAGATTTAAGATTTAAGCTTGTTATTTGCCATTTTTTTGTTTATTGTCACCATTTAGGAACAAAACTCTCATGAGATTCAAGATTCAATCTTGTTTATTGTCGTTTTTTTGTTTATTGTCAGTATTTGGGAACAAAATACTCATTACGCTGCTTCTAACGCAACAATGAACACAATAAAAAAACTCATAATTCTCATTCTAGTGTCGCAACTGTAGTGAGAATTATGGAATGTAGAAATAAAAGTATACAATAATACCATACAATTGAATTAAACCTTAAAAAAAAGAAATTTATACGAATACCAATAAAATACTTCATAGTTTGTGTGCTTAAATATAGCACAAAGTGATCATAATGGTGCGATTTAAAGCATCTATAAATTATAAAGGAAGTTAACATAGAATAATCAATGTGAATTTTCAGACATAAAGTCATGGTTCCCAGATGATACAGTATAACCCATTTATTGTCATTATTTTTTGTTTGTTGTTGTGTTTGGGAACAAAATTCTCTTTATAAATAAATAAATAAATAAAATAACTAATGAAAATTTACAATTCACAGCAGCCAAGAACACCACTGAGAGTTATGGAATATAGGTATGTATACATATGTATAATATACATTAAAGTATCTAAATAATGCTGTGCAACTGAATTATAAATTCTGTGAGAATATAAATAATACCTAGCTAGTATAAATCAGAGGATAATGGGTGCAATATGAGGTGTATATGTGATATAAATTTGATATTTGTAGTCATTTGAGCCAAATTCTTCCCAAAATACTGAAGCCTAATTGTTTATTTCTTCAATAAGTTTTAGCATTAGCTGGTTTAAATTCACATGTTGGTGCTTTTTCTAACATTTAGGCTGTAAGTCCATCCTAAAGCTGCATGTGCTAACACAAGAACACAAAAAACAAACAAAAATACACACAGTAAATAAAATATGTAATGAAAGTTCACAGTTGACAGCAGCCATGAACATCAGTGAGTGTTATGGAATGTAGGTATGTATACACGTCTATAATATAAAAAAAAGTATGTAAATAATACTTGGCAACTGAATCATACATTTTACAAAAATATAAGTGAAATAATACCAAGCTACTGACCTCTGTGTACTTAAATAAATCAGAGGATAATGGTGCAATATGAGGTGTTTATGCAATATAAATCTGACATTTGTAGTTGTTTGTAGCAAAATTCTTCCAAAAATACTGAATTTAATTGTTTATTTCTTGAATTAATTTTAGTATTAACTGATTCCAATTTTTAGTTTTTCAAATTTTAGGCCATAAATCTGCCCTGAGGCTGCTCAGGATGGATGTTCTGTTGACTTTAGCGCCCTACTCTTGCGATGTTACAGCATTTCCCAGTAATGTCGGAGGGCGTAGTTGCTTTGCTGCTGCACTGGGCCCATTGTCTCGGCTACAAGGGGAGCAAACGTATGCTTGAGGGAGCCCCTTTTAAGACTCAATCAGTCCTTTGGTGGAGTCCACTGACCCAGAAAATGGGTTTCCACAGCTAGAGGAAATGATACTCCGTAATCACCTTACTGGCAATGCTGGGGAGGGAAATGCACAGGGGGGGATCTCACACATAGCTGCAGAATACGACTGAACAGCATCAAACCTTTTAGCTGAAAAACGCCCGAGGAACTTCATCGATAACATTCAGAAACCGGTTTCTTTCTTGGAAGGTTTGCTTGTTGCGTCGCTCGCAGCTTCGGTTGCTTTGGTAGCGTGTTTCCCACACATTCCTGTCATATACTTATTATAAAAGACATTCTGCAGGTGGATCATGTGTCCTTCATGCTACTTTCTCATGGGAGATGTGTTTTAAGGCAAAATCTCACTCCAAACTGTTAATTTAAACTCTAAATCGGGATTTTTTTTAACCCAAACCTGAGTAATTTGTTTGATTTTCATGACATTTTGTGTAGGTATTTACTCTCCCCAGAGGATGAATCACTCAAATTTCATATTTTAGTAGCTGTTAAGTGACATTAAAAAAAACCCTGAAACCAATAACGCCGTATTCTGACACTGCTCATCTGATCCGGGTGGGTCCAGTTCAGTGAAAACATTTTCCCTCTGCTATCCGGTTACACATGGCGTTGCATAATCACAAGTGGTTCTGAATAGGTCATTGAGGCACTCGTTATTTAAGATCTTTGGAGGACCTGTTTTGACAGTCACGCTGATTGATCAGGCCCGGAGTCCAGTTTCACATGGGAATTGATTATGTGATAAAGATAGAATGACTGATTGACTTGATTCAGGAAGCATTAAATTCAGCCGACGACTACGGAGGTCTAACTGCACTTGATGCATTTAGTTTTTTTTGTTTAATAGAAATGACATTAATCTAAGGAGGAGCTCTAATTTCACATCTTTAATCTAAATGAATTTAAAAGGAGGCTGAAACCATTTTAAATAAAATAATTAATACTGAATGGAATCACTGTGAGAAGTTGACCTTATAATGCTTTTAGCAAACATTTAGCAATCAATTAGACCTTACTCATATAGCACTTTTCATACAGTAATCATACAAAACTCTTTATAGTGATCCAAATATCACATAACAACAAGCTATAATTACTGTTTACACTTGTACATATCATTTTCACATTTTTTTGGTTATATTTTCACATTGCTATTCCTCTTTTGTGTCTGATTATGTGATTGCATTGACAAGTTTGCTGCTTATTCTCACAGTAAAGGAATTCTATACGAACAGAATGTAACGGAGCGCTCAACAGAACAACTAGTAAAAATCAATAAAAACAACACCCCACCCCCATCTATTCACCCGTAAATGATTGCTCTATAAATGAGAAACTGAATAACAGCAAGAAAGGAGGAAACCCTACCATGATTAACTCCATAAATTGAAAACATTTGCGATAAATGAACACCAGGTGCAGAATTAGTTGACAATTTCGAGGATTAAAATAAGACATAGTGCAAAAAGAGAGATAATATTAAGAAAAATCTATTAAAAATCTGACTAAAAAGGTAGAGCTATACATGCAACTTTTGAGAGAAATCACACAGTCTTCATCTTAGCTAAAAATGAAATGTTAAAGGGCAAGTTTTCCTAACTGAACATGTATGACAAATAGCTTGTTGACTATTTAGCTGTCAACAAAAGATGCTTTAAAGTGGCTAAAATCTAAAGTTTCCACTTTCTGTGGAAAAATGCAACTTCATTCTCGTTTGTTTATCAGTGCAGCTTTTTCTAGTACAGTTTCCTACACAAGACTTTGCAAAATTTTTTAAAAAGGCAGAAAAAATGGGAATAAAACAGCATTGTGACGATAAATCCACCCTCTGACTGTGTTTCTACCTCAGTCCAGTATAACGTAAGTGAGAGCAGATGGCGGAGTTGATTGACTGCGAGAGGACGATAAGGTTTATGGGGACGTCCCCAAGCAACACACAGATAAACTGCTCCTGCCGTGTTTGGTTTGGGTAAATATTTTTGGCGGATGTGTTGTGTTCAGCGCCGCCGTCAATGATGGAAGAGGAAGAGTTCAGCAGCTACTAATCTGGTTATTGTTTTGTGAGCGGTTTCCAGTAATAATCTCTGAAAAGGAAGCTGAGGTTTATTATAACCTGAAATCTGATTCAGTCAACAGTGGTCATGTTGTAGACACAGGCGCCCCCGTCTGGCCACTTCTGGTAGAACACGATTTTACTGCAAGACTGTTTAATGCAATATTTGTGTCAAAAATATGAAATAATGAGCAGAGCAAGAATTAAACTGCAGTAGAATCAGAAACTGCTTTGTAAAATAACATAAATATGAAGTAATATCAATTTTGCACGAACTAATTCTCACAGTACAACAGCTTAAAACTTTTTCATATTTTAAGAGCAATTTCTGCTTGACCCTGTCTGATTTTTTTTTTAAAAATGCACTAGCGTTATGCATGTACTCCATTTCTGTGTGTTTTTGATGGTAAATTCATCCAAATTCCATATTCCCATCAGAGATTGATTGTGTTCATTTTGTTTAATGGAAAACATTTAAATTTGCTTTAATCAAACAAATTTAAGGATAAAAAGAATGGCTAATCAAATTCACATCCTATTTGTAGTACATTCTTTGACAAATACAAAATCGGTGTAATTCTTTGTCTTTTTTGAGGTCTCAGTAACAAAAAAGCTAAATTTGACTGTAAATTAGTTAATTGTTGCTCAAAACAACCACTATCATGCAGGATAATTGAAAAAAAATGCACCATTGTTACACAATATACTTACTTTTTCTGTGTTTTTGATTAATTAATTCATCCAAATCCAAATTCACATAATATTTTGCATAATACCCAAAAGCTCTATAAGTTTATTTCTGTGCATGAAAAAGACGACTTTACTTTTATTCTCATTGCAGGTAAAAGTTTTTAGTGACTTAATTTAAACACCTGAGCAGAAATCATCATCAGGTGGATCAGAGGAAACACATGTGAGTCTTTACATACAATCATCATTTACTGGAACACACAACTTCATTAAAAATAACTTGAGGCATCTAGTTTCAATTCTTAATTAGATGCATGATTGCAAAATGATTCCATGATTAGGATTATATGATTATATAAACCTTTGAAGCTGCAAACATTAATTTAAAGGGTTGGTTTGACAGATAAATGTCGCATCAACTCAATATTGTGTATAATTAAAGCTCAAATTTCTACATAAGAGGATTTAAAATTCAATTAAAGTTCATGAAATTGACCTAATAAGTTCATCTTTCTTCACTTTGAGTTCATAATTTAATGCCACCTCCTTTAAAATGAACAAACCTGCACAATTTCAGAAAGTTAATTAAAAATAAATTAGTTTTTATAGAAGAAAAACTAACTCTAGTAACTCAATGTAGCTTGTTAGTTGAACATAATTTCATTAGAAGTTGTTTTAACTCATAAAGATTCAGCAAAATGAGCCAAAACAAAGTCAAAACATAAAAGTCCTGCAAGATATGGAAGATTATTTGCTCCTATTTTGCTTGTCTTGTGATATTTAAGTAAATAAATGAACTATTCATGAACTAATTTACTAGCAAGTCAAATTATCCTTGAAGAATCACTTTGATTCCTCATTATTTAAGCAGTCAGGGAGAAAAAACAGACAGAAAATTGCAGAATTCATAATAAAACTCAAAACACTGCATCCTGCTGACTTAAAACATAAATTTAAAGCTTAATATGGCTCCAAAAATAAAGATTTAAACCTCACAAATAATGTGACTTTTGCATTAAATTCACATAAACTGAGCTTGTTCTGTGTCTGAACACTAGGTGGCGCCACTCAACTGTTATTTTTCTAAATAAAGCGGCTACAAGGACACCAGAGTGAAAATATTAGAGCAGAGCTAAAATATTCTGCAGCCAAAACACACACAGGACTGCGTTTTTCACCTTCCAGAACATAAAGCAGCTTCCAGTTAAAGAGTTTTATCATCAGATCGAGTTTCTTCGGTTATTTTTTGTCCCACGGAATGGAAAGTTGAAGTTCCGCCAGCGTCAGAAGGCCACAACGACAAAAATAAAACACTAAAAACAATAAAAAAGTAAAGCACAACCGCACAAACCGAGCTTCTATGGTATTTACAATAAATAATGAAACCTATATTTAAAATAAAAGGTCCAGTCTGGGATGTTTTAAGCTTTTTTGCCTTAAATTTACACTTAAATTGACTCAGACAAAACAAACTGCAATTAAATGTCACAAAGTAGTTATAGTTGTAGAAAATATTCACATTAAAAACATAAACAGGAATTCAATGGCAAAATGACAAGCTGAGTCAAAACAACTCATATAATCTGGTGCTTTTCCTCTTTGAAATGGAGTTAAATGGAGCAAAAAAGTGATTTTTAAAGAGTAAGAAGCTCTGAAATATGATTATTTATTTGTGTTTGTCTCAGATTTATCACTGATGTGCTCATATCGATGCTGCTTAAGGGCAAATCTGATGAAAAAATGGTTTAAATATGTTATATTTCAACAAAAAGTACAGATATTAGCAGGATTTGTAAAGAGTAAACTAAAAATAAGCTAAAAAATGAATAAAATAGACTGAACTTGGTGTGAATTATGATGCATTAGAGCAGATCAGACATATCTTTTGGCCACAATTCATTTAAATCACATCATATTTTAAGTAAATTCTTTAAAAAACAGAAAACCACTGTAAAGATGTCAAAAATTATATACTTTGTAAGGACTTTGGATGGCAAAAAGCTAATTTTGGCAGTTAATTAGCTACATTTTTGCTCAAAACAAACACTATCATGCAGGATAATTGAAAAATGCATCAGCTTTATGCTCTATATTTAGTTTTTCTGTGTTTTTGATGAATAATTAATCTAAAGCCATCAAATTCAATTAATATTTTGAACACATTATCAAACCAACTGTAAATATATGAAGATTAATGCACTTTGTTGTCCTTTTTCATCCTTAGTGAAGAAAAAAGCTAATTTTGGCTGTAAATTAGTTACATTTTTGCTCAAAACAATCACTATCATGCAACATAATTTTAAAACTGCACCAGCGTTATTCAATATACTCATTTTCTATGAGTTTTTGACAGTGAGTCCATTAAATTCTCATCATATTTTAAGTAAATTCACTTGTAAATGCACTTTTTTGTCCTTTTTCAGTCCTTAGTGAGGAAAAATGCAGATTTTGGCATTAAATTAGTTGCATTTTTGCTCAAAACAAACACCATCATGCAACATAACTAAAGAAATGCACCAGCGCTTTGCAATATACTTATTTTTTGCGTGTTTTTGATGATTGGTTAATCCAAATCCATCAAATTCACATAATATTTTCAGTAAATTATGTAACAAGCTGTAAATATATGACTATTAATGCACTTTGTTGTTCTTTTTTACTCCTTAATGGGGGGGGATCAGATTTTGGCAGTAAATAAGATGCATTTAATGAAAATCGCCACTATCTTGCAGGATAATTGAAAAAAACGCATCAGAATTATGCAATATATTCCATTTCTGTGCGTTTCTGTTAATAAAATCATCCATATCCATCAAATTCATGTAATATTTTAAATAAATTCACTTGTAAATGCACTTTTTTGTCCTTTTTGAGTTCTCAATAAGAAAAAAAGCAAATTTTGGCCTTAAATTAGTTGAATTTTTTGCTCAAAACAGCCACTATCATGCAGGAAAACTGAAAAAAAAAACACACCAGTGTTATGCAATATACTCATTTTCTATGAGTTTTTGATAGTAAATCCATTAAATTCACATATTTCCAGTACATTCATATGTAAATACACTCTTTTTTTGTACTTTCTGAGTTTAGATTAGAGGAAAAAAGCAAATTTTGTCATTAAAGGCATTAAATTAGTTGATTTGTTGCATAAAACAACCACTACCATGCAGTATAATTGAAAAACTGCACCAGCATTATGCAATATACTCATTTTCTTGAGTTTTTGATGGTAAATCCATCCAAATCCATCAAATTCATGCAATATTTTAAGTAAATTCACTTGTAAATACACTTTGTTGTTCTTTTTGAGTCTATAATAGGAGAAAAAAGCAGATTTTGGCAGTAAATTAGCTGCATTTTTGCTCAGAACGGCCACTATCATGCAGGATAATTGAAAAACTGCACCAGCATTATGCAACATACTAATTTTCTGTGAATTTTTGTCTGTAAATCCATTTAAATCCATCAAATTCACATCATATTTTAAGTAAATTCACTTGTAAATGCACTTTTTTGTCCTTTTTCAGTCTATAATAGGGGAAAAAAAGCAGATTCTGGCAGTAAACTAGCTGCATTTTTGCTCAGAACGGCCACTATCATGCAGGATAATTGGAAAAATGCACGTGTTATGCAATATTCTCCGTTTCTGCGTGTTTCTGCTCATTTGTGCGACACATAATCTGCTGTAATGAGTCCATATCGAGATGAAGAAGATCAGAAACAGGAGCTGAGGTTGCGTAGCGTCTCGTTCGCTCTCAGATGCTTCAGATAACATTTTTTCAGGCCTGAACCCACAGAAGAGCGACTCTCCGGGTCCTGATGAAGCTAAACTCCACATTTCTGCTCCTTTCACCACGTCTCGGGGCAGAATTTCCCGTCTTGCCCCCTTCCTCCGACCTCTCTGGTGGTGATGTCACTTTTCCGAGCCCATCAGGATCAATTAGCGTCGGGACACGTGCGCGCTGCGGCGCCCCGTAATGAAGAAATAGGCTTCCATAAACAGAGAAATATAATATCTTAAAACCCATTTAGAGCCCTGACTGCTGCTCAGACTGATTGGTGAAACTCTGAGCAGCAGATGAGTGAAAGGTCGCTGATAAAACCACGTCTGGAGCAGGAGAAGCAGGTAATAAGGAGGTTTTTCCTCTTTATTCCTCTCAGAGTGTAGAATAACTCAGAAATACTATTTCTCTCTCGGTTTCCTCTTAATGAGAAAGTGGACAAGAAGAAGGAAAAGAGAACATCGGATCAAATCTATCTGTGGTTTCCACATTTTCCTCTTTTAGAAATAGAACAGACCTCATGCTTTGTACCGAGGATGCATTCATAGGAAATATTTGATATTATAAACATAAAAACAGTTGATTATTATTCATATTTCAATCATTTTAACTAATTTCCTCAAAGTTCTTGTCTGGTTTCTTTTGTTCAGACCATATTTATGCTATTTTTGAAGATCATATTAGCATATTTTATACTCAAAATCTATTAAAAGTGCTTTAAAATGTTTCAAAAGAAAGAAAAACAGCATACAGATATATGATTATTATTAATAATAATAATTTTAACTAATTTCCTCAAAGTTCTTGTATTTGTTTCTTATGTTTGGACAATAAATATGTTTATTTGTAGAGAAGATTAGCATATTTTATACACTAAGGCTATTGAAAGTGCTTTAAAATGTTTAAAAAGAAAGAAAAACAGCATAATCATATATGATTATTATTATTATTAACTAATTTCCTCAAAGTTCTTGTCCAAGTTCTTGTGTTTAGACATTTATGCTATTTTTGAAGATCATATTAGCATATTTTAAATTCAAAATCTATTAAAAGTGCTTTAAAATGTTTAAAAAGAACAAGAAAACATTGTTTAAAAACATAACGCCGTTCCTTGGTGGACTGATTAAACTCTTCCATTCTGTTTCCATACAGGTTCAGAACTTTATATTACAGTGAAAAATGAGTCTGTAACAGGAGCAGTAATCAACTAAAACTTTCTAAACGTTAAGAGGATTAAATGCAGCCAGAAACGACTTTTTCACAATATTCTGGTGTTTTTAGTGGCACTATATCTGGGTCGTTCCAGAACTGGAGACATTTTACATCAAATTTCATATAATCCATGCAGAAAATCCTAAAACATGCAGTTGTTGTGTAAATGTTCTTGTCCTGAGACCGAATCTAAAAAAAAAAAAAAAAAAATAGGAGAAAAGAATGTTTGAAAATGTTTTGAAAATACCAAATAAGTCTGAAGTTCCCCATAAAATGCCATTTTTCTCTTGTCCCCCTGATGACCAAACAGAACCGCTAATAAAACAGTTAAAATGAAATTGAAATCTCCTTTTTTTGGTATTTTTATAATCAACATAATATTTAAAAAAAAATAAAAATTATTATAGATGGAACGTGTCCCACGACAACCCTGTTAACAAAACCTGTTGATGAAGTTTTTGGCATTTTGTTTTGGTCAATTTTTTTGTCTAGTTTTTGTCTTTTTTTGTCATTTTGTGTCTTATTTTTATCATTTTGTGTCTCGTTTTTGTCCTTTACATCACCAAACAGTTTTCCTAAAGGATGTGTAGAGCAAAGCTATGTCTTCTCTTCTATTTTTCATATTTTCATAACATCGTCAGCCTTGGCTGAATGTCTCCCTCTACCTCATATTATCAGGATCAGACTAATTCTTCGGACTGTTTTCCATCAGTCAGTTTGTCCTCTTGGTCAGCAGTAACAGCAGCTAAATATCTAGCTTCTACTGCTGGGAAAAAGATCACATTAGCATGGATTAGCAACCCTGTTACTGTGATTAGAGTAGGGTTAGCAAACAACACAGAAAACATGGAATAAAAATGCTACCATTGATGTGGAAGCTGAGCCAATCAAGCCTTTGATAGTTTATTATCTATTATTGATGAATATGGAGCATAAAACTGGATAAGAGAAGGTTAATTTATCAAACATTTTGAATCTCAGATGTCCTCCAGCTCTGGAATGATGCTTATATGTTGAATAAATGCAGGTTATTTCTTGGTTTCTGCACTAGTTCTAGCTCTAGTATTCTGTCCTGAAGACTAAATCTGCATAAAAAACATCTGTTCATCCCCAACATTCAGTATTTTAGACGCAGTAGTACATGTCTAGAGTAAATCCAGGTTATTTCTTGGTTTCTGCACTAGTTCTAGCTCTAGTATTCTGTCCTGAAGACTAAATCTGCATAAAAACTAACTTTTCCCCCAACATTCAGTTTTTTAGACGCAGCAGTACATGTCTAGAGTAAATCCAGGTTATTTCTGGGTTTCTGCGCCATCATTTCCATGAGATCTGGTCCATGTTTGTCCACCAGCAGAGCTCTGCTGTCAGTAGAAGTCGGGTTCATGCACTTTGCGCTGGACGCTGCATTTGCATCCGGCCAGACGAGGAATGTAGATTTACAAGCCTGCGCGGCCGTGCAGATGTGGAACCGAAGAGCAAGTGTTATTGTGAATCCCCCGGTGGGCGGGTGAGTCCTCCGTCTCCCCCGTCAGGAGCTGCAGCATCCCTGCTGGGCTCTGCCTGTTTATCTCTTCCGAAGTGGCCATGATTAATGAGGCCCTGAACACATCCTCTCTTTCCCCTGGACCTGGAGCCCCACAGCTGAGTAAACAGCTCCGTCTGAGCCGGGGAACTCCCACCCAGGCAGGTAGAACCCAGCGGTTCTGTCAGAACATCACGGAGATCTGTGGAGGCGTGAGCGAAAACATCACGCGTGTCCTCAAGCACACGTCCAGAAAAAGCCTCCTGAAGTTCAGACCTGCTGCTGCCGGAGGCGACAGACTCGGTCTCCTCTGAAAAAACTCGTACATGTTCTTTAAAAAGCACTGAGAGGATTTTACATCACCAAGGAACACACGAAATGATGAGAAGTAACTCAACTTCATACAAGAAATGAGCTCCAAGATGAGAAATCTCTACCTGAGACATGTTTTGTTTTGGTGCCATCATCAAGTCAGACTAAATTATAAGCAATGAGCTCAAACCATGAAGAACTTTCTCCTAAAAAGGTATTAATAATAATAATAATAATAATAATAATAATAATAATAATAATAATAATAATAATAATAATAATAATAATAATAATAATAATAATAATAATAATAATAAATCCAGGTTATTTCTTGGTTTCTGCACCAGAAAACAGACATATTTTGAGTTCTAATATTCTGTTCTGACGACTAAATCTGCTTAAAAAACTAACATTTGATAACTTAAAAACATCGATGCAAACTGTAGCGTACAACATTATTTTTGAGGAGCCCCCGTGGTTTTTTTCACTATTCTTAGCACCTGTTGGAAAAATCTGCTACTTTTCGACTTCAGGTTTTTATATTCTTTGTAAATAAAAATAAAAATAAAATGTTCTCTTCTTTTTTTTAAACTTTTGACAGATCAAAATAAAACCTTTTATCACAAACAGAAGCTGTAAAAACAGGTCGAATCATCGGATTTTTAACTTTCCCACTTGCCTTGAATGCACCATGTTTGGGGTACAGTTTGCAATAATCAGATCCTGCAAAAAAATAAAAATTCTCTGCTTCTCGACGTAATAAAAATGCCATGACTGACTCAGCTGTGACCAACAGTCAGGTGGCAAAAATTTAGAATATTTTACATATTTTATTGATCAGTTTTAGTGAGATGCACAAGTATACGAAAAAATAGAATTTTTTTTTCACAATACTCAGTTGTTTCTAGATGCACTTGTATACATACTGAGGAAATACAGGTTATTTCTTGGTTTCTACACCATAATCTAATAAAATATGAGTCATAATCTTTGGAATTAAAGCAAAAACAGGCTTGAAATATTTCACTTTACATGCAACGATTACAGAATATAAGAAAGTTTACCTTTATGAATGAAATTACTAAAATTTCTTGGATATTTCTTGATTTCATTTCATGAGATCTAGGGCAAAATTATCAAAATGAAAACAAAAAAGACCTGAAATATTCCTCTTAATTTGTAATTAATATGGAATATATGAACGTTGAACTTTTTGAATGAAATTATGTAAAAACAACAAACTTTTTCTCTCATTCTTGGCCATTTTGTGGTTTCTGCACCATCATTTTCATGAGATATTTGTTAAAATCATCAACATTAAAGCAAAAAAAGTCTTGAAATATTTCACTTTACACGTAACAGATACAGAATATATGTAAATTTATTTTTTTGAATTAAAAAAAATGAACTTTTTGAGATGCACTAGTAGATATATTGAGTAAAAAACTGCTTATTTCTTGGTTTCAACCCAGTTTTAGTGGAATCTTAAACACAGATCCGACTCAGATAAAAGGATTTGGACATTCCAAAATCTCCCATAAATCTTATAGAATTCCTGTGGAGGTTTTGCAGAAACCCTGTGAATGTTTGCGGCTGCTTATTCGGCGGATCCGTCCGACATGAGTAATAGAAGAAGCTTTTGTGTTGGCAGCCGGTCTGAGGATTGATCCGTTGATCCGGCGCTCTGACAGGACGGCTAATCTGAACAGATACCTCCACGACAAACGCATCACTTGTGGGCAGAAAACAACATAATTGCCGGCAGCGTATGGAATCTAAAACAGCCTCCTTCAGCAGAAAAACCCAATAGTTTCCACGTCGAGGAGCACCACGCGTCAAATAGGATCCGACAGATTCCTCCTGCTTCTGTTTCTATCAGATTCCTCCAGCGGATTGTTTAGAAGATGGCTGCCAGGAGTTTGTTTCTGCCCTGATCTGGATTTAACGGCCTCTAACGGCCTCTTCACAGGTGAGGCGACGTTCTGCAGCTTCACGTCTGGGGCCATTTGTCGGCAGGCATTTCCTCCTCCGGGTGTGTTTGTGTAGGAAAGTGTCGAACGCGACGCCTGCAGCTTAACGGCGGAGCAACAAACAGGTTTACTGCACCTTTTGACGGAGCTCCATCATCGGATTTGTGCTTCTAAATCTTTACGTGGGTTCATGGAGAAGAGCTTGGCTTCTCTGGACAAGACACGAGCTTCACTGACGACAGGATTTGTGGAGTTTTGTGGAGTTTAGTTCTATTTTTCTCCATCTTTCATCATCGTAGGTCATAAAATTACCATCACGCATGAGTAAAATCATAAACTTTACTCACTTTGACCCCAAACATCGGGAAAAAAACAAACCTACTTGACGTAAACTGCAGTAAAATACAACAAAAACTCAAGGGAACTCAAAGGATTGGGACTAAACAGCTGTAGCTCTAAGAAAACCACTGATCAGTGAGGATGATCAGAAAAAAAGGCTTCAGTTTGCTATGGAGCATAAAGATTGGACTCTGGACCAATGGAAGAAGGTCATGTGGTCTGATGAGTCCAGATTTACCCTGTTCCAGAGTGATGGGGGCAGTAGTTTAGGTTCAGGTTTGGTCCGACTTTGAGCTGGTTTTTGACTTTTTCAGAACTAGTTTCAGACTTTATTCTGACTGGTTCTGAATAATTTTTTTTGACTGGTTTAGGTTTGATTTTGGTCCTGGTTTTAGACCCTTTAAGGACTGGTTTAGGACTGGTTCTACAATGTCTTGGACTTTTTTAGGAGTAGTTTAGGTTTGATTTTGGTCCTGGTTTAAGATTTTTTGAGGACTGGTTTCAGACTATCTTAGGCAGGTCGTGGACTTTTTTTTAACCCCAAGAACACCAAACCTACCATCAAGCACGGTGGTGGCATTATTATGCTCTGTGGAACTGGAGCTTTCCACAAAGTAAATGGAACAATGAAGGAGGAGGATCACCTCCATGTTCTACAGGAAAACCTAAAACCATCAGCAGAAGGTTGATCTTGAACACAGTTGGATGTTCCAACAAGACAATGAGCCCAAACACACATCAGACGTGGTAAAGAAAAGGTTCCATCAGGCTAGAATGAAGGTTCTAGACTGGTCTCCCCAAAGTCCTGATTTAAACCCATCAAGAACCTGAAGAACCAAGTCAGAAAGACGACAACTGTAGTGGAACTGCACCAATTCTGGTGCAGTTCCACTACATTTGTCATCTTTCTGTCTCAGACTTGAGTCAGTTAAATTGATAGTATAATGATACTGCCACCTCCATGCCTGATGGTAGGTATAGAGTCCAGAGGAGTTGAAGATAAACCAGCAGATGGGTGCATCAGGGTCAGAGAAGAGGTGGATCAAGTGATGCCCTCATCATATCTAGTTCCTACCAGTCTGTGGGGGTTCGGGTTATGATCTGGTTTTGGTCAGGTTCAGCAACGTTATGTTCCCAAAGAATGTTCCCAAAATTAGAGCAGGAAAGACACATGTGAGGCAAAGAGGGTTTAAGGTGCGTGATTCATGAAAGAAAGCAGCGTTTAAATCAACTATACACAAACATCTCGTCTCCAATCTCGTTATAGACGGTATAATGACAATAAAGCACATTCTGTTCTATAAACACGAGGCGAAAAGTCACCAAGCTACAGCAGAACCGATGTACAGGAAAGACTCAAAACTAAAACCCAACCAGGAGTGATTCCTAGTAGACTCTGGGAGTAAATCCTGTAAAAGTTCTGTTTTTAAATGAAAGCATCTTAGCGTGGAGTCTGACTGACCCATAATATCAGCAGTAGTCTCTGATTACGTAGAGATACGGAATGATCACAGCTAGTATCACAGGTCAAAGATAATTCATGACAATTACAGAAAAGTTTGCAGTAATATTTCAGCTTCTAACGCTCACCTAGAATCTCAGCGACGTCGTCTCCACTCCAGACCAGTGTGATTCTGGATTCACTCCCCTGTAGAACAAGATTTAGAGGAAGATTCAAAGATTCTGTCCAATAGAAACACAACAGCACTTGATTTTAAAGATGTCCTCCATTAAAAATCCAGTTTTTTACCTCATCAACTTGTTTTTATGGTGTTTTTTTAGACACGTCATAGGTTGAACTGAGTATTTCCACCTTAAAACTGCAGAAAAACACAGATTTAGACTTCAGGTTGAGGCTTTTTATATCATTATTCTTCTTTAAATCAATTTCAAACATGTTTAGCTTAAAAAAAACAAAACACCAATATTACAACTTATTGTGTAGCACTGAGTAGTTTTACAGTGTTTGAGCAGAGCTGTAGGTGAGCTGGTGTGCTCGAGAGGCAGGAACTTCATAAATCCACACATTTTAGGACAGTGTAGAGTTACATCTGAGCCATTTTAGGTCAGGAAGAGACTATTTTAATGGAGAAAAACTCTCAGTATGTTACTTTAATAAGCAGAAATGAGTTTTTAAGGGACTTTAAAGAAAAATTCAATGTTTATTTGTCTGTTTAGGACGTTTTTTATGCTTCTTGTTCTATTTGAAGATGAATTTTGGTGCATAAATGTGCAATTTTTTCCAATTTTGAAGAATATGTGCAGCTTAAAAAATCAAAAAGCTGCTTTCTAGTTGAACATTATTTGAATTATTGAATAAAACCAGAAATTATCTAAATTCTCCATTTGTCTGTCTTTCACATTACACCGTTTAGTTTGTATTTATTCTGGAAAACTCTGCTCACTAATCTCAATAAAATAATTTGACCAGTATGAGGCTCTGCTGGCATGAAAGTCGTCCAAAACTACTAAAAATCTGCCCAGAGTGATAAATTAAACACAGATTTCTATTGAATCTTTCCACGTGCTTGGGTTTATCTGATGATAACGGCCTTCATACTCACTGAGGAGGATCCATTAATTCCTCTGCTGCTCTGTTTGGACGTGCGCTTGCTTCGTGCACATGTGTGAGTGTGTTTTTTAAGCGCATCAGAGCATCGCTGTGAGTGCTGAGGATTCCCCTGGTAGCCGGTGCCACGGTCCGGGATCAAGGAAGTGTCTAATGGATCCGGTGGTCTCCAGGATCGGGGCCTGGAGGACCGGCTGGAGGACTGGGGGGCGCCTGGCCCGTCCGTCCCCATGTCTGCCCATCTGTCTCTGGGCCCGGCTGGAGGAGGTGTGGGCTGAAGGATGGGGAGTCGGGCAGATGTACAGACATGAAGTGGTGACATGGGTGAGAGTCGTAGTTCTGAGAGTCTGTGGGAAGCAGAAACCGCAGATCTCATCCTGGAACCTGGTGGACACCAACGAAGAAAAGACACCGATCACATACATGTAATATTCTACATGTATTTATGTACTTATACTACCAGTCTACAGTGTAGGGTCACTTAGAAACGTCCTTATTTTTGAAAGAAAAGCATTTTTTTTCAATTAAATGAATGATAAATCCAGTGTAGACATAGTTAATGTGGTAAATGACTATTGTAGCTGGAAACAGCTGATTTTTAATGGAATATCTCCATAGGGGTACAGAGGAACATTTCCAGCAACCATCACTCCTGTGTTCTAATGCTACATTGTGTTAGCTAATGGTGTTGAAAGGCTCATTGATGATTAGAAAACCCTTGTGCAGTTATGTTAGCACATGGATAAAAGTGGGAGTTTTCATGGAAAACATGGAATTATCTGGGTGACCCCAAACTTTTGAACGGTAGTATGTTATAAACAGAGCTGTAGTGTTTATCTCAACCAAATCTACTCTGTGTGCATGTTCTGATTACAACTCTGAGTAAATAAGTGAGATTTAGGGAACTGATCATAATAAACCTCAACAGAAAAACAGCTTTTAACCCTCCTGTTGTCCTCATTTATGGGCACCAAAAAATATTGTTTCCTTGTCTGAAAAAAATCCAAAAATTCAGCAAAAAAATTCCTCAAACTTCTGAAAATTTGCAAAACCTTCAGGAAGAAAATTCCAATAATTCCTTAAAAGTTTCCCTTAAAAGTTTCATTAAAAAAATAAATAAAATTCCCCAAATTTGGCAAGAAAATTCTTGTAAATATTTTCAAAAAATGAATAAAAATCTTCCAAAAAAATCCTAAAAATGTCTAAAGTGATTCCATATATATCAGTAAAACTTCTAATATTTTCTTTAAGAATATTTTTTTACATTTCTTTTTAAAAAAATTTTGTTGGTGGAAAAATTTCCCAAAAACGTTGAACATGTGGAAATTTTCAGGATGAAAATATGTTTTTTTCCCCCATTTTCACACTTTAAAACGGGTAAATTTTGAGCCGCAGGACGACACGAGGGTTAATTCTTGCCGTTGTGTTTCCTGTAACTGAATCTTTCCTCCTACTGTCTGAGGTGGCAGTGAGAAACAGCTGGACTGAAGCTAGGCGTGAGTGAACTCCACTGAAGATCGTGTTTCTGCTGGATGTAAATGGCGTGTTGCAGATTGTGTATCCGTGCTTGCGTGTATCTAGCGTGTTGTCCGGCGTGCGGGTGTTCGTCCGGCGTCGTGTCCTAAAGTCTCGGTGACTGTAAATTCGC
Source organism: Amphiprion clarkii (assembly GCA_027123335.1). Lineage (NCBI taxonomy): Eukaryota > Metazoa > Chordata > Actinopteri > Pomacentridae > Amphiprion > Amphiprion clarkii. The sequence goes on from CM049586.1 coordinate 4,975,375, forward strand.
TGGATTTTGGTTGATTTTTATGTGAATGTTCTTAAAGAAAATATTAGAAGTTTTACTGATATATATGGAATCACTTTAGATATTTTTAGGATTTCTTTAGAAGATTTTTACTCATTTTTTGGAAAATATTTACAAGCATTTTCTTGCCAAATTTGGGGGCTTTCTCTGAAAAAAGTGAGAAATTTTTGTCATATTTTGTCTTGTTTTTGTCTTTTTTTGTCTAACTTTTTTGGTTCATCTCTTGTTTTTGTCGTTTTGTGCTTCCTTTTTGTCTTTCTTGTGTTTTTTGTCTTATTTTTTTCATTTTGTGTTTTGCTTTATTCATTGTATCGTTTTTTGTCGTTTAGTGTTATTTTTTGTCCCACTTGTGTCACTTGTCTATGTTTTTGTTGTTTTGTTTCTCACCTTTTGTCATTTTTTTGTCTCGTATTTATTGTTTGCCCAGTTTTTTGTCACTTTGTAACTTTTTTGTGTAATTTCTTGTCTCTTTTTTGTTTTATTTCATGTCGTTTGGCTCATTTTTGTCATTTTGTTTCTTGCTTTTGTCATTTTGTGTCTCAGTTTTGTAATATTTTGTTTTATTTTTGATGTTTTTTGTCTTTTTTTCCTTTGGCTTTTGTCATTTGTCTCATGTTTTTGTCCTTTTTTGTTTCCTTTTTGTCTTGCTTGTGTTTTCTGTCTTATTTTTGTCATTTTGGGTATGAGGTGTGTACGAGTATGAGGTTCTGCTGGCATGAATGTTGTCCAAATCTACTACAAATCTGCCCAGAATTATAAATTAAACCCAGATTTGGACTTCAGGTTGAGGCTTTTTATATCATTATTCTTCTTTAAAATCAATTTTAAACATATTTGGATAAATTACTCCAATAAAACGACTTGTTATTGTGTTGTACTGAGTAGTTTTACAGTGTTTGAGCTGTAGGTGAGCTGGTGTGCTCGAGAGGCAGGAACTTCATAAAGCCACACATTCTAGGACAGTGTAGAGTTACTGAGCCATTTCAAGGAAGTAAGGGGTTATTTTAATGGGAAAAAAACTCTCAATATGCAGCTTTACAGTGCAGAAATTCATTTGTAGAGAACGTTAGCAACATGTTAGCATGAGAATCTGCAGGTTTTCAATGTTTATTTGTTTGTTTAGGACAGTTTTAATGCTTCTTGACCTATTTGAAGATGAATTTTGGCGCATAAAAGTGCAGTTTTTCCAACTTTGAAGAATATGTGCAGCTTAAAAATTCAAAAAGCTGCTTTCTGGTTCAACTTGTGAAGCAGCTAAATCAACTTCTAAAGGAGATACGTGCAGATAATTGAATAAAACCAGAAATTAGCTAAATTCCCCATTTGTCTGTCTTTCACATTACACCGCTTAGTTTGTATTTATTCTGGAAAACTCTGCCACTAATCTAAATAAAATAATTTGAGCAGTATGAGGTTCAGCTGGAATAAACACATTTGGATGAATGAGTCCAGTAAGATTGTCGTCGTGTTTTATTGACTGGTGTCTCTGCATTGTTCTCGGTGCATCGTAGAGGTTAACTGATCAGGACTCGTCTGTCTGAGCTCGGCTTCCCCCAGAGGTTTTCGCCGCTCGTTGGAAAAGCTCGGTGACGCTCTTCCTCGGCCTTCCCCTTCTCTCCCACCGTCGGGAGGAACACAAACAGAGGTGCTGCCTTCGTGAGGCACAAATCCCCACTTCCTCTGAAACTTCCAGCGCCGCTTTTTTCCTGTCCAAATTCCACAGCCATTAAACTTTCCTGGCAGGAATTCAGAAAACAACTCAGAGGAGAGAAGAGATGGAGGAGGAGGAGGAGGAGGAGGAGGAGGAGGAGGCAGCTCTCCAGCCTCCCAAACCTCCTCCTCCTCCTCTGGATATCACAGATCTGAGCTCCTGCTGACGACCTTAAACAAAGATCTGACTTCATTTGTGTTTTCTCTGCCGGTCGGGTTTCCTCCAAAGCGTCTACTGGTTTTAGCAGAAGGTCACGTCTGATTCCATGATAGAAGCCATGAACAGATGAGCGTGAGGTAAATCTGACGGTCCAGCTGTGACGTCGGGGCTTTATTTGTGCTTCGGTTCTCCAGCGGTAGTTACACAACACTAACAACATGGCCTCCCAGGCAGAGCTGGTGCTACCGAGCTGGACGGACTCTCGCTTTCTGTCGGAAAGATTCAATAGAAATCTGTGTTTAATTAATAATTCTGGGCAGATTTTTAGTAGTTTTGGGCGACTTTCATGCCAGCAGAACCTCATACTGGTCAAATTATTTTATTGAGATTAGTGAGCAGAGTTTTCCAGAATAAATAATAAAGGGTGCAATGGGAAAGATGGAGAATTTAGATCATTTCTGGTTTTATTCAATAATCTGCACGTATTGCCATTAGAAATAGATTTAGCTGCTTGACAAGTTGAACTAACAAACACTTTTTACATTTGTAATTTGAGTATATTCTTCAAAGCTGGAAAAATGCACATTTATGCATCAAAATCCATCTTAAAATAGGACAAGAAGCATAAAAAAGTCAGAAACAAACAAACATTGAAAACCTGCAGATTCTCATGCCAACATGTCCCTAAAGTCCCCTAAAAATAAATTTCTGCACTGTAAAGTTACATATTTAGAGTTTTTCTCCATGAAATAATCTCTTCCTGCCCTAAAATGGCTCAGATATAACTCTACACTGTCCTAGAATGTGTGGATTTATGAAGTTTCTGCCTCTCAAGCACACCAGCTCACCTAGAACTCAAACACTGTAAAACTACTCAGCACTGTACAGTAAGCTGTAATATTAGCATTTTTTTTTATCCAAATATGTTTGAAATTGATTCTGAAGAAGAATAATGATATAAAAAGCCTCAATCTGAAGTCCAAATCTGTGTTTTTCTGCTGTTTTAAGGTGGAAACACTCAGTTCAACCTATGATACGTCTTCAAAAAACACCATAAAAACAAGTTGATGAGGTAAAAAATTGTCACGAATTATCTTTGACATGTGATACTTGCTGTGATCATTCAGTATCTCTACTTAATCTCATTTAAAAACACAGAACTTCTACAGGGTTTACTCCCGGTGTCCACTAGGTCACGTCTGCCTCCGTCCCATGATATAAACCAGATGAGCGTGAGGTAAATCTGACGGTCCAGCTGTGACGTCGGGGCTTTATTACTGCTTCGCTTCTCCAGCGGTAGTTAGACAACACTAACAACATGGCCTCCCAGGCAGAGCTGGTGCTACCGAGCTGGACGGAGGGAAATTACACAGAGCTTAGGTGTCTTTATGGCCACAGCTGGTGTTTAGGAAATAAAAAAAATGAACTGGCATAAATAGCACATGAAAATGATTTGACAGTTTCAGGTGTTTTATTGACTTCTCTGCTCGTTTGGCAGAACGCTTTAACCTGCAAACTGCTGCTGGAGTGAGATCCAGCTCAGGAAAAAAGGTTGTTACTGGATCATTCTGCAAACCCAAGAATATTCTATTAACCAGGAGAGTCCAACATGCAGCCCGTGGGCCAAAAGCGGTCCTCCAGAGGGTCCAGTCCGGTCCTCAAAGTGTCAAAATTCCAGAGAAGACATTAACTGCAGATTGTAAATTAGAAAAACTATAAATTTAAAATAATTTCTAGACCATGACAAGTTGTTTTGAAAATACTAGATTGTTCATTGTTCTTTTGTCATTTTGTTTCTCGCTTTTCTCATTTTTGTCTCGTTTTTGTAGTTTATTTTTTTTGTCACTAACTTTTGTCTCATTTTTTTGTCTTTTTTCTTTTGTGTAGTTTGTCTAATTTTTTGTCATTTTGTTTGTCGCTTTTGTCATTTGTTATTTTGTCTTGCTTTTGTTGTTTTTTGTCTGACTTGTTTCTCATTTTTCTCATTTTGTTTCCTTTTCGTCCTGCTTGAATAGTTTGTCTATTTTTTTTGTGATTTTGTTTCTCACTGTTGTCATTTTTTGTCTCGTTTTTGTTGTTTGTCCATTTTTTGTTGCTGTAACTTTTTTGTCTCGTTTTGTCTCATTTCATGTCATTTGTCTCATTTTTTGTCATTTTGTTTCTTGCTTTTGTTGTTCTGTCTTATTTTTGTAATATTTTGTCTTGTTTTTGTCCTTTTTATTGTCTCACTTTTGTTGTTTGTCTCATGTTTTTGTTGTTTTGTGTTTCCTTTTTGTCTCGCTTGCATAGTTTATCTATTTTGTTTCTCGCCTTTGTCATTTTTTGTCTCGTTTGTCCATTTCTGTCTTCAGAATCTGTCCATTGTTAATGCAGGATGGTTAAGAATCCCTGTTGATGTTTGGAAAAGAGGCAAACACTAATTCTTCATCTCTAGCCTCTTCTATAAAAGTAAAACATGCTGCATATCCACCAACCCAGAGCTTCACATCCTTCCTTTCCTTCCTCCTACGTCAGGTCACTCGACTCCCTGCCGTGACAGTGAAGGTTGTGAGTTGTGTGCTGCGAAATCACCAAATATGTGTGTAATTCCTGAGATACCAGGCCGGTGTGTCCACAATAAGCCAGCTGAAGATGAAAACTCATCTTTCTATCTCAGCTATGGTGCTCCGTCAACAATATATTTGAGATTTTCTTGCTTGAAGTCTTGAGCTAGAATGAATCTGAAAACGCGATGAAATTCTAGCGAGAAAAATGTAAAGACGATGGATAAAAGATAGAAGATGGTCAGATAGAGGAGCTTTACCTACGAGATTCAGGTGAGTCCATTATTTTTAGATGCAAGTTTTGTTTTCACTCGCTGTTTGCTTTGGTCTCGGGTTCAAGACGAGTAACAAATGTCATATTTTGGTTTATATTAGCCTCACATAGCCTGACCTACCTCCATAGTGCAGTAGAATGGTCTGACTGCACCCCATTCTCCTATAGAGGGGAAACATGCTTGTATTTCTTTAACGAACGAATTTCGCTGGATTTTGGTTGATTTTTATGTGAATGTTCTTAAAGAAAATATTCGAAGCTTTACTGATATATATGTAATCACTTTAGATATTTTTAGGATTTTTTGGAAGATTTTTACTCATTTTTTGAAAATATTTACAAGAATTTTCTTCACATATTTGGAGGATTTTTTAAAGATAAACTTTTAAGGGAAACTTTTAAGGAATTATTTGAATTTTCTTCCTGAAGGTTTTGCAAATTTTCAGAAATTTGGGGATTTTTTTGCTGAATTTTTGGATGTTTTTCAGACAAGGAAACAATATTTTTTGGCACCCGTAAATGAGGACAGCAGGAGGGTTAAACCAATCACACTCATCTTGGGTGGCGCTCAGCCCAGGATGCAGCAACGGTGCCCCAGTAAAACAGCAATGATGGAGTTGTTTTAATGGAATATTTGCACACAGGGACGCAAGAACTGTCATTAAAACTGATTTTAAAAAAAATACATTTTGTGTGCATTTTTGAAATTGTTTTATGTCTCTGTATGTAGTTCTGTCTTTCTGTGGGTGTTTTGTGTCACTTTCTGCTCTTTTTGTATGTCTTTGTAGACGTTTGTGTCTCTTTTTTGGGTGTTTTGAAGCTCTCAGTATTTGTTTTGAGTAAATTTATGTCTCGTTCTTGTTGATTTGTTTCTGTTTGTGTTCATTTTCCATCAGTTTTAATGTCTTTCTTGACATTTTGTGTGCCATTTCCAGCTCTCTATTTTTTTGTTTTGCTGCCATTTTGCTTCCTTTTGCAAAAACCGAAGTTTTATGCCAAAGCCTTCTCTGTGAAATGACTGAAGAAGCTGCATTTTGTTCCAAACTGAGCTGAGATTTTGAATATTGTTTGGACATTCTGGATGACATCTTTAAGAAAACAGCATTTTAACGTGTGAACAGTGTTTCCTAAATGATCCATTTGGAGCGTTAAAGGAGGGAGGGTGACTCGGGGCAGATGAGGTGGGAAAAGGTCTCACTTTCCTTTAAACCTTTAACCAACAACACACACATCCCTTTGGTGTTGAGCCTTGAACTTTCCCTCTGTCACCTTCCTCAGGCTTTATCTTTTTAACTATCCTCAATCCCCAGAGGTGCAGCGGCGGTTAAACCAGCTGCTCCGACTTGTAAAATCCCCCCGAGAAGGATTGATGGAGAGAGGAACATGTGTGAGACGGACAGGCAGCAAACTGCAGCGAGATAGCGACTAAATGAGAACAATCTGGACGGCCTGAGCGAGCCGGCTAACCCAGAAAAAGAAGGAAAGAAAGAAAGCGAGGAGCGTGGGAGGGAGGACGGGGGAATTAAAGCTCCTCGTCAAAGAGGAGAAGGATTGACAGGAGGTGGAGAAGAAAGTCTCAGACACCTGTGGCGGAAGCAGCGCTCGGCCTGAAGGGGGAGGAAGCTGAAGGGGTGAGGCGACTGACTGCAGAGCTCAGAGCTGGGCCGGACCAGACCAGACCAGACCACGCTGGGTTAGCGCTGCTGTGAACAGCCGCACTGCAATAACTCAGGGACTGGGGGGCTGAAAGGTGATAGCCTGGCAGGAGTTGGTTTACAGCCAAAGGCAGCGCTGGATGCTGAGACTTCCCTTCAGACAAACTCCAATGTAAGCGGTGTAAGAGTAGCTTTCCTGTCTGTGAATGGAAACTGGATGATGGAAGAGGACAGAGCGATGAAGACCGACTATGGGGTTGTGAAAGCCGCTGATGATGATGATGTATAGCACCGAGGTGGCATTTTTGGGCTCCACCAGGTGTTTTGCAGAAAAGGCGTTGGACAGCCTCCCCGAGAGTTCCTGTCCTCTGCGGGACGGGATTAAGAAATAAGATCCAGGCCGCCGGTTTCACACCAGCTGGTGCCCGAGATTCCAGCGTGTATTTGGTTTATTTACCGCTGTTTTTGATGTGGTGTTAAATGGCCGTAATAATCGGGCGGCCTGACAGTAGGAAGTGTTGAGACCCAAAGAGATTACTTCCAACCCGTAACTACAAAATACTTTCCTGAAGACTTCCTCGGATACATTTCTTACTTTACGGCGCTCACATCCTCAACAGATTTTCAAAGATATGATTGTGCAGGGCTGGTTTTCTTAACCCTCGTGTTGTCTTAACATCCACAACATTCCCCTAAGGGTCAAAAATGACCTGCGGAGTCTCTAAAATAAAGCACTTAAATTGAATTTTCAACCCAAAATCTATCTTACACGTAGAAATAACCTGTCGTGCATCACACACTTTGTGAATATCTGGATTTTCCCTCTTCAGAGGGCAGAAAGACTGTATGTAATCAGTTTTCTTTACCAAAGTACAGCTTTATTATCACTATTATTGCTGCTAAAGGCACTGCATGGGTTTAAACATCATTTGTTTCACAAGAGATACTACTTCTACATCCTAAAAAGCGACCAGAAATGTGCAGAAAGTAGCTTTAAATGCATTTTTTTGAAGAGAAACAACAGTGCACATGAAAGTTGATGCTAATGTTGGGGTCACTATAGGAAAAGTCATCAAATTTCAAGTTTAAAAAGAAAGGTCATTCAAGTGTTTTTCTCTGCTGTTAAACATATTGGCCGGGTCATTTTTGATCATAAGATGACACAAGGGTTAAAATAAAGGATCAGGAGTTAAAGAGAAGCCATGTACTCACAGTGCAAAAGAAGAACTAGATTCTACCAGGGAAGAATCTCAGAGGGTTTAAGGCCAAATCATGGTTTCTTTGAAAGCTGTAAACACAGAAAACACAAGCGGATGCTTCTGAAAAGCTGTGACTTTACACTTTCTACAGAGTACAGCAGATAATTACACACTGGAGTTTAGTTTTCCTTCTCTGTGTCCGCAAAGGCATGCATGATGTAAAGTTTGTCATCCATGTCAGCAGGAGTCCATGTGGAACCCAAAGTTTGTATCCGTGAGAAATGACTTTACTGCAACTGCCAGGAAATAAAATGTTTTTTGTTTTTTTTTATAAGGAATGGCCATATGAGGAGATTCTTCCCCATAGACCCCTTTATAATTCATCATTACAAGAGTTATGATTGAAGTAGTCACACCCAAACTATTGGGAAACAGTGAGAAACTCTAAAATCTCCAGATATCCTGTGCTATTTTCACACACTTTGCTCAGTAGTGAATCCCAAAGTTTGCAACTGCGTCCTCACTGCAAATGTGCTGACGGAACATCAATGAGGAAATAAAATGGTGTTTAAAATGATGTTTGTCATAAGGAGAGTCTGTATGAATAGATTCTCTATCATGTAGACCTTTATAATTCATCATTTTAAGGGCCATTATTGAAGTAGTCACAGCACAACTTTGCCCAGACACAGTGGGAAACTCTAAAGTCTACAGATATCTTGTGCTAATTTCAGTACACCTCAATCTGTAACCATTTTAAGGTATACTTAAACCCAAAATGTGTAACTTTATGGACTCACCACACATCAAATGCAGCAACTGCACATCTGCCAGGAAATCAAATGGTGCTTAAAATAATGCTTGTTACAAGGAGAGGCTGTATGAATAGATTCTCCATTGTGTACATCTTTATAATTCATAATTTTGAGAGTCATTACTGATGTAGTCACAGCCAACCTTTATCCAAATACAGTGGGAATTTCTAAAATCTCCAGCTATCTTGTGCTATTTTTATTCACTTTGCTATATGACAAATTGTTGGATTGGTGTCTTAACCCAAAATTTGTAACCGTGTGGACTGTCCTCACTGCAAATATGCCAACTACACATCCGCCAAAAAATTAAATAGAGTGGAAAAAATGCTAGCTATTAGGAGAAAATCATGTAGACATTCATAATTCATCATTTTAAGAGTTGTTATTGAAGTCACTCCAGAACTTTGCCCAAACACAATAGGAAGTTCTAAAATCTCCAGATATCATGTGCTATTTCCACTGTTCTCAGTACACATTGATTCCTAACCTGCATAATGTTAAAGCTTTTCCAAGAACATCACTTTTGAAAAAGAAGAAACAAAACCATTTATCATCTACGAGACGTTCTTGAGAAATTGTTCTTGAACTAGAAAGTTGTAATTGTTTTGACGCAACTGGTATCGGCCATGTTTCATGTTGTCCATAAGACAATGAAAGTCCTGTAGTTAAATGTCTGGTTATTTGGTTCAGTCTCCCATAAAAGGCATTACGTATTGTTTTTCGAAAAAGCCAGAAACCATCTCAAGAGTGTGGAAACTTTTGAGAAATTGTTTCTTCAAATTTTGCAAAATCCATCAACTTTATCTACTGCAATAACTCAAAATTCACATAAAAAACATTCTGGAAACAAGGCTATTGTAACGTCATCTACTCAAATGTGTTTAACAGCACATTCTTAGCAGGCATAGTGATGTTGTAAAATGAGTACTACATTCATTAATGCTATATTCCCATTTTCCTGACAGTCATTGTGACAAAAAATAAACGGTTTCTGTGATCAATTCACTATAAACTGATGGATTTTGGTGTCTAATGAGCCAAAACATTGACTCTATTACTCAAACTTGTCCTACTGGGTCATATTTCATCATCTCACCAGTATTCTGAGTCATTAGGAGGTCCATTAGGTGTTTAAATTCTCACGTAATCAGTTACAAACATCTGAAACTATCTAAAACACTTTGTATGGTTAAACCCACGTCCTTAGCCCATGTGATTTCCAGAAAAACTAGATAACTGTGAACATGCAGCCACCATACTTCCTCTCTGAGCACATTTGTGCTGCTGCTGGCCGGACTCCCCCGGGGTGAAGCTGCTGGTGTTTGCAGAGCGGTAAGTCAACACTGACCCGTGTCCACAGATGGTCTGCAGTAATGGCTCGTGTTGCCGTCGGAGGGGGGGATGTGAACCTGGCCCAGAGTAAACAGTCAAACAAACACAGAGGTAATCCCAGGGCTGTTTGGTTTGGGCCCAGACCGCCTGCTGATCGGCAAAACAACCTGTCAGTTTACCGAGACAACAATCCCAGAGGCTTCTAAACCCAACAACGGTGCCTACAGCCCGCCCCTGATTACTGCTAATGAAGTGTTTCTAATTTCATTTGCAAAGAAATTAAACAGAGTATAAAGAGCTTTATCAGAAAAACAAAAACAGAGCTATTCAGTCATTTACTTGATTTGAAATCTCCAACGACACACTAAAAGACAAGCCATGTTTCCAATGGCACATCCAATAATTGTAGACTTACTAAAAATCCGTCATTGTTTGAGCCAAAGTGGACTTCATGGGAGACGACCAAGGACGACACCATTGTTGAAAACAAATGATAAAAAAGCCAGACTGGAATTTGCCAAACTGCACGTTGACAAGCCACAAAGCTTCTGGGAGAATGTCCTATGGACAGACGAGACAAAACTGGAACTTTCTGACACATCAGCTCTATGTTCACAGATGCAAAAATGAAGCATATGAAGAAAAGAACACTGTCCCTACTGTGGAACATGGAGGAGGCTCTGTTATGTTCTGGGGCTGCTTTGCTGCATCTGGTACAGGGTGTCTGGAATCTGTGCAGGTACAATGAAATCTCATGACTATCAAGGTATTCTAGAGAGAAATGTGCTGCCCAGTGTCAGAAAGCTTGGTCTCAGTCGCAGGTCATGGGTCTTGCAACAGGATAATGATCCAAAACACACCACAGCTAAAAACAGCCAAGAATGGCTAAGAGGAAAACATTGGACTATTCTGAAGTGGCCTCTATGAGCCCTGATCTAAATCCTATTGAACATCTGTGGAAGGAGCTGAAACATGGCGTCTGGAGAAGGAACCTTCAAACCTGAGACAACTGGAGCAGTCTGCTGATGAGGAGTGGACCAGAATACCTGCTGAGAGGTGCAGAAGTCTCACTGACAGTTACACAAATGGTTTGATTGCAGTGATTGCCTCAAAAGGTTGTGTAACAAAATATTAAGTTAAGGGTACCATCATTTTTGTCCAGGCCTGTTTCATGAGTTTATTTTTTAGAATAATTCTGTTGAACCATGGTTCAAAAGCAATGTCTGATTTTCATTTGTTAATTTTCATAGAATTTTTAATTATTATTACTTTTGTCAGTTTCAAATTATTTCTGTGACCATTGTGGGTTTTTCTTTCATTAACCGACAGGTACCAACAATTTTGTCCACGTGTGTAAATCATTTTTGTCATTTTCCATCTCATTCCTATCGTGTTATTTTTGTTGTTTTCTGTCTCATTTTTGTTTTCTGTCTCGTTTTTGTCATTTTGTGTCTCGTTTTTGTTATTTTGTGTCTGGTTTTTGTTACTTTGTGTCTTGTTTTTGTCATTATGTCTCTTGTTTTTTAAAAATACAGACTATCATTAATGCTAGGATTGGACATCCAAAATTATTGGATTTAATAATCGATAAATCAATCAATAAGAGTCTAAATGTAAAAGGAGAAAGAGTACAGAACCCAGTATGGAGCCCTGAGGAACTCTGGAATGTACTTATATAGTACCAGGTCATTTCATTCAAGTTAATTCCTTTAAATTTTACTATTTTCTACATTATAGGAAAATACTGAATTTATTAACATGACAACGTAACACATGTGGTGCATCACAGCATTTGACTGGTCCTATATATCAGCCTTGTCTTTTAAAAATGTACACTCCTGCACTAGTAAGTAAGTTTTGATTTATTTTTTGGTATTTTCTTCCAGATTATGTTAGTTTTTGATATTTCTAACAAACATTTTGTCATTTATTGTATTACTTTACTGTTGCTCCTTTCCAACCAAAACCAAAAATTTCCCTGCTGCGGGATCAATAAAGGTTTAATTTATCCATCCATCCATCCATCCATCCATCCATCCATCCATCCATCCATCCATCCATCCATCCATCCATCCATCCATCCATCCATCCATCCATCCATCCATCCATCCAACTAGATGGAACGTCAAACATGTTGTGAAAGGGTCACATTTCAACCTTCCCTAAAACCTAAACAACCACTAAGAACTGAGGAAGCCTCTTGGACGAGAGTTGAAACGTCTTCAAGGAACCAAAGAAGTGAAGTTGCTTTTTACTGTAGCTCTTAGGATTAGGGGAAAAAAAGTGACTTGGATGATTGAGAATCTACACAGACGAAACAACTTGTTCTGATGGCTAAACCAAACCAAACAGTGAGTGATTATTAAAATCTCACTTCCAACATCCAAAAGAACAGAATTTGTGGCTTTTTCCTACCATGTCCGAGTCTTAGCTTTTGGGGAAAATATTGTTTAGCTGTGTAGAAATGTGACTTTTGTGAAACATTGTTGTGCGTTTTCACTTTTAATTGTGATCATGTGTCACAGGCAGAGTGAGCAGATGAATTAAACCCCTTTAATGACGCACTTTTCAACATGACAGATCAGCTTTACTGTCAGTTTGGTTAGCGGCGGTTTCGTAAAGACAAAGAGAGGAAATGCTTTGCATCACTATTAGTCTCATTACTCACAACAGTTTGTAAATCTGTTCTGTTCCCACTTTGGAAAAACATAAATGCTTTAAATAGGTCTTTCCCGCTGCTGCATGTTTCCCACAGATCCCTTTACTGCTCCCCTCTTGGGAGTGTCTGAAGGCATCGACTCCCACTGAAACCAGAGGGTGTGGAGGCGACCAGCGACACACAATGACCCCAGCGGCTAACAATGGGTACACACACATATTGTGTTGTGTTCTGGCCCAGCGTCGGACCCCCTCCTCCTGCCGTGGACCTCCGGTGATGGATGGCTTTCCTCACTCTCGGTGCTTGGCGTGTGCTGAGGCCTCGCCGGACTCCAGCCGGCCGCTGGGAGCTGCCCTGTTTTCCCTCCAAACAGTCAGCAGCTCCGCTCATTACCCGGCCGCCTTCTCCACCAGATTGTGTTATTTTACTGGCAGATGAGCACGACGGGTTCTGCAGAAGCCAGACAATAAAAGAGAACCCGGGCCAGAGCATTTCCTTTGTTTCCAGTTCAAGACGTGGAGGGAGAAGCAGGAAGATGTAACAGGAGACGTCTGCAGTAAGCAGCAGCTAATTTTCTGCACATACATCACACATCTGTACCTGAACAAACACAATCCAGCCCAGCAAGACTCAAGTAGTGCACTGCAAAAAAAAAGATCTGTAAGAAAATTTGTAGCAAGTGGAGGTGGAGTGGAACAAGCTGTCCTTAAATAACATTCCACCACCTCCAAAAGGAAAAGACTGTCATGAGGCTAAGTTTGGATGAATAATTGGATTTAAAAAATAGCATTTTATCTATCAGTCAATATGGAAAGAGTATGGGACCCAGGATACAGCCCTGAGGAACTCCAAATTGTGTGCAAGTTTCAATTCTGTAAGAAAACTGTGTAAATCTGGTAGAAAGGTGCCAGAAAAATATGTTTAAAAAAAAAAACTGTGGAATATTGCAATATTTAAAAACTGTTTAAAAAAAAGTGAAAATAATGTCTGTAAAATATGTGTAAAATGGTATGCTATACATTAAAATGATGTAATTTTACAAGCAGGCATTTTTAAAGAACAAATTACTGTATGTATGTAAAAAGACAGATTTTTGATTCTTTACAGTTTTGCCAAATTTTTATTTATTTTTTAGAGTCAACATGTAAAGGGATGCTTTTTTCCCTGTAATTTTTCTATATTTTATCTGTAATTTAACAAAACAGGGAAAAAAGACAAGCCATTTTTCAATCCATAATATACATGACGATTTTTTTTTTAAATAATTGGTTTTCATTTTAGAAAAATAATGTGTTTTTTTTTTAACTAAAACTAAAAAGTAAATTTTTATTTTAAAATAGTATAAATTTACAGTCAAACATTATGAAAGAAAAAATTTTTGGAAAAATATTGATCTTAGATGTGGCCAATTTTTTATTATTATTATTTTTTAGAGTCAACATGTAAAGGGATATTTTTCTGTAAATTTTCTACATTTTTTTTGCGTAATTTAACAAAACAGGAAAAATCTGTAAAATCACATATTATAATATAATGTATTTTTTTCTTTGAAATAATTGGAATTTTTTGGTCTGTTTATATTTTTGCAAAATAATGTTTTTTCTTTAAGCTAATCTAAAAAGTAAACTTTCATTTAAAAATAGTATGATTTTACAGCCAAACACTATGAAAGAAAAACATTCTGTGATCTCACTAGTAATTATCTGTAATTTAGAAAAACAGGGAAAATTGGTAGAATAATAGTTCATTTACTATTTTTCAAACCTTAATATACATAATTTTTCCTTAGAAAATCGTCAAATACTGTAAAATGATTGGTAAAACAATATATTGTTGACGTTTATGTACAGTTTTGGCCAGTTTTTATGGTTAAAATGTGAATGAATACTTTTTTCTTCATCTGTAAATTAGCAAAAATCTTTGAAGAAGTTCGTTACAAAGTGTTAAAAAAAATGCAAATTTTTTACAGTGTAGTGCTCAGAATGAAACCGGTATAATCCCATGGACATTCGCCAGCCTTGTCACGCTAATTCTGCCAACTTGCTAACATGCAGACGGCCCAGACGTCCTGCTGCCCACATGGGGATGAAGTGTTGCTTCTCGCTTTCAGGGAGGGCGGAGGTGTCACGGAAGTCAGATTGCTATCCGCCGGGCGTGCAAGAGGCCTGCAGCTGGAGAACGGCTGCTCCGAGAGGCTTAATCCTGCAGCTTTAAGTGGGATTTTGTACATGCAGGGTGAACACACATGCCCCCACACATATCTGCAGACATATACAAGACTTCCTGAAACACCCTGGAAGTGGCGTTTAAAGGGAAATTTGGCATCTTACGACCTGGATCTGATGTTTTGTGTCTCTAATGTGAAGTTATTTGCCAACATCTGGGAGCACATTAAGAAGTGTGATAAACAGCTGTTTCTCTGTGCAATGAGGGATAATTACTGACACTTTGGGTGAACTCACTTTCAGTTTTACTACTAAACAACACAACTGAACACTCTGAAATGAGAAACCCACCAGCTGGTTTGAAAGGCTTGCTATCATTAAAAAAATAATCACAAAATGGACAGTATTTGTCAGAAGTATGAAGTCCAAAAACAGAAAGAATCATCGGATTTCTAACTTTTTGAAGAAGTCTTGAAAACAATATTGGACACATCTTGTTTTGTTTAGTTTGACCTCCAAGATGGCTTCATTAAGGGTCTCTAGGTCTTTCTCTGGCCTCCCTAAAGCACAATCAAACCACAGAGAAGAGCAACCTCCCTATAAGATCTACTTATTTTCTATCAAAGTGTCTCTCGTCAGAGAACTAGCGAATGAATTGGCCTCAAATTCTTTAAAACGGATTGTTTTTCCACATTGTCACTGAACACCAGGAAAAAAAATCAACAAATCTGCCCAAAAAATGTGGCATACTGACTGTAGGACTGCTGTTATATGGGTCTAAACATTAAAACCAAATACCTAATATTGGGTAGGTCCGCCTTCATGGTGCCAAAAACAGCTCCAAAGACCTCTGAAGATGTTTTGAGATATCTACAACCAAAACATTAGCAGCAGATCCTTTAAGTCTTTGAAGTTGCGAAGTGGGGCCTTGTTTTTCCAAACATTTCACAGATGTTCGATTACATTGAGATCCAAGGAGAAACTAGCAAATTCATTGGCCTTAAACTCTTCAAAACGGAGTGTGAAATCTACCAATTTTTCCACATTATCACTGAAAACCAGGAAAATATCAACGTATCTGCCCAAGAATAAGACATACTCACTGTATGACTGCTGTTATATGGGTCTAAACATTAAAACCACCTACCTAATATTGTGTTGGTCGTCCATTATGGTGCTAAAAACAGCTCCAAAGACCTCTGAAGGTGCCTTGAGGTATCGACAACCAAGATATTAGCAGCAGATCCTTTAAGTCCTGGAAGTTGCGAAGTGGGGCTTTATTTTTCATCTCACAGATGTTTGATTAGCTTGAGATCTGAGGAATCTGGAGGTCTTCAAGTCTTTGTCATATTCCTCAAACTAGTCCTGAACAATGACTGCATGTTTAAAAGAAGTCCTGATGGATACTCCTCCCCGGGTAAATCCATTTGTCCACATGATGTAAAATAAAATCATCACCTTCCTCCATTGCTCCATGGTCCAGTTGTGGGAGCTTTTGGTGGTGGACTCGGTTGAACACGAACCTTTTAACCTGTTTGGACCCTTCTATCAAACCAGCATTAAGGTTTTCTGCAGATTTTGCTACAGAAGCTCCTCAGTGGGCCACATAAACCAGCCTTCACCTCTCTTGTCCTTCCTTGAACCACTTTTGGTTAACCTCTTCATACCAGGAATGCGCCACAAGGCATGCCGTTATGGAGATGTTCTGACCCGGTTTTCTAGTCGTCACTACTTGTCAAACTCTCTCCTCAAATTTCCATTTTTTCCTGCTTCAAACACTTAAAACTTCAATAACTGACTGTTTCCTTGCTGCCCAGTATCTCCTACCTCTAGACAGGTGCAGCTGGAACGAGATAATCAGCGTCATTGACTTCAGCTGTCAGTGATTTCAATGTTCTGGCTGGTTGGTATACAAACAATCATTACCCTTCCTGAAGACCCAAGTTCTAATAACTGCATTTAATAGCTGAGTTTGACCATCCAGGATTAAAGTTACAGATATCAACAATGCCATTCTGACTAGTAAGAATCTTATTATAGAAATCTATTATATTATTTTGACCAGGCTGTATTTTAGTTTCATCAGAATGAGAGTTGTAGACTTTTCAGACACTTATAATGCAGATCTGACCCCCGTATGGCCACAATATTAACATTATATTCAGAATTAAAATAAAAATTGCCATAAAATGCAATAAAACTGTATTTTTTGGGGGTAATTATGAATAAGGATGATGCTCAGGAGTCTTTTTGAGAATATTTGTATTACCCATTATGGGTCTGGCTGATTATCGTGGACGATATTTGGGATTTTTTTTCCAGTTCTCAGTATTTGTATTTTAAGTGGTACTTCAGTTCTGATGCAGCCTCCTCTCTTTGTCTTTAGTCACACAAATGTCTCTCAAGCAGACAGCAAAAACTGTGGAAGAAACACAAGCTGTCGCCACAAACCAGGAAATTAGCTCACAGTGGCAAATGCTATGCTAACAGCTAGCGGCTAAGTTAGAAGGCATACTGACTGTAGGATTGCTGTTATATGGGTCTAAACATTAAAACCAGCTCTGTAATTTTTACACCTTACAAAGTCATCCACATGTTTGACACCTCTGCTTTAAGATATGAACTTTAAAGTGACAGAACGGTGAAATATTAATAGAGAAGATGCAACTGCTGAAGACAAACTGATTAATCTCAGGCGAGGAGAATTCAACCTCTCCTATTTCTATTTTACATATTCAGTTATTAACCCTCGTGTCGTCCTGCGGGTCAAATCGACTTGTTTTAAAGTTTGAAAATGTGGAAAAAAATATATTTTCACAGTGAAACTTCTGATGTCCACATTTTCAACATTTTGGGGAAATTTTTGAACATTTTTTGGTGGAAAAAATGGAGAGGAGAAATGTTAAAAAAGTTTCTTAAGACTGTTTCTTAAGAACATTCACAACAAAATCAACCAAAATCCAGCAAATTTCGCTGGATTTTGGTTGATTTTTTTATGAATGTTCTCAAAGAAAATATTCGAAGTTTTACTGATATATATGTAATCACTTTAGATATTTTTATGATTTTTTGGAAGATTTTTACTCATTTGTTGAAAATATTTAAGAATTTTCTTGCCAAATGTGGAGGATTTTTTAAAATAAAATTTTTAAGGGAAACTTTTAAGGAATTACTGGAATTTTTTTCCTGAAGGTTTTGCAAATTTTCAGAAATTTGGGGAATTTTTCTGCTGAATTTTGGGATTTTTTTCAGACAAGGAAACAATATTTTTTGGTGCCTATAAATGAAGACAACAGGAGGGTTAATGAGGAAGTCTAGCTGGTTTCTCTGCTGCTGAAACATTAAATTTAATGTATATCAGGTCCAAATATCGGTTATGGTCAATCACTAATTTGCAAGCTCATGTTCATGTGCATGAGCCAAAGGAGGATTTCCAAGTATCACCGTCATGCAGTAATCTCCAGTGGACGCTCCTCAATGCATCCCACCGACTGGAAGCCAAGCAGTGGGTGGACGGAGCGTGGGAGGGTGTGAATGAATCTGACATCATCACCGCCTGCCGTCTCGTCCTCTTCCACCGGCCCGACGCTGACAGGTCCTCTATTGTTCCAGCATTGCGTGGGCTCCCAAGGTTCCCATGTGTTAGAAATCATCCGCCCACGTGCTGCAGCAGACGGAGGCCCAGGACTATGAAACCGTAAACCGAGAGTCTGTGGGCTGCAGGACGGCCGCTGATGAAAGACAGCGTGACTGCAGAGAGAATAACAAACGCCAGGCCACTCGTACCTGCAAGGCACAGAAACCCAAAAGCAGAGTGGGGTGGAGGGATGGTAGCCGGGGGGAGATGGATGGATGGATGGATGGGAAGGTGGCGGCGCTCTGGATGGATGAGGAGGTTTAACAACTCCTGGTTCAGGACGGCTGAGCTGGTTTCTGGTTCTGCTCAGAGCTGGTTTGGACGGCGGCCAGGCCAAGAGCGCTGGCACAGGTGAGCAGAGTGGTTGGCCCGCGGTGCCTCCACAGATCATTAAAATACAGAGAAGACAGGAGCGAAGGAGTCTGTATATCTTCAAGTGGAGCCGGGCTCATTGTGTGGCTGCATTTCCATTTATTGGAATCATCTGCAGACCTGGACCAGAGACTATTTGCAAATAATTCAGCCGCGGGACCAGATGTCGGGGGAAATCTTACACTGTTTGGAAATTAATGTGGCATAAAAATGTGGTCGGTCGTGTTGGTTTTCTGCAACTTTACACCGCTTTTAGGTTTAATATTTATTTGCATTTTTCTGCATTTCACAGCAGTGTCATTTATTAAGAAACAGGCTCTGCCACAAAAACGTCCAAATGGTGTTTCTGCTTCCACGCCCTCATGAGGAGCATTACCTCATGCAGGCCGGATCCTCGTCGGCTCTTTTATGACGGCACCTGTAGCCGAGAAGCTCCGCCATCTCGCATCTAAAAGTCTACATGGAAACCCAAAACCCCGGAATTTACTGGGGGGTAGTAAAGGTGCAGCTGATACTCAGTAACCGCTATTTATTGATCAGCTAGCGAGTGTTAAACAGTTTTCATGATAACACAGAAAAGCTCTTTGAAAATCCACTCCTGCTTTTGATATAATATATGAACAATGTGTACAATATGGAAAATTACAATTAAATAATACAATATCATCTGGATGCATGCATAAGTCTAGTAAATATTATAACTTTAGAACATTATTACAGATATGTTTGCAGTCTACAGTACATACAGTTCACAGAAAAAGCAGTAACTCAAATTTAGGATTAAATGATCTTAAGCTTGGTTTATCTAATTATTTATGACAATTAAACCTTTTCTAACTCAGGATTTCCAAACAACAGAGTCTTTGTTAAAGATGCTAATATATCCTGGCATTAAAGCTGCCATTAGCCCCAAGCTAATATTTTATGTTTGTATTAAAACAATCTGAAAACATTATATTATGACTTGAACTGTGTGCAAATCTAGTCAACAAAGACTAGTTATGCATTTACCCTCCTTTTTGGTTTGTTTTAATCTCCGCCAACTTCAAAGCTATGTGGCTAAAGAGAGCTAAGCTTGCTTTTACTCCACATAAAGGAAGCTTCACTACACTTCCTACATAAATGCACATAAAAAGTAGTGAAAACTACCTCAGAAGCTACTTTAACATGAATAAATTTTTTTGGTATATTTAAATATTCATTTGTTGCCTGAAGACAATAAAAAATAACTTGAAACTAGCTAGCAGTTAGCTGCTGAGAAACTGCTAGCTAATATTGCTCCTGAAAAGCTACATGATTTGGAAAACAGCGCTGTTATCACGAAACTACTGAGAAGTATAGTTAAACTAGTGACACTGCTTCCAAACGCTGCTCTTTAGCTGCTAAATGTTTGACTTTCTTTACAAGCTAGTTGCTAACTTTGTCTGCTGTTTAGCGCAGTTCATTTACAGGTTTTTCACTTAAAATGGCTGCTGCTAGTGGCTTAAACATCAAAACAATGAGCTGAAAAACACAATTACGGCACTTTATATGTTACACACATTAATTTCATGCATTGTTAACCAAAAAATATCGACTAATTCAGCTTTTAATTTCTTTTATTTTACATTTTTTGCTTACTGCATAGACGAAATTTCTGCACTTTGTCCTGTCGAAGTTTTTCTTGTGTTTTGATAACAAATTCCTAAGTGCATTTTAAAATGTTGCATTAGTAAAAGTTAGCAGAAATGGAAAAATGTGAAAAATTTCTTTTGCAAGAAACTTTGTAAGCCTGGTTGAGGTGGTTTTGTTTGTGTTATTGGGCATAATTAGTGACAACAATGTCTAGACTGGATTTTTCATTCATTTAATGTTATCTTCATTTAAAAAAAACTGCTTTTCTTTCAAAAACAAGGACATTTCTAAGTGACCACAAACTTTTGAACGGTAGTGTATAAGAATATTTACAGCTTTCCAGATGAAAACAATTCACGAAAACCTCTCTACATGTTTTCCTCATAAACGCATAAAGTTTTATTTCTTCTTCTTCAAGGTTCCTTAGCGGTTGGCAAACAACTGCTTCTTCTACTCTGTTTATTACGACCATGAATAGCGTAGACGATACTTCCAACTTGTGACAGCACAGCGCCAAGTTTTCTTCTTTGTGACCTTTCAAATTTGCTTGAAAGTTATATGGAAACACAACTAGAGACAGTCACCATATTTTGGTGTGAATGTAAGTTCTGCATGGCTCTATTTTTTTCAGTCCAGGTTAGCTTTTTTATGACCTTCTGTAGCTTACCTTAAAGGTCTTGTCTGGATCCTGCATCCTTTCAAGCTCCTAATCCTCGGATGCTTCACTGAAACCAAACTCCGCAAACCCAGACTTGCTTAAGATCTTTACATTCGAGAGACTCGGGTATTTTTGTTGTCGTAGGTTCATAGAGGAAATTACTGCACTTTGTCTAGGGCAAGTTTTCCTCGTGTTTTGATAATGAATTTTCAAACCTAATTTTAAAGTGTTGCATTAGTAAAAGTTAGCAGAAATAGCAAAATTTGAAAAATTTCTTTCGGAAGCAGCCTTTTATGCTTGGTAGAGATGGTTTTGTTAGTGTTATTGGGCATAATGAGTGATGGAAACACCATTTTTTCATAATTTCAGACGTGCCAACATTTAATTTTTTCCACTTTTTTCGTCGTCTTTGTTTTTGCACAAAACCAGCATCAGCTGACCCAAGATAATAATCAACACTTGTTCATGTAAGTGCATTTCTAAGTGACCCTAAACTTTTGAACGGTAGTAGAAGAATATTTACAACTTTCCAGATGAAATCAATTCACGAAAACCTCTCTACATGTTTTTCTCATAAACCCTTAAAGTTGTATTCCTTCTCTTTCAAGCTTTCTTAGTGGTTGGCAAACATCTTCTTCTACCCTATTTAATACGACCATGTGTAGTGTGGATGATACTTCCAACTCCTGACAATGTGACATGTCAGTTCAGATGGTTGGAAGTTAGGTTTTGTATGATCTACTGTAACTCACCTTAAAGGTCTTGTCTGGATCCTGCATCCTCTTGAGCTCCTAATCCTCGGATGCTTCAGTGAAACCAAACTCCAGACACCCAGACTCGCTTAGGATCTTTACAGTCTCGGGTGTTTTTGTTGTCGTAGGTTCTCCTGTCTGGCAGCCATGACACCTTTATGACGGCGTTCTGATCCCGGTGCACTCTGGGAGCCCTGGTGTTGATGGATGGTTCCTCTGCTGGCCGATGCCATCGACTGCTTGGACTGTTTGGACAGGGGAGGCCGGTGAATGGAGGCTGGGTCACAATGGCTGAAAGAGCTCCAGTGTGTGACGGAGCGGCTGGAGGTTCTGGATGCAGGATTGGTTTACCACGAAGACAAAGTCCACTGTTCTGCAGAGAGAGCGAGAAGCTGCTGATGTGTTTGATTGATGTGTTTTTCTATGGTTCTGCAGCCTTTATGGGCCGCTGTGCATTTTATGATGTTTCACTGTTAATCCAGCGAGTTTTCCTGACATGTAAAGTCAGATTTGGTGCAACACTGAAGCATAAATAAGCTGGAAATGAGGTTTATGTTGCTTCAATGTCAGGTTGATGAAAGAGGCAGTTCTGAAATGTTAAAACCTTCACAGAGTCTAGTCGGTTCAAGTTCTGGGAAACCAGTTGGCCTTTTGAAACCTGATTCACTTCAACACACACCATCAACTGTTTGCTGTAATGTTTGGTCAGTCCATTTATTAAGATTTAAACCAAACCAAGGCTGCAGCCACACCAATATGTTCTAATTCATAACACAACTTCTGCATAACATTTCAGCCTTGCACCCAATTCATTCAGTCTTACAACTGAGACTTTTGGAAACGCTGCTGAACCCCATTTCAATTTGAAAACACCGGGTTGCAGATTAGTCTGGCTGACCGAAACTGAGAATTTTAACCCACTGTTCCGTTTTCGGATTTCTCCGTACTTTCACTGCCTTGTTGTCAATGCTAGCAGCTACAATCAAAAAACTAATTCCCTGCTCCATGTTCCTACTGTGCAGAGGATTATAGGTCCAAGTTGTCAGAAAAATAAGCTGGTTTCAAAACTGTAAAAGGCGACTAGATGTAGTAGGACATTCAAGTATTTTCACTTTAAGCCTGAAATGCTGGATATATATTGTGGGCATGAGGCTGCCATCGGACATCCATTTTATGCACCTTTCTCCTTCTCTTCCATTAATTATGCAAAATCTCCTTTACTACAGGAAACAGCAACCTCAGGGCAGCCGAGTAACACACTGAAAATTTCAGGTTTAGCTAAAAATGTGGATTGTGCATTAAAGCAAACAATGAAATATCCATTTTAATGGCAGAGCACAACTTCCTGCATGTAAATGTTCCACCAAAACATTTACCTTATCACTATTTGAAGTGAAAACCATCAGTGCATTCTGTTTAGTCTTGCCTAAAGCAAGTGTGATTGGTTTAAAGAAACACAGATTTTAGCGCTATAGCAGAATAAAGATGAGGTGCAGTCAGACCATTCTACACTGTGCTGTGTTAGCGCTAGAGACTGGCCTGACTATACAAGACTATGTGACACACTGAATCTTTTCTGGCATACTATGTAAGGGTGGTAGAATGTTGGAACGCACCTGAAAAATCTCCACAGTGTGTCTGTTGTATACCTGAAGTAGCCTACTAGCGTCGCACACCGCCAGTGCCTTAGCATCACACCAGAACAGTCCATACAGTGAACAGTCACAAGCTAACATTAGCATTTAATCAAGAGGATTGCTAGGTGAAGGAAAAGGCTGGTAAAGAGCAGAATCATGTTCAGATTCTGTCACAAACAAGCAACATGCTAACAGCTAAGGTAGCTAAGTTAGCAATGTGAAACTCTATTACCTGAGCAACTAAAGCTACCATCAACTACATAAATACATGGCAGATTTCTCTGACATACTGCTGAACTAGTTTACCTTGAAGTTCACTGACTCTGGTATAATGCTATCAACTTGCTGGCTAGCTAGCTAACTGCTAGTGTCAGGTATTTTGCCTCAGGTGTTGTTATTTTTCATACTGTTTATAGCAATAAAGATTAACTTTACCTAGAGAGCTCTGTCTGAGCTAAAGATCTGACTTTTTTCTGTTCTGTGTATTTATTATTACTATTTAAAATGTGTTTTTAGCAACAAAATGAATACTTAATTAGTAAAATAATTCAAAGCTGTTTCAGAACTTTCAAACTTATAATCATAGTTTGAAGCTGTAATTTCGTAGATAGAAGTCTTTTTGTCTGTGCACCTCAAACTTTTAAATACGTTATCTGATCTAATGAATAATTAGCATCACTTTAAAAAAATAAAAATAAAAAATTAAGTTGAAACTGACTGAAGTAAGTTTTCTGAACCTCTCTTGGTTTCATCAGTGTGCTGACTAAAGGAGGAAACTAGGATGAAGACATTGAATGTCTGACATGCAGTAAAATCTCATCTGCTCCACTGGATTTCGTGAGGTTTTCGTGCTCCTTCACCTGCTGCACTCAGGCCGGTGTTTATTTTGAGAACTCGGTGCTCTGATTCGCCTTCAGCGGCTCTCGCAGCGAAGGATCTTGATGGATCGCCGGAGGTGTGAAGGTCAGCGCTACAAGAGGAGACCGCAGAAATTAAAGCATGTCCTCCTCCTGCCGGGCCCTGAGCTCCACTCCACCGGCTCCATCTGTGCGCTGTTATTGTGTCCTGAGACGGCAGCTCCAGGTCGCTTCAAAGAGTCCTTCTACTCGGTCTGACAAGCCGATAGCGAAGGACGCTGCTGGGAAAAACGTGAGACAGTGAGAGTTAAGATAACATCATAATGGAACAGAACTGCAGGCTGGTGTGTCTGAGGAAAGAGAGGCCTGGCGTGTCCGTAGGAATCAAGTCTTCTACTCCGTTAACATCTACAGATGGTGGTTGTTTTATAAGCAGTCATGGCTGGACATTCTCACCATGAAACCGAGTCAAACTTTGCTTTTCTTCTAAGAAGAAAAGCACTCAGATAGTGCAGTCCTCCTCCAAGCCTGCTCATTCCCCCATATGTCAGAAATGCAGCATTTGTTTATTAATTATTGATGATCAAAAATCACGGCACCATAGAATAAGTCCATTTAATATAGATGTACCCACAAACTAAATGACCTTACACTGAGCACAGGTGTGTGTTATGCATTTGTATGTTACAATTTAATCAGTTGTGGATTTGTAGTTGGATTACAATCATGTGATCGTCGGTAGGCAGCTGACGTAGTGTTCACTTGCACTCAAAATTACTCAAAAACATGTCTAAAATGACGAAAGAATAGTGTCCAAAATAACTTAAAACATGTCCTAAATTACTAAAATGTGTCCCAAATGATTGGAAACTTGTCTAACATGACTGAAGATTGTCCAAAATAACTTGAAATGTGTTCAGAATCACCCAAAATGGTCAATATGGGTCAAATAATGTCCAAAATGATTTGAAAAATATCCTAAAAGACCTAAAAATTGTGAAATGACTTGAAAATTTTCCAAAGTGACTGAAAGATGTTCAAAAAGTATTCAAGAAATTATTTGGAATTGACCTAAAGCTATTTTAAACTTGTCCAGAATGACAAGAGATGTCTGAAATGATTAAAAAACTGCCAAAATGACTCAAAATTGATCAAAATGACAACAGTCAGGTACATAGTTACAGTGACGCCATGACGCTGTCTCGCAATGATACAGAAATCTTTAACAAATCTGTGGATCCAGACTATAAGTGGCATCACTGCCAACATCTAATCACTTGGTCCTTGTGTCATTTCTGACCTTTCCTGAAAATTTCATCCAAATCTGTTAGTCTGTTTTTGAGTCATGTTGCTGACAGACAGACAGACGGACAAACCACGTAACTCCTTGGAGTAGTAATAAACCAGTCCTGGCAACTTGCAGATTAAGACTTTCCGCATCATTGTTCTTCTTCAGGATCCAGTTTGAACACATATGGCTGAATTATTCCAATATTACAACCTGTCATTGTTCATCAGAGAGCAGTGTTGCAGTGTTTTACCAGAGTTGTAGATGAGCTGGTGTGCTTGAGCTGCAGCAAACTGTTGAAAATTGGCTGGAGGAATAGTTGAGGACTTCAAATTCTAGAAGAAACAACAATGTCAAGTTACTTTTAAGACATTTTAAGGCACAAGAGGATTATTTTCATGTAAAATAAAGCCTTCTACATATGTAAAGTTGATGCACAGAGGTGAGTTTTTAGGGGTTTGACCAACAAAGTTTGCGAATCTATAAATTTACGATGCCACATAGAAAAAGGTTGCTGCATTTTCTTTCTAGCTATGTTCATTATGGAGTCGGTGCAATTACAAGACAGTCTAATCAACAGTAAAAATAGTTGCAAGCTGCAATCTCAACTTATCCGTGTCCGGAATGGGCGGTGTTTTTTTTTTTTTGGGCTCAAATTGTAACTCACTGTAGGTTCATTTTTCACTGCAATATGAAGTCCTGAACCTCTATGGAAACAGAGCAACCAGGACGTTTTTAATGAAGTATAAGGAGTTTATAAGTTCAAAAACTATATATAAAAAGGAAGCAAATGTTGAATTTCTTTGTTTCACAAAAGACTATCATATTACATTTATTGGCAGAAAATTTTAGTTTAACAGGCAATTTTTTTTCTCTTATTTTTTCCTGATGAAGCTCTAGCTCTGAAATGTTGCACCAGTAAATATATTTTTTCCAACTTACAGTGTGCTAAAGTTTGAATCTTTTGAAAATCCTCGATATGTCTACTACACATCTGCCTCATAAAGTAGAGTTTCTTTGCTTTTTTATTTTACCAAAATCAAAAAATCAACATTTTTTCTACGTGCCCACAGGTGTTATTAGTACTGGAAAAACAAATAGTGGCTCCACATATTATAGATATTTTACTATTTTTGCAACTTCTACAAACTAGATGTTATCCACACCATACTGCCATCAACTCAAAGATGTTTCATTATGCTGAACTTGTTCCTACATACTATGTATATTTTATTTACATTCCTATAACCTCTACACCAGTCTGCACATCATTTCGAGAAGTATGTTTCACCATGCTGAATGTATCTTCCAAGAACTTGCTCCTATACATATATTTTATTTCTATTTACATTTCTACATCTACACTCCTTTAGAAAGATGTTTCACCATGCTGAATGTATCCTCCAGCTGATTGCTCCTCTGCTCACCGTTTTTGAGCCATGCTGCATTTATTTTATTGATCAAGTATGTTTTATTTTCATCTCAGACTCTATAATTTGTTTCCATACTTGTTCTGCAGTTCAACTGAAACTTTTCTGAGCAGATTTGCAGGTGAGCTGGTGTGCTCGAGCTGCAGCAAGAAGAAGGCATTTTAAAGCAGATGAACGACCTTCCTACATACACTACTGTTCCAAAGTTTGGGGTCACTTAGAAATGTCCTTATTATTGAAAGAAAAACATTTTTTTCAATGAAGATAATGTTAAGAGGAACATTTCCAGCAACCATCACTCCTGTGTTCTAATGCTACATTGTGTTAGCTAATGGTGTTGAAAGGCTCATTGATGATTAGAAAACCCTTGTGCAGTTATGTTAGCACATGAATAAAAGTGTGAGTTTTCATGGAAGACATGGAATTGTCTGGGTGACCCCAAACTTTTGAACAGTAGTGTATATACTCGAAAGCGAAACCTATATTTTCTGCCTTCTTGGGTGTTTTGGCAGGTCGAACGTCCCACAATTACCATACCAGGAAGGGGGTTTTAATTTATGAGCAGAGAGGGACTTTAAAATAAAAATAAAATTAAATAATAGTATTTATGGTTTCGACACTTGATCATCTCTGACAGACTTTTCCGATGTGACCTTGGGAACGCTGAGCAGGAACCTCAGCCGTCTCCTGACTCTGCCTCTTGTTAATTGTCATCTCCTTTAACCTGACAGTAAGAGTCTGTCCCAGAAATGTCCGTCTCACCTCTCACGGCTGCTTGGGACCTCAGATCGCTGGGTTTTGTCAAACGAAACGCACCCAGGAGAAGCTCAGCGCAACAACAACTCTGCTCTTTCTTCCTCCTCTCCTGCGATCCTTCATCCACTTACTTCCAAAGCAGCTGGGAGGCGGTAGACACACATCCCCTCTTTACTTTCATCCTTATTGTTATTTTAGGCCACCTGCAAATCCATTTCTCTGTCCTCTCTGTTGTCTGTTTTCGGCCACATGTAAGACGGAAAACCGC
Source organism: Amphiprion clarkii (assembly GCA_027123335.1). Lineage (NCBI taxonomy): Eukaryota > Metazoa > Chordata > Actinopteri > Pomacentridae > Amphiprion > Amphiprion clarkii. The sequence goes on from CM049586.1 coordinate 5,003,174, forward strand.
CGAGCAGCAGCGAGAGAGAGCGAGGGAGGAGGAAATATGCGATGTCTTCCACACATCCTCCCTAGACGGCCGTTGTGTTGAAGGAGGCGTACGAGCAGCGAGTGTTTGCATGTGTGTCATGTCAGGGTGAGCAGATTTGCATGTGTGTGAGCTTGCATGTCGTGAACAAGGAGGCCGGCGAGCTCTCGGTCGGACGTATTCGGCGTTGAACACCGATGCAGCTCCACTCTGCTCATCCCTCTCCCCCAAGCCTCTTGTCTCCGGTGATTAGCGACTCCTGCAGGGGCTGTAAATCCTCTGTTTCCATTGCACAATCAGTCAAGACGGGCCAAAGTTGAGGAGCTGCGCAACATTAAATTATCTGAGACTTCCTGCTCAGGCTTCTTTGGATGCTGTGCCTGAAGCTGGAGGTGGATACCGGAGCCTCGGGCCTGGGGACTCGGTTCTATGGCTCCCTCCGGTTGGTGCTTTTGACCTGCTGCGTCCTGCCTGGTGTGGAACCAGGAAATCCAGAGGCAGTTTAACTCTTAAAATCATCACACGGAGGAGCACTCAATCACGGTGTTTGCTGAGCAGAGCGAACATAGAAGTCCTTGTTCGCCGGAGAGCACTCGGAGAGTCCGCCCAGCGTGAAGGCATCTGCAAAACTAGTGGAGAGCAAACAAACAAAGACGATTCCAGATTAATGCTTCTGACGCTGCGGGAGACCTTTAATCTTTTTAAAAATATCTCTTCTAAGGCCTCATATTCAAACAAAAATATTGAATTTATCAATGACAGTGTGTCAAGAGAGAGAACATGGAGCTGATTTGTGTTTTCTGACCAGCCAGTCCTGTGGTTCAGACAGATTTCAGACGTGGTTTAAAGGCCTCTACACACCGTCCCAGAGCAACACTGCAAAAACTTTAAATCTTACCAAGTCTATTTGTCTTATTTCAGTCCAAATGTCTCATCCCACTTGATTTAAGATAAATTCACTTAACAAGCGACATTTCAGCAGATGGAGGGACTTGGTTTAAGACAATGCATCTTAAATATCTTGTTAAGTCAAACAATCTTGAAATTATCTTGTTTTGAGTTGTATTTTACAAGAAAACTCGAAATAAGTTTAATACATCTCAAATTAGGGGGTTACATGAAAGCAAAAATCTATTTTTGAGTGAAAAACTGCAAAAAAAATTTTTTAGCATGTCTGGCTTATTTTAAGACACCTCAGCTTGACAATCCTGGTAAAATAGAGCTTAAAATAAGTTTTCCCAGCTAATTTTAAGATCTCAATATTCTAAATATCATATCTTATTTCAAGAAATCTTACCCATTTTTCACTTGTTCTATTGGCAGATTTTTTCACTTATTTCAAGGTAAAAGTTCCTTGAAATAAGTTTTTTTTCTTGATTTGAGAGGGACATTTTTTCTAGTGCAAGATAACAATACTGAGAGAATCGTGGTGATATCTTTGGTCTTGGCTCTGAATCAGTGGTTCTACATCGCACTGTCAGCAAACTTCACGTTGTGCCCAAAGATTGTTAGATTCATGTCGTACAGCGTAGCAAGCTGTGAACTTAGAAGATTGTTAAAATCACACAGTGTGTAGAGGCCTTAGGTCTAGTGCTAGACTAAAAGAAAACTCACTGAAGGTCTCCTCTGGAAGAAAGTTTTTAATCTAGGATCAGGCTTAGCTTATGTCTGGGAAACTGAGCTTTTAAATTTAGACAAATAAGACTATTTTGTTGATCTTAGGTAAAGATCAACTTCATTAGACCCAAACCACATTGTTCTCGGTAAAAAAGTGTTCAAACTAAATACTGTATATTGACTTTGAATACATTTAATATTCTACAGATTTTAAAATGATCTATCCATCCATCCATCCATCCATCCATGAAATTTTAGAAGCAAAATTACATCTAGTCAAGGCAAAAGTTTAGAAAAAACGCAAATCTTAAGTGGTGCTAACTGAAGCAAAGACGCATGAAGGCATGAAAATGTTTTAGTTCAAGTCACCACTTCACTCATATCTTTCAATTGCACATTTACAGACAAGAAAACATAACCAGAAGACGTTACTTATTAGTTTGTGGAATGTGATTTTCAAGTTTGGAAGTGATCTTTTGAAACCAGATGCACAAAAGAAGTTAATCCTCTAATCAAGAACAATGCAAGTCCACAGCAGCGATCTGTCAGAAACAATCAAATATACTCAGCTTTAACATCTATTTTTTACTAAATTGGACCAAAATTTACAAAATAAACATCATATCGTAGTGAAAGAGACTTAAAACTAGCAAATGAGACAATAAACTCTTTAGAAAAATGTTTACTGAAGTAACAAATCAAGTGAGAAGCTGCCTACTTTTCTCACAGACTTCTATACAACCAGTGGACAAAGAGTCGCCCCCTGCTGGCTGTTACAAAGAGCGTAGCTTTTTTTGGTGTCTGGAAGTCTGTATAATATACAAGTGACGCCACCTACTGTTCAATGCAAGAAAACTTTTGGAAATTAGGACCAAAAAAAAAAAATGAATAAAACGTTTGCGAAAACAGTGAAGATCATGGAAGTTCTAGTAGGAGTTTCAATTATGTTCTAGCTATGTTAAAATAAGGCATAGCAAATCTTCACACTGGTGACTTTTAGGATTTAAGGGTTTTTGAGGTATTGTTTCAACAGTTTTTTTGGTCATACATTTTAACTTTTCACAAGAACGTTAAAACGGTTGTGGTGGCCACTCATTAGTTTTAGTTTATCTTGGGCATAAATCAAATAAACCCTTTGAATTTGGTGTTAAAATGTTAAAAACACAGTAAAAACCAATCCCAAACATAGAACTGCTGCTGCACCAAGTGTTGAATATTCCGTTTTCATGTACTTCTTCTAATAATGAAGCATTTAGATGATGTAGGACTACATGCAGTGACATGAATAATGGTCCATCCAGCAGGTTGTCAGCGCTTTGAGGCGCTTATTCATCGATTCTGCTTCAACCAGCTGAATGAGTCACGACTGGTAACGTTTAAAAGTGGAAAACGTAACCGCAGGTCGCGTTCGTTGGTGAGCGTTTTGGCCGAAACCCGTCTTCTTTTAGCGGCGTTGCGTTGTTCATGCTGTCTTCAGGAATATTCCTGTCGAGTGCCGAGGGTGAAGTCAGCCTGACGAATGTTTTCTTATTGCTCTTCGCCCACAGAGAAGGTTGTGTTCAAAGATGAGGAGTTATTTCAAGAATGCTTCCTGCAGCTGAATCTGCTTTTATCATCACAGCTGTGCAGATCCGAGTCCGTCTTTACTTCTGGTGGCTGAATTCGACGCTGCAAAAGCGGGTTTTCTGTACAAATAAAAATAGAACGAGGCGTACGAGTGCGTTGGACGGGTAGGAAAACATCTTTAACAGACATTTTCTCGGGTGTTTTGGCAGCGTCCGACATCCCACAATCACAACACCACCAAATTAAATCTAATCCATAAATTTGGCCACCCCTGCTGCCTTTAAAAGGAGCCTCTATGGAGAAAGAACAACATTCCAGCTTCATTAGTTTACACTGCTGATATTAATACTATCATTACAATTGGACACGGTTTATTTTGACTGCTATTACCGCTAATGCAATAATAGAGGCTAATAGCGGGGATCGGTTTGGACTCCTTCCACCCCCAGCAGCTGCAGCCGGAGGCCCGGAGGGGTCAGGAATACAGTAACACTTGACCCCGGCTCTACGTAGACGTGTTTGGAACGAGCCTCCCAGCATCCCGCCAACCGAGGTCCCAGCAGACCGGCCAGAAAAAAGGGCAGTAACCTCTGAAGGCTTTGTTTGGTTGGCCGGACTCTGAGCATAGGCCCACCATTGTAAGTCTGGGGACTCCTCTGCTTGGAGCTCTTGTTTTCTTTGGGAAGCAGGAAATTGGATGACTGGCTACCTGCTACAACAACATCCTGTACTTGAGAAGCCGTCTTTTCACCCATACCCACCTATTATTTCCCTTTTCCATCATACACAAGTGGTCAGCCAGCGAGCTTTTCCCTTTTTTTTCCTTTCCCTCCTGCTCCTGGGGGCCCCTGAGCGTGGGTTTGTCTCGGTTCCACTCAGGTTCAGATCAAATTGGCCCCATCCAGATGCTTCCGTTGCAAATAGTGTGCAAGGGGCCAAATACTTGGACTCCACCTTGCCAGGTTAATGGCCCTTTGTGAGCGGCCTGGAGTGACAGCGATGGTGAGCACACATGAATGTTCCTATTGAGCTTCTACTTTTAGCTCCGCCGGCGCTTCTCGGGTCACTTCGGTCCAATCAGAGCGATCTGGTATGAAAACATTCTGCAGGATTACCGAGCTGCAGACAGGATCCGTGTGACGAGATCCGACCTCCACGGCAGATATTTATGGAGATAACTGTGCCATCGTCGGACTGGGTTTTACATGAAAAACATTCAGGCCGATAACATTTTCTTTCAGGAAGGTTTTTTACTGAATTGTGTGATTGTTTCTCTGCACCGGGAAGCAACACATACGACAACATTTACATAAATTCCTTCAGTTGAAGCAGAACGTTCATTATTCAGGCTGACATCACGCTGATGCAAAGCAAGTTTTCATGAAGTAGATTCTTATTTAAATCAGTATCGGTTCTGCTGCTGTAAAAAAAGAAAAAGGAACATAGTGTTGAAGAAAATCTGGCAGCAAGGGTGTTTAAAATCTTTAAAAATGTGTTTGTAAAACCAACAAATTAAGTGAAATTGTCAGCAAATATCTGTAATTTGTTTAAAAAATTAGATTTACAGACAGTAAAGTTGTGCATTCTTACAGTCACACATGGTGAAAAAAACTAATTCATACTTGATTTTTGTTAATAAAAAAATTGTAGAAGCGTCTGTGAAAAATGTATGTTTTTAGTAGATTTACAGACAGTAAAATTGTGCATTTTTACAGCCACATATTTGTAATCAATATTTGTAATCATATTTACAATCAAGATTTATAATGTAGACATTATTTACAGTTTTGGCCTGTTTTGATTTTTCTTTTCATTCTTTTTTTAAACTCTCAAGAGGTAAAGTAATATTTTTTTTCTTGTGGTTTTGCTAGATTTTTTTATATAATAAATAGCTGTAATTTAGCAAAACAGGTGAAATTTTTATTTCTTTCTTACATTAATATAATTTCTCATGAAGCAGATTCTTATTTACAATCAGTATTGGATCCGCTGGTGTCTCTTTCACTCAATGCACAAGGTTTTAAAAACAAACAAACACAAAAAACACCATGTTAAAGAAAATCTGGCAGCAAGGGTGTCAGAAAAAATCTTTAAAAAGGTGTTTTTAAAAACAACAACAAAAAACTGAAAGTATCTGCAAATATCTGTGATTTTTTTTATTTTTAGTAGATTTACAGACATTAAAATTGTGTATTTTTACAGCCACACAATGTGAAAAAACTAATGAATATTTGTAAAAATACCATTTTTTGATGTAGACGTTATTAATAGTTTTGGACTGTTTTAACTTTTCTTTCTTCTTTTTACATTTTTTTAAAAAAAACAGTCAAGATGTAAGTTAGTTACTTTCTTCATGTATTTTTGCTAGATTTTTAGAAATATCTAATTCAGCAAAACAGGGGAAATCTTTTTCTTTTGCTGTTAAAATAATTTTTATGTTGTTTTACTAGATTTTTGTAAACTTCACGCTGATGCAAAGCAATTTTTCATGAAGCAGATTCTTATTTACAATCAGTATCGATTCTGCTGGTGTCACTTTCAGTCAATGCACACTGTAAAAAAAATACATCTATGTAAAAGAAAATCTGGCAGCAAGGGTGTTAAAACATTTTTAAAGATTTTTTTCTATTTTTTTTAGAAACAAACAAAAGAAATAACTACAAAAGTATCAGCAAGTGTCTGTGAAAATTCATATATTTTTAGATTTACAGACAGTAAAATTGTGTATTTTTCAGCCACATATGGTGAAAAAAATAAATAATATTTGTAAAAATACAATTTTTTGATGTAGACGTTCTTAATAGTTTTAGCCTGTTTTTACTTTTTTTCTACTTTTTTAATTTTTTTAAAAAACAGTCAAGATCTAAATTTATATTTTTTTTTATGTGGTTTTGCTAGATATTTATAAATATCTGTAATTCGCCAGAACAGGGGAAATCTTTTTTTTGTACATTAAAATAATTCTTTATGAGGTTCTATTACATATTATCTGTATTTTAACAAAACTGATTTTTTTTATGTTGAAATATTCTTTATGAGATTTTACTAGATATTTTCTGTATTTTAACAAAACGGGAAATCTGTAGAATAAGAGTTAAGAAATTATTTACCATTTTTTAATCCTTATAATATATATATATATCAAATAGCAATTATCTGTAAAATTATGTTTTTTTTTAATTAAATACAATAAAAACCTGTTATTTTATGGTCAAACATTGTAAAAGATCTAAAAATGCTGATATTCAATGTGGACATTCTTTCACATTTTTAATTAGTACTTATCAAATGAAATAAAAACTAATTAAATCAATACTTCTATAATTAATACTACTCTAAGATTTTACTAGTTAATATATCTCATTTAACAAAATGTGGAAAATCTGTAAAGTAACTGTAAATTGCTCTAAAAATTATGGGTAAAAATGATCGAAAACTTTATATATGCGCCCTTTTTTACAGTGTAGAATATGATAAATCCAGCTTTAAATCTACAGATGTCATCACAATCCCTGCCTGCCAAAAATGTGTATTCTGAAGGCACACTTTGTGTTTTCAACAGTAAAACGAACTAATTTAATCCTACGTGAAGAGTTTCAGTATACAGTATAAGAAAAATATGTTTTATGAGCATTAAAGCGAGCCAACATATTCTAGTAGACCCCAAGAATTAAATGATAAACCTGTAAATGTGCATAATATGCGCCCTTTAACACCATGGTGCGTTTTAATTTCTTTAAACCCACCGACAGGTTTAAAAGGCATTTTATCTTTTAAAAAAAATAAAAATAAAAAATCAACAAAATTGCATCATTTATTAGTGAAAAACTAAAAACAGAAAGAATCTCATTGCATTTTCACTTCATTCAAGTTGCCTCAATTAAAAAGTTCACCAAAATAAACCGTTTGCACCGGATTTTGTGTATAGAAAACTGAATATTCTGTGATTCTTAGCATGAATAAGAAGCCATTCATGACTTATCTGTGACCAACAGGTGTGACGAAAATATAGAATAGAATTAGGGAGATTTAGAGGAAAATTAAACATATTAAATCAATAAAACAAATGTGGCACAGCTCAAAAAAGTAAACAGAGGAGCAAGTTGTTGGGAGATACATTCAGCATGGTGAAACATCTTTCTACAGCTGATGAGCAGAGCAGAGAGAAAAAGTTTGAAGAGGCTGGAAACATGGAGATAGTTTAAATATCTGTAGTATGTGGAGACAAAACAACCACAAAGAGACACAAAACAACATAAATGAGGCACAAAATGGACAAAGTAAGACACAAAATGACAGACACGAAAAAAAATGACACAAAACGGCCTAAACAACACACAACTTGGCAAAAATGAGCCACAAAGTGACCATAAAGAGGGAAAAAGTGTCCCAGATACAGAAAATGGCCAAAACGAAAACAACCAAAATGAGATACAAAGGACAAAATAGAGACGACAAGAGAAGCTGAGAGGAAAATCAAAGCTACTGGATGAATAAAATAAATGCAGCATGGCTCAGAAACAGTGAACAGAGGAGCAAGTTGTTGGAGATACATTTGAGAGGCTCAAAACTCAACTAAATATGGTCCAAAGCGAACAAAAACCTGTCCACTGTGACTCAAATTGCCCATATTTACTTGAAAATTGCAGTTTGGAACTAGTTTCAAGTAATTTTGGACAGTTTTTAAAGTTATTTTGGAAAAGATACCTTCAGCACGGTGAAACATCTTTATAGAGAAGATGAGCAGAGTAGAGGGAAAATGTCCTGAGAGGCTGGAAATATAGAAATAGTTCGATATCTACAGAATGTGGAGACACAAGACAACAAAAACAAGATACTAAATGACCCCAAAGAGACTAAACTGTCTCAAAGACACAATAAAATGACCAAAACAAGACGCATGACGAGAAAAACAAGACACAAAATGACAAAAACGAGACACAAAAGAAATGAGACAAAACTGTCTCCCTGAGTTTGCAGATGCTGTAAAAATGTAAATAGTGGAAAATCTATAGTACTGTATCTATAAAATGTGTAGACAAAACCACCACAAATACACAAAATGGCATAAATAAGACACAAAATGACAAATAAGATGCAAAATGACAAAATGATGAAAACGACAAAACCAAGACACAAACTGAGAAAATAACGACACAAACTGACAAAAACAAGATACAGAACAACAAAAAATTTGAAACAAAATACAAATGAGACAAAATGACAAAACAGACACAAAACAGAGACAAGAGAGACTGAGAGGAAAATTAAACCTACTGGATGAATGAAATAAATGCAGCATGACTCAGAAACTGTGAACAGAGGAGCAAGTTGTTGGAGATACATTCAGCATAGTGAAACACTAAACTTGTAGAGGTTGTATAAATGTTAAATATCCATAGCATGTAGAGCCAACATTTGTTTCTAGTATTGGTAACACTTGTTTTTCATTTTTTAAATAAGTAATCAAGGAAATTCAACTTCAGTTTTAGTTTTTTTATGATTTAGAGGACATTTCTGAGTTCGTTATCCTTCTAGTCATGGTTGTTCTGTTTCCATTCAGGACTTTATATTGCAGTGAAAAATGAGCCCACAGTGAGTAAAAATGTGAAAAATCACCCAACAACTAACTGGATTTTAGGCGGTTAACTTGCAGGCCAAAAGAAAAGCAGACTAGATCGTTAAAATGTATGAAAACTCTTCCTCTAGTCTTCTTTTAAACTGCACATACATCAAAGATATTGATTAAGGAGTGACGTGTTTGGACGTCATTTCTCTGGCTTTGGCGCAGAGACGTGACGTTTTTAATCAAAGCAGCGATCGGTTGGTTGTTTTCCATCCAGACACATCTGATCTATGACCGGCATATCTTTGGAATCGAAAAATATTTCTGAATTACATTTATTCCCCTCGAAATCACTTCAAAAGCAAACTGCTGCTCGGAAATTATTGGGTCTGAGCAACTGTCGACGTATAATTTCCCAGCAGAAGGTTCGCACGTGATAAAAGCGTCGGCCAAGAATACACATGTACTGTACCTACTGTCCGGCCGTAACTCAGCCGCTGCAGGTGGAAGAAATTATCAAAGTATGTTCCCCATTTTTGCAGAAGATGATTTATTCTATTTGCAGAAACAGTCAACATCTGTGTTTTATCAATAACATTCAAATAGTATAAAAAAAAGAGTAGTAAAAAAACCAAAAAGGCAGAAAAACTATATTCGAGGAAAAAGAAACTGACAAAAACGGAGGCACTTATGGCTTGGCAATAGTTGTGCAGTCTGAGTTTTCCCAGGTGGTTGTAGTCAAGCGTCAGAGGCCATGATTACATTATTGGAAACCAAAGGGGATGCACTCAAACACAATCACATCACGGCCCGACATGTCATCGCCGCCGCTTATCGCTAACCTACATCTTTAATCTGGAATATTCAAACAGTCGAGGCCTCTCAAGCTGAGTACTGATCAAAACTGCAGTTCGTTATGGACAGAAATCGACTATTTACAACAGAAAAACAGCAAAAGGACGACTTTTAATTCCTGGGAGTCTCCTGAATTATTTGGTTCCAACTTTCCATGAAAATAAGGCTTCGTCGGTGTCCGTTGTGACGTCCGACCGAACAGTCGGATCTTTCTCTTCCTGTACAGTCCTCCGTCATTCAGAGCTGGGAGAGGCAGCTGAGTCTATGTCGTCGTTTTCCAGGTCGTTGGGCGAAGCCGACTGTCCTCCCTTCACCCTCTTCCACTTCATCCGCCGGTTCTGGAACCAAACTTTGACCTACAGACAAGAAACAGGAAGTGTTGAACACATCTTTCACAAGTGCATTTAGTTCTTTCAAATGTCATCAGTAGGAGACTCATTGTTGAAGTAAAACTGAGCTAATTCTGCCTCAGACAGATTATTTTTGGGGGTAGTTAAGTTAGGATTGGATGGATGGATGGATGGATGGATGGATGGATGGATGGATGGATGGATGGATGGATGGATGGATGGATGGATGGATGGATGGATGGATGGATGGATAGATAGATAGATAGATAGATAGATAGATAGATAGATAGATAGATAGATAGATAGATAGATAGATAGATAGATAGATAGATAGATAGATAGATAGATAGATAGATAGATAGATAGATAGGTTGGAAAATAGGTAGGTTGGTAGGTATATAGGTAGATAGGTTGGGAAGTAGGTAAGTTGGTTGGTAGGTAAGTAGGTAGGTAGGTAGGTAGGTAGGTATGTATGTAGGTAGGTAGGTTGGTAGGTAGGCAGGTAAGTAGGTTGGTAGGTAGGTAAGTAGGTTCGTAGGTAGGCAGGTAGGTTGGTTGGTTGGTTGGTAGGTAGGTAGGTAGGTAGGTATGTATGTATGTAGGTAGGTAGGTTGGTAGGTAGGCAGGTAAGTAGGTTGGTAGGTAGGTAAGTAGGTTCGTAGGTAGGTAGGTAGGTTGGTTGGTTGGTCGGTAGGTAGGTTGATAGGGAGGTAGGTTGGGAGGTAGGCAGGTTGGTAGCGAGGGAGGTAGGTCGGTAACTAGGTTGGTTGGTTGGTTGGTAGGTAGGTAGGTTGGTTGGTTAGTTGGTAGGTAGGTAGGTAGGTAGGTAGGTAGGTAGGTAAGTAGGTAGGGAGGTAGGGGGGTAAGCAGGGAGGGAGGTTTGTAGGTTGGAAGGTAGGTAGGGAGGTATGTAGGGAGGGAGGTTGGTAGGTAGGTAGGTAGGGAGGGAGTTGGTAGGTTGGAAGGTAGGGATGGAGGTAGGGAGGGAGGTAGGGGGGTAAGTAGGGAGTAGGGAGGTAGGTAGGTAAGTAGGCAGGTGGGTAGGTAGGTAGGTAGGGAGGGAGTTGGTAGGGAGGTTGGAAGGTAAGTAGGTAGGGAGGGAGGGAGGTAGGTAGGTAGGTAGGTAGGTAGATAGGGAGGGAGTTGGTAGGGAGGTTGGAAGGTAGGTAGATATTCTATTCATCCCCTTGGGGACATGCCATTTAGCCAAAAAAATGGGTGAATCTCAGCTCAAAATCACAATGTTTCATTAAAACAGTAAAACGACTGAATTGCAGGCAGTGTTTACACAGAAGAGAGAGGAAGAAAATCAGTGAGCAGAGGAGCAACTTGTTGGAGATACATTCAGCATGGTGAAACATCTTTCTACAGCTGATCAACAAAGTAGTGTAACAAACGCCTAGCTTAGCGCAGCAGTAAAAATATAAATAGTAAAACATCTGTAGTATGTGGAGCTACCATTTTTTTCCACCACTGGTGAAACCTGTGGGCACTCAGGAAAAATGAACATACTTCTAGAATGACTAATCACAGCAATTTAATTTTCATTTTTCTTTATGATTTATGACATTATAACTGAGCCATACATCACCGAAGGAATTTCTCTCTATGTCTAGTCCTGGTTGCTCTGTTTCCATTGAGGTTCAGGACTTGAAAAATGAGCTTCAAGTGAGTGAAAATGTGACGGGAGCAAAGAAACACTCAGAAAGTCCTTAGAATTTAGAGCAGAGATCATCAGAAAATAACTGTTGGTCACCGATCAACCATCTAAAATCTAATTTTAGTATATCTAAGTTACATATTTAGTGGATTTTTTTCAGATGTGTGTATTTGCAGATTTATGAGGTCCTCCACCATCCCTTTACGCTAATACATGCTTAAACCTGATGCTGAAGAAGATCAATGATACAGGAAGTCCCACCCTGTAAGCTGACAGGATTGGTTTATTGGGTTTGTGATGTAAGAAACCCAGGAAGTCTGAATCTCTGCTTTTGAGGCTGCCATCAGTTCACTGTAGGTTCAAGGTGGAAATGCTCAGCTATGGTTTTTACTTCTTATTTTGGCCATTATATGTCTTTTAGTATATGAAAAGCACCGTACCAGAGGGGGTCGTTTGACTGTAGTTCTTTGTCTAAACAGTGAATTTCTGTTTTAAATGAAGAATTAAATGGTTTTATTTTGGTCTTCTATTGGCGCCACCATATTTCATCACTACGATTGCTTCCCTCTTTAGCCCTGATAAACCAATCATCGTCAAATAATATAAAATGCATCGCTACCAGTGGTCCAGCATGAGAATATAACCACAGAAACCATTTAAAACTCCATTATAGTGTACATTACAGAGATTTACCTGCCACTAATGTATCCATTAATATATCTATGGATAATTAATCGTGAATTGAATTTTTAAGCCAAAATTCATTAATTGTAGCCACTCACGTGAATATTTGCCTGTTTTCTAAGTCGTCTGTGATAATAAACTTAAAATCTTCAGGAAATTCCTTCATCTTTATGAACCAGTCATTGAGAAAATGAACACAAAATGAATCAATAAACTAAAATTAATCATTAGTTGCAGTTATACTCTGCTTAAAACGATAAAACTCTACCCTGGGTATCATTCTCACAGCCCTGAGTGCAGAATTTCTCACTGCATTTCAACTGGTAACGTGATCGCTGTGGCTTTTCTCTCCATTTTGCAATTTTTTAGAAAAATTTAGAGCTTGGTCAGCAAAAAAAAAAGACAAATAATCCCCCACAAATCTCCCAGCGCGGTGCATAAATTCGCTCGGTTTGCATTGGCCGTGCAGGGAGCATGAATCGTCAGCGCAGAGCTCCCAGGTCTGGATCTGGAGTCGCTCTGAACGCAGCCTGAGAGGATCGGATGGACGGAGGGTCATAAAAGTCAACTACGAGGAAGCCGGCCTACGCAGGAAGTGACTTTACTGTAGTCGCTGCTCATCTGTATCACCACAGAGCTGAGAAATGAGCTCATAGTTCTACTGTCCGGCCAGAAATAGCTGCAAAAACACTTCCTGAGAGTCGAGAAAATCACAGAGAAAAGCTGGCAGAAAAACAAAAACAGGCGAACCAGGAATGTTCAGTCAGAGCTCTAGAAAATAAAGACCTCAGACTTTATCTCATGTCGAGTCTCATCTTCTAAAAATGAGTCATTTCTGTAAATGCAGCTGAAGATGGTGAATAAAAGCACAAATTTAGTGAAGTAAAAATACTCCATTACAGGTGAAAGTATAGTGAAAGTATTGCAGTAAAAGTCCTGGTTTTCTGACCGATTATTATATTATTAATAGTGAATCATGCTGCAGGTTTAAACTACTTTAGATCCAGTTTTTTTTATGCAGGAACAGCACATAAATCTGATTATTAACAGGCAGGAAAGAAGAAGTTATTTGGTTTTTGCTGAGATACTGGATGATTTTATAGAAATTAAACCATATGAGAGGTTTGGAGGGGAAAAAAATCACTATTTGGTGAAACTTTAAACAACTAAAATGCGACACAGAAGCCAAAAAATGCTGGAAATCACTGGTTTAATCTGTTAAACGTCCAAACTGCATCTTAAAAAAGCTATCAGGTAAATGTAATGAAGTAGAGAGTAGAAGATTTCCCTCTAAAATGCAGTAAAGTGGAAGTATAAAGTAGTTTAAAATGGAAATACTCCAGTAAAGTACAGTTCTTGACCACACACTCTCCATCAATAAACTGCAATAAGCAGTACATTTACTGGGGACTACTTTTAGCTGCGTATTAATACACTTTTGGTGCAGTAGTGAGTATTTACAGCAGAAGGATGTGAACTAAATAAACAACAGTGTGTATTTTTATGGTAAGGAAGGAACATGTCGCCCACTCAGGCTAAATAAAGCTTCAGAAAAGTAGTTTATTAGGTGGAAAAATTAGTGTTGATGTGAGTTAATGATGGGATTTGTTCTCATTATTAGGATTAGAGATGATTCCTGGCCTCATCCTTATGCTAACAACATAATAATAATGATATTAAAACTATGTGAAAATGCTCAAACATTAAGTCAAAGTCACTAAGAAAAAGTTTTTATTGAGAAGATTCATTGTTTTTACACAAAATTCATAATAAAACTCTGAACTCCAAGCAGTTCCTGGTCGTTTTTGTTGGGCTAGTGTCACATTTTTACTCACTTTTTGGTTATTTTTTCATGACTAGAAGGAGAAAGAACCAGTGTGCAGTAAGATACAGTTAAAATGCCATAAATCATGAAAGTTGAATTTCTTGATTTTTCTCAAAAAAAAAAAAGGAAAAATCCTATAGTCAAGTGTCTACATGTGTCACCAATACTGGAATAAAGCGACTCTGCATAATATACAGATTTTACTACCTATATTTTACAACCTCTACAAACTTTTTCTCACGCCTCTGCACCAATAACAGCTCTAGAAAGATGTTTCACTGTGCTGAATGTATCTCTAACAACCGTCTCCTCTGTTCACTGTTTCTAAACCATGCTGCTGGAAACAGCTGAGTCACTCCTGGTTTCTCTGCTGATGAGAGCACATTTTTTAGCTTTGGTTACAGATATTGAGTTTATTTTGATGAGTCATAAACATTTTTTTAGCTTAGATGTGGATTCTTTTTCAGTGCGTCATGTTTTTTTTCAGTACTGGATCTCATTTTTTCAGTTTCAGATTTTTATTTATTTATTTATCTACTTTTTTATTTATTTTCATTTATCTTATTTTTTTACAGTATTTAGTTGTTGTTTTTTTCAAAAAAAAATCTGTTTCATATTTTAATTTAATTTAATTTATTTATTTATTTGCTTATTTATTTTTTTTAACTTTAACAGTATTTTTTTTTAAATTTTTCAGGTAATGTTTTTCAGTATTGATCTTATTTTTTCAGTTTCAGATTTTTATTTAATGTAATTATTTATTGGCTTATTTATATATTTTTACAGTTTTTTTTCCCCCCATTTTTCAGGTCATGTTCTTCAGTATTGGACCTTATTGTTTTTTAGTTTCAGATTTTTATTTTATTTATTTATTTATTTATTTATTTATTTATTTATTTATTTATTTATTTATTTATTTATTTATTTATTTATTTATTCAGTTTCAGATTTGTCTTTATAGTTTGAGACTTTTTTATTTTCAGCTTTTTATTTTTTTCAGTTTCAGATTTTTATTTCATTTATTTATTTATTTTTTACTGTATTTTTTTCCATTTTTTAGGTCTTGATTTTTTCAGTGTTGGATCTTATTTTTCAGTTTCAGATTTTAATTTTATTTATTTATATGCTTATTTATTTATTTATTTATTTTTTAACAGTATTTTTTCCCCATATTTCAGGCCATTTTTTTTCAGGACTGGATCTTATTTTTTCAGCAAACTTCAGCTGAGTTGTGCAGGGAGCATCCTCCTCCTATCCGGCAGCTCTGGGGTTCAGATAAATCTGTTCATGCTGCAGCCTGCTGGTCTGGGAGCATCGTGACGGACTGAAAGGACGGCGGACGGCCAGAGCGTGTAGGATGAGCTGGAGGAGGCAGCAGAGGGAGCTGGGAGTGGAGATGTGTGAGTGTTTAGAGGTCTGGGAAACAGCTTTAGCGGCAGACGGCAGTATGTGTGGTCAGCGTGGCCTCATTAGGAGGAGCTGGGACAGCGAGGCCTGACAGGCAGACTGGGATCCATCCAGCAGCATCACACATGTTCGGCCCATTTCACCCAGTCTGGAGCTGCCGCCCACTCATTAAAGCTGCGTGTCGAGAACCGCAGGATGAAAAATGCAGTGGAAAAAAGCGCTCACTGCAGCTCTAATGCAGCCGTGTTTATGCATCAGTGTTGTGGTCAAATCGAAGGAGACGCTTTTAGAAAACTGTCAGATGAGTGACGACTGCTGGAGGATTTCAGATAGTTTGTTCCATTTTATATTCTCCTCTCTTATGAACCGTGAAAATCTGAAGAAGTTCAAGTTATGTGGGGTGATTCCCTGTCTCTTCTCTTGGTGAAGAATAAAAGATTAATGACAATACTCTGGATTCAAGGAAAACTCTGACATGTTTAATCCTCTGAAGCCATGAAAACAGGTTTAAAAAGCAGGTTAATGCTCAACCCTTTAACCTGGAAAACCCACTGCTGCAGAAAAACATCACTTTACTTTTTTTAGTTATTATTTTCTATTTCTTTTTATTTATTTGTGTGTGTGTGTGTGTGTATATATATATATATACATATATATATATATATATACACACACATATATTATTGAAGGGTTTTTTGCTCTTGGTATTTTTTACAGCAGCCTACCATTGTCCACTAGGACATATTCTTACATTTTTACATCCTGTAGTGCATTTTTTTGGAGTATTTTTTATTTGCTTTATATTAATGTAACCCTTACATCCCAAATTTTAATAATACGTATTGACTTATGTCTTAACTACTACAATAAAATCCTTAAAAGTGCAATAAACCTAAAAAACAATGCTGTTTTTTTCCACATATATTTCAAAATACAGAAATTGCATAGCTGTATGCCTCAAATCTGTAAAAAACATCCCATGGTCTGGTTAATAAAGATTTCTGTTATGTACGCTTTATTGTGTATTTTTACAAACCCATCACTGCAACCAAAAAGTGCTCTGAGACCTGGTGAATGTCTGAAATATTAGTCTGACTTCCCAGGTTTTATATGCAAAAAGAATGATGGATCTATCTGATGTGGTTTCAAATCTACTGCCAATCAGAAATTAATATGCAATCATAGTGTCGGCGCTATATTGGTTCTAGAGGGTTAAAAAATTACCAAAATGACCCCATTTATCCAAGACAGAAACTGTAACAACAACAAGAATCGACTGATTTTCCAACTTTTCTGAATCTTATCATGTTTGACTTTTGGTTTCATCAGGAAAATGAACCAAATCCAAGCTTGAAATTGTCGTAAAATTTCTCTATAATCATTTTATTTTACGTGCCTCATTTAAAAATTCACAAAAAAAAGAGACAGATTCTGGAAAAACTAAAAAATTCTGCCTTTCTAGCTGCAAAAACCAACCAGTGACTCAGCTGTGAGCTCAAATCATGGTACAAAAATTCACCAAACTTCAGTTGAACTGCAGGCGGTGTTTCCTCAAAAAACCAATGAAACATATGAATAGTAAAATAGTAAAAATATGTAGAGATGGAACCTTATTTTCCAGCAATGGTGACGACTTTTGCACTTTGAAAAATGTTGATTCCAGGTTTTCACTACTTTTTAAAAATGAATAATTTTCGAAAATCAACTTTTTTGAGGCACAGAAACGTTGCACAGAGGAGCAGGTTGTTGGAGATACATTCAGCACGGTGAAACATCTTTTACAGCTCTTATTGGTGCAGAGGAGTGAGAAAAAGTCTGTAGAGGTTGTAAAATATAAATAGTAAAATATCTATACTATGCAGAGTAACTTATGGACACTTGATGACAAGATTTATCTTTTTTTTAGACAAATAATTTTTAAAAATCTACCGTTTTTCACGATTTATTGCATTATTACTGTGTCATGCTACAGAAAAGAATATTTTTTTTACGTCTCTGTCCTTCTAGTCTTGGTTCTTCTGTTTCTATAGAGATGCTGGACTTTATATTGTAGTAAAAAATGAGCCGAAAAGTGAGAAAAAATGTGACCGGAGCACAAAAAAACTATGTAGATTTCAATAGTCCCCAGTAAATGTACTGCTTATTGCAGTTTATTGGTGGAGAGTGTTTGGTCAAGAACTGTACTTTACTGGAGTATTTCCATTTTAAACTACTTTAGACTTCCACTTCACTGCATTTTAGAGGGAAATCTTCAACTTTCTACTCCACTACATTTACCTGACAGCTTTTTTAAGATGCAGTCTGGAAGTTTAACAGATTAAACCAGTGATTTCCAGCATTTTTGGATTCTGTGTCACATTTTAGCTGTTTAAAATTCCCTCTTAACCTCTCACATGGTTTAATTTCTATAAAATCCTAGACCAGCTCAGAAAAAATATAACTTCTTCATTCCTGTCTGTTAATCATCAGACATCATGCGGTAAAATTAAAGCAGCTGTTTGTCGCCAGAATGCAACCACAAAATAACAGTAAAACGTTTTCTACATTTACAGTGAAGAAATGTATTGATATTGTTGATTTTAGGGTTAAAAACGTGCTTCATTCCATAATTTACTATAAAAATATAAAGTTTTAACCTTTAAAAATTTGAAAATTTACATGAAAATGCCATATAAAATAAAATTTGTGTAACTTATTATAAATATTACAGCATTTTTCCTTCATCAGTACAACAGTTAGTGTATTTAACATTAAATATATGTGTTTTTAGCAAAAAATGTAGCTAAAGCTGTCATAAATATTAAAGTTTATGTCCGTTATTAACACAAAAGTAACAAACTCTATTTTTTACATGTAATAAACTCAGAAATTTCCATGTTACTTGTTAAATAAAAATTGCAGCATGTTTCCAGTACAACAATATGTACATTTAACTGGGAAAAACTGTATTTTTTTTTCAAGAACTAAATGCAAAAATTACAGTATTGTTCTACATATTACTACATTTTTCCACTAAAAACTACAGGAGTTGTGAAATGCTATTTTATCAAGAGAAAAAAAAATCTAAAAAACACACTTTTCCCCTGATTAACCTGTTTACGGTGATTCAGTGTCATATAAACTGCATCAAACTGTTTCAGAGTTTACAGATTTTTACCGTCATAGTTTGACAGTTTTTCACCGTAAAATTCCGAACATTTTCTACAGCGTGATTCATGTGTAGTTTATGTTTTTTCATCCTATGTCGACAGGAAGTGGGCGTACCTGTCTCTCCGTGAGGTCCAGGTTGACGGCGATCTCGTAGCGGCGGAGTCTGGTCAGGTAGTTGTGGTGGGTGAACTCGGCCTCCAGCTCCCTCAGCTGCTCCTTGGTGAACGCCGTGCGCTCCTTCCTGGCCTTGCAGCTGGAATCCACCTTAAAGCTGGACTCTTGGATGTCTGGGGCGACAAAATCAGTCCACATGGTGACGTGAGACGCTTGAAACCCGTCCGATTTATCCCACTTTGACCTTTAGTGTCCTTTTATCCGATTTAACCCTCCTGTTGTCCTCATTTACGGCCACCAAAAAATATTGTTTCCTTGTCTGAAAAAATCCCCCAAAAAAATCAGCAAAAAAATTCCACAAATTTCAGAAAATTTGCAAAACCTTCAGGAAGAAAATTCCAATAATTCCTTAAAAATTTCCCTTAAAAGTATTTTAAAAAAAAAAAACTCCCCAAATTTGGAAAGAAAATTCTTGTAAATATTTTCAAAAAATGAGTAAAAAATCTTCCAAAAAAATCCTAAAAAATCTAAAGTGATTAAATATGTATCAGTAAAACTTCTAATATTTTCTTTAAGAACATTTTTAACATTTCTTTTTTTCCATCAAAAAATGTTCAAGGATTTCTCAAAAATATTGAAAATGTGGACATCAGAAGTTTCACTGTGAAAGTACATTTTTTTCAACATTTTTAAACTTTAAAACGAGTCAAAAACGGTGTCGTCCTGTGGGTCAAAACTGACTCGTTTTAAAGTTTGAAAATGTGGAAAAAGAAAAAGAAAAATTCACAGTGAAACTTCTGATGTCCACATTTTCAACATTTTTGGGAAATCTTTCAACATTTCTTGGTGGAAAAAAAATGTTAAAAATGTTTCTGAAGAACAAACGAAGAGCGAATGTCGATGGATTTTGGTTGATTTTTTGTGAATATTCTGAAAGAAAATATTAGAAGTTTTACTGATATACATGTAATCACTTTAGATATTTTTACTTTTTTTTGGAAGATTTTCACTCATTTTTTGAAAATATTTACAGGAATTTTCTTGCCAAATTTGGGGGATTTTTTAAAAAATAAAACTTTTAAGGGAAACTTTTAAGGAATTATTGGAATTTTCTTCCTGAAGGTTTTGCAAATTTTCAGAAATTTGGGGATTTTTTTGCTGAATTTTTGGATTTTTTTCAGACAAGGAATATTTTTTGGTGCCTGTAAATGAGGACAACAGGAGGGTTAAACACAACTTAAGGACCAACAAACCGACACTCCAAAGGCTCTTTAGTGGGAGGCCCCTCATATAGTAAACACTAAAACCAGCGCTTTAAAAGGAGACCACCCCGACCAGGCCTCACGCTCACCTGCAGAACCAAACGCATGCATTTTCTGCTGCATGTTTGACTTATTTGCGCGGCAACATGTGCAGCTTTCTGGGCTCCTGGTGCAGCGGTGGAGCTCAGGGGCCACCAGACCAGCCAGAGGGACCGAGTTAGCGGAGGAATGCGGCGGAACATCGTTAAAGCCTCCAACAAAAGAACAAAGGTACGGATGTGTCCAGGTCCGAAGGGCTCCGTGGGCGAATGTCAGGAGATTTCCCTCCGGAGATTCACATGAACTCATTTGGACGTGACGGCGAATACATCAGGAGGGGACGGAGATATCTCTATGAATATCAGTTAAAAGGCTCCACCGCTAAATCTGACGTCCGTTCTGCTGCTAAAACAGATTGAGTGAACAAACCAGGGATTATCTAATTGCGAGGATTTATAGTAGTAAAAAGTTTAAACCTCATTTACCAGCGTTGGTAACTGTTTTCTTGATTACTCGCTGATTTATTTGGTCAGAAAATGGTGGATAATGTAAATAAAAGCCCAAGAAATGTCTTGTTTTGTCCACAACATTAAAGATTTCCAGTTTACTGTCATAGAAGAGGAAAGAAGCCAGAAAATGATCACATTTAAGAAGCTGGAATCAGAGAATAGATGGAGTTTTTTTCTTAAAAAGTTACTAAAACTGATTAATTACTGAAAACTGATTAGTTGTTTGTTCTATAAAATTTCAAAAAATGGTGAAAAATGTCGATCAAAGCCCAAGAAATGTCTTGTTTTGACCAAAAGACCAAAGATTTACAGTTAACTGAGACAGAGATGGAAGAAAAAACAGAAAATATTTACATTTAAGAAGCTAGAATCAAAGAATTAAGACTTTTTTTTCTTCAAAGTTAGTAGTAAAAATTTTAAACCTGATTTACCAGTGCTGTTAATCGTTTTCTTGATTAGTCGATGATTTGCTTGGTCAGAAAATGGTGGATAATGTAAATCAAACCCCAAGAAATGTCTTGTTTTGTCCACTACACTAAAGATTTCCAGTTTACTATCATAGAGGAGGAAAGAAGCCAGAGAATATTTGCATTTAAGAAGCTGGAATCAGAGAATTTAGATGTTTTATCCTTAAAAAGTTACTAAAACTGATTAATTAATATAAATTGATGAGTTGTTTGGTCTAGAATAAGTCAGAAAATGGAGAAAAATGTCAACAAAGCCAGAAAAAAAGGTCTTGTTTTGTCCACGATATTTAGTTAACTGTCATGGAGAAGGAAAGAAACCAGAAAATATTCACATTAAAGAGCTAAAATCAGACAATTTAGACTTTTTTTCTTCAAAAGTTACTAAAATTGATTAATTAATGTAAATCGATGAGTTGTTTGGTCTAGAAAATGTCAGAAAATGGTGGATAATGTACTAATTTACCAGGATAAAGACATGAAAAAGCAGGTTTATTCAGTTCCTCCTGAGCAGTGAAGACTGCTGGGTAATAACTGAGCATTGGTAGCGACACCAGCAGCTGATGTAATCTCCAGAAAATGGTTCTAATTTGTCAAAGTGAGAAGTTGTGCTCGCTGCCTGCCAGAATGTGTCCTGGGCTGCAGGACCTGGTCCAGATGTGAGCAGCAGTGCGTGTTGTTGTGGTTCTCTGCTCTGGATCTGTGTCCAACAGGTTTAGTTCGGCCCAACACCTGGCAGGTTCCACTAAACAGCCCCCAATAAATATCCTGCTCAGCCAGAGGCCGTAAAGCTGCAGGCAGGAGGCTTCTGGACCCAGCAGGGTCCCCGACACAAACAGCATTTGGTGCTTCTCTGGGAGGACGCTGCTGAATTAAAGCCGCCGTAAAAAGCTTGAAGTAAAAACCCCAGGAGAAAATTACACGAGTGACTGATCGCCTAATCTGTGTGTGTGAGGCGGAATTTCACATCAAAATAAGATGTTTTATTGGTTAAACTGCATTTAAACCCATTTATTTAGCGTCTTGAAGCAGCTACCAGTTAATAAATGCTTAATATCAAACTATAACGCTAAGTAAAGCACCGTAATGTACTTAAACACACATTTTTAGCCTATTTAAGCGGTTATTGATTGATAGATGTTGAATATTAGGCTATAACACTTCAAAATGTACCTTATTTTGTTTCAATCCCCCTTTATTTTGCATATTTAGGCAGTTATCAGTTAAGAAAACACTAAGAAAATGCACCTTAATGTGCTTAAACATGCATTTTGAGCACATTTAAGCAGCTATTGGTTAATAGATGTTTAATATTAGACTGTAAATCTACCTTTTCTTTAGCATATTTAAGCAGTTACCAGTTAAAAAATGTTTAATATCAAACTATAACATTAAATAATGCAGCTTAACTTCGGAAAACCTCTTTTATTTAGCATCTTTAAGCATATACTAGTTAATAAATGTGTGATTTCAGATTGTAGCACTAAATAATGCACCTTACCTTACTTAAATTCATCTTTTTTATTAGCATATTTACGCAGTTATCACTTAATAAATGCTTATTAGACTGTAGCACTAAATGATGCACCTTACCTTACTTAAGGAGCTGGAATCAAAGCTCAAATCTTAAAAAAATACTAAAACTGATTAATATTAATCGATTAAGTCTTGGTCTAGAAAATGTCAGAAAATGTTGAAAAATGTTGATCAAAACCCAATAAATGTCTTGTTTCGTCCACAACACTAAAGATTTCCAGCTAACTGTCAAAGAGATGGAAAGAAACCAGAAAAATATTCACATTGAAGAAGCTGGAATCAGAGAATTTAGACCCTTTTTTTCTTAAAAAGTTACTAAAACATACTAATTAATATTCAAAACAGTTGGTGATTGCTTCCAAAGTTGACAACTAATCGATGAATCACTGCAGCTGTGATTGAAAACATGTTGAGACTAATGGAGGTTTCCATGATAATAACAGTAGAATGAAGGATGTTTATTCCATCACTTCTTTCAACAATAAACAGTCTTATGTTGGTCAAACTTTGGATTAAAGTCAATGTCAGACGGTTTGATTTGGTTTGAAACACCACATTTCCATATCAGTCCAGCTGCTGCATCCGTCATGTAGAAGCCTGCAGGACTTTTTCCTAATATCTGCTCTGTTCTAGTCTGCAGGACTTTACTCTGTTCTAGTCTGCAGGACTTTTTCCTAATATATACTCTGTTCTAGTCTGCAGGACTTTTTCCTAATATATGCTCTGTTCTAGCCTGCAGGACTTTTTCCTAATATATGCTCTGTTCTAGCCTGCAGGACTTTTTCCTAATATCTGCTCTGTTCTAGCCTGCAGGACTTTTTCCTAATATCTGCTCTGTTCTAGTCTGCAGGACTTTTTCCTAATATATGCTCTGTTCTAGCCTGCAGGACTTTTTCCTAATATATGCTCTGTTCTAGCCTGCAGGACTTTTTCCTAATATATGCTCTGTTCTAGTCTTCAGGACTTTTTCCTAATATATGCTCTGTTCTAGTCTGCAGGACTTTACTCTGTTCTAGTCTGCAGGACTTTTTCCTAATATATGCTCTGTTCTAGTCTGCAGGACTTTTTCCTAATATATGCTCTGTTCTAGCCTGCAGGACTTTTTCCTAGTATCTGCTCTGTTCTAGCGGCTGGTCGAGGACTGAAGCTCTGAAAAGCCAGAACTGATGCAGCGGTCAGACATGTTGCATGCACTCAGTGGGAGATTGTGTTACGGCTTAACGACAGGAAAATGTCAATGGATAAGAATGTAAGAAGTGGGCTCACAGGAAAGTGATTTTACCAGACGTGGTCTGGCATGTTTTCAGGGCAGCGAGTGGAGGTTAGAATAAGGTAAGGAACGGAGGGAGGCGCTCCCCCACCTCCCCCACCTCCCCCACCTCCTCCTTCAATTAGACTCATGTCTGCTGCTCACATCGGTCCTGTAGCTTTAATAATGACCATTTACAACCAGTGCTATGTTTGCATAATTAACACATGACTGCAAATAATGCTCTAAATACACTTTCAGGTCAATAGTTTTTAGCAGTTAATAGCATACTATTAGTATTATTGTGCATTATTAAGTCTTATACATACTAACAGATGACTTATAGGAGGATTTAAGTTGGTGATAAATATGCTAATAAACAATAAATTGCTTGTTTGAGTGTTATAAACCTTTTATTTTTACCCTGTTTTGTCCCTATTTATCAGTAGATACAATAATTGGAATTCTGTTAATTATTTTGTTGATAATTGATAAGTTGTTTGGTCAATAAAATGTCACGAAATGGTGTAAAATGTAAATCAAAAACACTAAAGATTTACAGTTAACTGACACAGACATGGAAAAAAACACATTTAAGAAGCTGGAATCAGAGAATTTAGACGTTTTCCCTTAAAAAGTGACTAAAACTGATTAATATAAATTGATTAGTTGTTTGGTCTATAAAACGCCAAAAAAATTGTGAAAAATGTCCATCAAAACCCATTAAATATCTTAGAACTGCATGTTTGGAGAGTAAAGAGGATGTAAAGCAAAAAAAAAAAAAAAGATTAAGATTAAACATCCTTATTTAGAAAACGCAGAAAAACACTTTACAAGTTTAATTTTTACGTTCGTACACCCAGTATTCACTGCAAACTCCTCATTTGCTATTAGCTCATACACACACTACCGTTTACAACAACAACAGTTTGTGCTTTTATGATGTTTTAAACGCCAAACTGCCCTGAAATTTCAAGTTATCCCTTGAAGTAGAGTCTAAATGTGAATCTTTTGTCGTCTACTTGTTGGTACTGCAATACAGGGAGCTTAAAAAACTGAAAATATGCACCAGCGTTTGCAGAATTCTGTCCTGTAGCCGTCTACAGGAACAGTGGATTTGAGGAAACAGCATTTGAAGTTCTAAAATCTTAAAGTTTTACCTTTTTAGGGTTGTTTATTAGTCATGGACTAAATATTCAAATATTAAGACCAACAGGATGCACAGAAACCACGCTATAGGCAAAAAATATTTTTTCTTTTTCATTTGAGCTAAGGAAGTAGTTTAAACACTTTTTTAAAAGTTAAATGAATGGTAAATTTAAGATTTAAAGGTAGTTTATTCAGTTTCAGAGGCTACAGTTACTGCTAGTCTGCTCAGCTTTTTCCTCCACTGCTTCATGCTTTTAAAACTGAATTTTTATTATTTGTCTTTGCTTTTTTCACCAAATTCCACCTTCTATAGGATCATAATCTGTATATAGTTATGCAAAATGTCCAAAAGTTCAGATCCAAGTCTTAAATTTGAGCACATCTGCTGCATTTCTGGCTTCATAGGACACTACAGACACTAATTTCAAGTCTTTTCAGAGTGCAGAAATGCAAACCCATTTATACTACTGTTCAAAAGTTTGGGTTCATCCAGACAGTTTCATGTTTTCCATGAAAACTCCCACTTTTATTCATGTGCTAACATAACTGCACAAGGGTTTTCTAATCATCAATGAGCCTTTCATCACCATTAGCTAACACAATGTAGCATTAGAACACAGGAGTGATGGTTGCTGGAAATGTTCCTCTGTACCCCTATGGAGATATTCCATTAAAAATCAGCTGTTTCCAGCTAGAATAGTCATTTACCACATTAACAATGTCTACACTGGATTTATCATTCATTTAATGTTACCTTCATTGAAAAAAAAAGTTTTCTTTCAAAAATACGGACATTTCTAACTTTTAAACTGTAGTGTACATCCAGTATTTATCTTTTCCTATTAGTTGATTCATATCTAAATCGCTTCTCGCTGCATAAATCCTCGTCTTTCTTTCCTCAGGCTGAAATTCTACCAATCTTAAACAAACTCTCTGAATGAAATATGAACGTTTCACCAGTGCTGGACGTGGTTTTATTATGCCGGGGTGAATATTTA
Organism: Amphiprion clarkii; assembly: GCA_027123335.1. Classification (NCBI taxonomy): domain Eukaryota; kingdom Metazoa; phylum Chordata; class Actinopteri; family Pomacentridae; genus Amphiprion; species Amphiprion clarkii. The sequence goes on from CM049586.1 coordinate 5,029,192, forward strand.
CACGTTAAGACTCAGTTTAAATCTATAGCGTTTCCTTTGGCCTGTTGGTTTTGCTGCTAATGTTGCATTTAGGAATTAGTCTGTGGTGGATATCAGTTACTGTTGCTTCCTGTTAGCGTGTGAAATGTGATAGAGAGGAATAAATTACACTATAATCCAAAAGCATACAGTGACAGTAACATATTAGTGCCAGAAATAGCCTCTGATATAAATATTAGCACATTGTTTTGTTTTCTAGTGTGAATCATTCGAAATAATCGCTTATTTATTTCTTAAATTAACATTTTGTTGGTGCACAAATAACAAAAACAGGACTGAGTGTTGGTTTATTTCACTAATTCACTTCTGACACCTGTAATAAATACAGTGTGAAGCACCTGCGATGCCTTAAATTCCATTCGCCTCCGTTATTTACCATCAGTTTTAAAACAATAGTCCATTTCCAACGGATACGGCAGCAGAATGAAACGCTCCGACGCCTCATGAATCAAATTCCCAACAATACGAGGATGCGACGGCTCCTTAAAGCGTGTCCCGAACACAAAAGTCTCGTCACCTACTCACCTTTCACATAGCGATGTGGTGAGAGCGCCGCTTTAAGATTAAATTGGAGAGGAAATAGAGGGGATTTGTGTCGCTGCCAGCTGTGACAGGGGGCAGTGAGACGCTCTTCACCTCGAGTGGCTTCATTTTTTAAAGTGTTTTCACAGCTGTGTGCAGGGAAATATTCTCAGATTTTTAATCATTTTTTCAGCAGTATCCGCTGTTATTTGTGAATACTGTGTACTTTTCAGATGTGGTGAGTGTTTTGGATGCTGCCTCTCACCTGTCACGTCCCTCTTCCTCTTACTGGAGCTCTTCTTGTCCGAGTCGGCCGACGCCACGCTCTGCGGCGAGTATTCACCCTCCAGACAGCCGCCTGGCACGGCGCCGGGCAGCCTGTCCCCCCCAACACTGTCCAGCTCGGGCCCTCCGTCCCCGCCGCCGCCCCCCACCGCCGGTGGGGCGACGGGCGGGCAGGCCTCGGGCGCCCTCACCCGGGCCTCGCAGGGGTTGAACTGCCAGTCGGCCCTCTGGTAGCCGCCCTGGCCGTCGTGGTAGAGTCTGTCGTCGCGGGGGTAGGCGGCGTGGGGGGCGCTCGGCACCAGGCAGGAGCCCGAGAAGTCCGTGTAGGCCAGGAACTCGGGCTTCTGGTGCAGGGAGAACGGGGCCTGCTGGTAGGGCGACTGGAGGTTGGCCCCCGGGTGAGGGCTCCTCATGCAGCCCCAGATCGGGCTGCTGGGGTGGGCGCTCCGCATGCAGCTGCTGGCCGGCTGATCCATGCTGCTGCAGATCACACTTCTTCTTAAATCTGGTTGGAGGAGTTGGAGACCCTCAGCGAACAAATCAGGAGTGGAAATCTGAATCTGTCAAAGAGCCTCCGCTTAAATGTGCATCTTCATGTGAGGCTTCCACAGCCCGGATCGCGTGAGGACGGACGCCTTCCCGTGACAGCGAGCTTCCCTTCCCTCTCTGACGTCCTCCGCAGCCTCTCCTCTGTCTTCCCTCTGCCTCGCTCGGCTTCAGGCTGGCTTGTGGCTCGGTGGGAGAGCTGCATCCGCAACTGCATGCCTCCCCTCCTCGGCTGGCTGTTTTCACAACTCTTCTAAGGCATTCTTGACAAGCGAGCCCTCCTCCTTTTTAAACATATAGGTGGGAAAGAGTGGCAAGTTTATGGAGTGTAACGTGAGCCTGCGGAGGAGGAGCCCTGCAGGCCACATGTTGGTAGTACCCTCCAACCAACCCTGCCTCATCAACTATTAATCACGGGGGAAATTTTATATGCACATCTAATGGGCTTTCCAGACGTGGGGCTTTTTAAAGGGACATTGTCTGAGAAGTATAAAGCGAGCACCCACCCACATGGGAGCCGGGGACTCTGACTTACTTCAGCTCCTTAGTGCTTTCTGACACCCAATTTAGTTCCTTTTTTTGACACCCTTTAGAGGAAAGTTAACCCCGGCGCTTTCCCTCAGCACCCCTGATCCTTGCCTGTCCTCTCCAATCTGAAAGCCCCTTCTTTTTCCTCTCTTTTCTGTTTTTACGACCGCGTGCACGTTGCCGCTACACACCCAAATCCACCTGGCTGGACTTTCTTTAACTTGAAGGATTTGATATTGGCTATGCGATCACTCACACCTCCTGAGGTTTTCTCACTTTAGCGCGACACCGTATGGAGTTTCAGGCCCATATTTTACTAAACACAAGCTGATATTTTGCTCTGAGCAAACACTGACCGGGGGATTGCGCCCTTTCACTCATTCTTTATTATGTTGTGTTTCTGTGTGCAGCTCTTCTTACTTATTATTCCGCTGCTTTACGCCGCAGCGGCAATTGTGTATGACAGCGACCACATGTACATCGACCACATCTGGAACAAGCAAAGACGCCATTATTCAATTTTCTGATCACTGATTTTTTAATCTCTGCACGCTACTCATGATAGAAGCCACTTCCCCATGAAGTAATGTCTCTAATACCATTAAAACCTTTTTGGCAAAACCAAATTCTGGACTCGATTTCAGTGTATCTGTTACCCAATAAACCCACTGAACCACACCATACTGAAATGCACACTTTTTCTTCATAGTGCTCATATTTGTGAGCTGAGGTTCTCCTTCCTCATGTGTCCTCACTTTGCTCCTGACCTCGTAGACAGGAGGGGAGGTGGATCACACCTCCATGGAGAGGGAAAAAGACGAGATCTAAATCTGGAGGCAAAGAAAAAGGCCCAGAATAGCCACGTTTTCATACGATTATCGAGCGAATACGAAGCAAACTTCCTGAGATGTCTCAAAAAAATACAATTAGTTTCCATTACCAGCTTTGGAGTGTCGTCAGAAGGTGGCGCTATAGGCTACATGGATGGAATGCCCAGAAGAAGAAGGTGGAAATAAAACCAAACTGCTCAAAGAAAATGAAGAAATAAACAAAACTCGGGCATCTTGGAGAGACAACTGGAAAAAAGGCTTGTTTCCAATCAGGGAAATTGTAATTATTCTTTCATTTCAGCTACTATTGGCAAATTGTCATGCTGTCAAACAAAAGAAGTGAAAACATCTGGAGATATTTGCTGCATCAGAAGTTATTAAAAATGGCGTTTCCAGCTCCCTTGAAGCAAATTAACTCCTTATCGAAACAGTCAGGGAGCGTACACATTTTTGTGCCAAAATCATGTTTTTTCCATTTCTGTTAAAGTTATGCAAAAAAAGCACATAAATATATGAATTATGGAATCACTGGCTTCTTTGACACAAGGAAAACTTGTAATGCATTTTTTTTTAGCTGGAATTATGTTTGGGATCACAAGTATTGGTCAGACCATTCTACAGAATATGCTGTAGAAATGGTCTGACTGCATTATTCTGCCAAAGGTGGGAGAAAAACTCTCTGGCTTGTTTGAATTTCTATAAACCAAATGCAGTTGCTGTGGGTGGAGCTAAGTAAAAGATGCAACTTCAATGTTATCCTAAAATCTTTTGTGGGAAAATTCTGAAAGTTTTGCCCATTTTTGCTAAAGTTTTCTGATGCGAAATTTAAAAAGTGTGCATAAATATATGAATTATGGAAACAGTGGCTTCTTTGACACAAGAGAAACTTGTGCTGGACACTGCAGATTTTATTTTTTAGCTGGAATTATGTGCTGCATCACAAGTACTGGTCAGACCATTCTACAGAATATGCTGTAGAATGGTCTGACTGCACCTCAGTATTATTCTGCTATGGGGAAACCAAATACAATTGACTGTGACTTTGGTGTTACGCTAAAATAGAGGGAGTTCTGTCTATAAAACGCATAAACCACTGAAAAAACTAGCATGGCTGCCTTACTGCACAACTAAATGCCTAAAAAAATGTAATTTTCAGTGCGGGTGGCTGTTAGCTTGGAGATTGTCGATTGTTTTTTCCTGCAGTGAAGCATATTTTGAAAATGACAACACGTATATACCAGAAGGAGAAAAGAAACCAGCTAAAATAGGCAGCTAATAGCAGGTTTATCCCCTCAGTCTACATTCGGTGAGTCACTCTAGCTAAAAAGTGGAAACTAGAACAAATTTAAAGCTGCACAAGTTAATACTTTAGCATTAACAATGGATCAAATTATCATTTAGGTGTTCTTTCAGGAATTTTCAGCCACTACTATGTTTAGTGAAATGTTGTTTATTACTAAACAGCAGATGGCCCAAGTTAGCAACTAGCTAATGAGGAAAGCTAAATATGTAGAAGCTAAATAACATCATTGCTACAAGTAGTAGATTTACTAGTTTAACTACAGCATGGTGGTAATGACGTTGTCTTCTGAATCAAATAACTTTTCAGTAGTGAAAGTCTTCTATTCACCCAGCAGTGTGGTTAGCAGCGTCCACAAAAGCTCCGTTTTTCTGAGCGTTTTCTAATGCGACGCTTCAAAATGCCCATAAAACTGAGATATAAAGTACACCTTACATAAAGAAAGAACTAGTGGTGAAACTCTACTCTGGACTGTTTTGCAGCCAGAGAGGAAGAAAAATGGGCTAAAAAGCAGCTAAGATTACCCTTTATCCCTCTCTGGATACTAGAATATAATTCGACTCTCTTTTGTAGACATCGCATTCAGTCGCCACAAAATAATTCAAGAAAAAGAGACGAGGAAAAGCAGAGGGAGAGGGGAAAAGAAAAAGAGGGAGCGACTAATAAATAAAGATCTGAGCGTTCGCCGCCGCGAAAGTTAAAGACTCGTAAGAGCGCGGCCAAGAGAAAAATCAGATTAGGAGACTGGCAGCAAAATCTGGAGTGGACAGAATGAAAAGGAAAAAAAAAAGAAAGAAGTGAGATAGAGAAAAGGGAGACAGAAAGGAGAGTGTTTGAGGTCACACACCAAACCCTTTCCATTTAGCCAGCGAATTGTTGAGCCATGAAGCATCCCCGGCTTTTACTGGCAGTCTGAGGCCTGGACGCACCGCAGGGAGCAGGGGTTACTCTACATTTGTGGTCGAAGCGGAGGCCATCTGTGTGTCAGGATAAATTAGAGTGTGTCAGTGTGTGTGCTGTGAAAGTATGCGTCAGGGAGGGCGAGCGTGCACGTGTCCCGAGGAGGAGATGGACGGTGGTGTTCATGTGGATTTTAGTCAATCCGGGAAGTTTTTGGACATTCTTGAAGGATAAAAGAAGGGGACACGAGTCAGACTGCATGTGTTAAGTTGGGTGATTAAAGTGCAAAAAGTCTGCTCAGTAGTAGTAGCAGTACAAACAATTACTAGTTTGTAATTTAATTAGCTACTCTGAGCTTCTATCCACTCATGTCCGGCCTCCAACTGTCGCCACATTGCAGCGGTTTTCAGTTTTAAATCTAAACTGGTTTGTAGTTTCTAGTGAGTGTGGAGTTAAAGAGCCCCTAGGGTGCACATTTAATGGTTAAAATGATCATTTTGGGGTCTTCTGGAATGCTTTTACATGCTTTAATGTTAAAAAAACACATTATTTTTTGAATATTGTACATTACGTGAGCACCTCTTCCTAGCTTTTGTGAGAAATGCTTCATTTTAGCTTTTTAACCGGCTACGCTAATATAATCATCACCACATCGCAGTAGTTTTCAGTCTTAAAACTAATCTGGTTTGGTGTGTAAACTGGTAAACTGGTGTGAAACTTCCAAGTACAGTTTGGATTCTGTGTAGTTTCAATAGTTAAAACTAATTTGACTTGTCAGTTCCGTTTTTAACTGGTCTGAGGTCTAAATGTGGTCTTAAAGAGCCCCTATTGTACTCATTTACAGGTTAAGAACATATTAGCCCTTTGATGCACAACATGGGGTCAAAAGTGAGCCATATTCAATGGAAAATGGGTATCTCTTGATCCATGTCGTGCATCAAAGGGTTAAACAAGAAAAGCACCCAGAGAGCGCAGTACTAAATGCTTAATAAAAAATGACCTTGCACTGAACACAGGTGTGTGTTCTGCATGTGTACATTATGTACGGATACCGAATCACGTGACCTAAATATGTAGCCGCAATGATACAGAAATATTTAACAAATCTCCACATTTGTCCAAAATTATTAGAAATTTGTCCAGAACTTGCTCAAAAAATCCTCTTTTCCTGTTCACAATCTGTCCAAAATGAGTTAAACATCTAAGATGGCTTAGAAAGGTAAAAAAAAAAATGACTAAAAACAATAAAAACATGTCCACAATGACTCATAAAATAAATGTGTTCTCAAAATGTTGTTAAAATGTCCCAAAAAATCACCCAAAATATGTGCAAAATGACTAGAAATTATTGAAATTTGTCCAGAACTTGTTTAAAAAAATCCTCCTTAACTGTTCAAAATCTGTCCAAGGTGAGTTAACTGTCTAGGATGGCTGAGAAGGGTTAAAAAACAAATTACTAAAAATTGGTCCAAAATTACTTTAAAATGTCTTCAAACTATTAAAATTTTCTTTAAAAAGTAGGAATTATTCACAATTACAGTTAAACATTTGTAAGTATTATTCGTACAGATAAACATTCGTGGTCCTCAGTGGTGGATTTGTAGTAGGATCACAATCATGTGATCATGTAGTGTTCACTTGTTGTCATGGTTACAGTGATGCCGTGCTGCTATCTCACAATGATTCAGAAATCTTTAACAAATCCGTGGATCCAGACTATAAGCTGCATCACTGCCAAAATCTAATCACTTGGTCCTTGAGTCATTTCTGACCTTCCCTGAAAATTTCATTCAAATCTGTTAGTCTGTTTTTCAGTAATGATGCTAACAGACAGACAGACAGACAGACAGACAGACAGACAGACAGACAGACAGACATATGCCGATCGTCACATAACTCCAACGTCTTCCTAGCGTTCGTACCTACTGTTCAACCAATCGATTAGCTGTGGGGAAAAAACTCTTCCATTACCTGTAGATGAACTAAATGTACCAGAGTGCCCTCTACCTATTTGCCTCATGGGCCCAAATTAAACATATAAACATAAAAATGTACAATTTGCAGCATTTTAAATCATCTGAACCTAGTTATTTTATCGTGAAATGACTTTTTGTTCATCTGTTTCAACAAAATGCAACCACACTAACAACTTCTTTCAGTCTCAAATGGACAGAAAACATACAAAAAGAGACATAAAACCACCACAAAGATACAAAAAATAACCACAACAGACACACAAAATGTGCAAAACCAACAGAAACAGACCAAACATCCACAAAGAAACACAAAATTACCATAAAAATACCAAAACAACCAATAAAAGACAAAAAGCAACATAAAGAAACACGAAACCAACATAAAGAGATCAAACAACCACCACAAAGAGACATAAAACCAACATAAAGAGACATAAAATCAACACAAAGAGACATAAAACCAACATAAAGAAACACGAAACGACCACAAACAGACCAAACATCCACAAAAGAACACAAAATGACCATAAAAATACCAAAACAACCAGGAAAGAACAAAAAAAACCACAAAGGAACACAAAACCAACACAAAGAGACACAAAAGAACCACAAATAGACCAAACATCCACAAAGAAACACAAAATAGGCATAAAAATACCAAAATAGCCAATAACAGACAAAAAACAACACAAAGATACACAAAACAACCGCAGACCAAAAATCCAAGAAAACACAAAATGACCATAAAAATACCACAACAACCAATAAAAGACAAAAAAACATACAAAGCGACACAAAACCTCTAAAAAGAGACACAATAACCACAAAGACACATAAAACAGTTGCAAAATGGACAGAAAATATCCAAAAAGAGACATAAAACCACCACAAAGATACACAAAACAAGCACAAACAGACCAAACATCCACAAAGAAACAACTTCTATGAGATGTCAGTTTGCGTAAACGTACGGTAAATGTTAAATCAGCCAGACCTAGCAGGTTCCAGGTGACTATTCTCTTTATTCTTTCGGAGATTATCTAGCCAATAAGAACTTGGTTAGACAAGAGCGTTTGTTTCTTTTAAATCATTCTGCATCCAAATTACAATATTTTGCTGTTTACTTTAGTGTCTAGAGGTCACTTCCTGTCTGTACTGAGACTTTGAATTTAAAGAAGCAAAGCTGAAAAATGCAGCTAATAATAGACCTGATAGGACAGACGTTAAATAAAGAGGCGATGGAGCCAACGCTCAGCCGACAGCAGCTTATAAACTCTGACTGGATGTGCCAGCTTGGTCTGAAGTGTAGAAAAGTGTGATTCTGGAGAGGCTTGTGTGCCTCCGTCAATTAAAGCAACTTTCTCCTCAAACTTTCTCAGACTCTCTCGGCAGCGTTCTTGGACCCGTCGTGGTGCTGAAATGTGGAAAAAAGCCTCAAACTTTGTCTTGTGTGCAGCGAAAAAACCCCATTTAACCTACAGGCCTATGACTGTAGTTTTTCCTGTGGAGGCTCTGAGGCTTCCTCCAGTTTGATGTGGGATTAGTGTGGTCAGCGTGAGAGCGATGCCCAAAGCGTGAGCTGGCAACACTCCTGTTACTGATCTACTCTACACCTGTGAACCCACTGATCACCGTCAGTCTAATGGAATGAAATGATTCTGCCATGAAATTCTGCAGCTTTCAATGCTCCGATATTGACTTTTGATTTGTCATATTGAAAGAAAAGGACAAAAAAACAACAGTGAAATCAAAAAAATGAATTATTGTGTGTGAATCTCCCAGCAGTGAGCCACGCTGTCGCAGATATTTCAGGAAATTATTGAGAATAGACCAAATGAAACTACATATTTCAGACAAATTTGTCAAGATTTAGTCCTGTCTGTGTGGAATAAAAACAACTACAGATGCAAAATCAACACAAATAGACACAGCGCCAACACAAAGAGACACAAAATGACCATAAAAGACACTAAATCCAAACACAGAGGCACAAAACAATCACAAATGGACAGAAAACATCCACAAATAGACATAAAACCACTGCAAGGATACACAAAACAAACAAGAAAAAACAAAAAGCAACATAAAGAAGCACAAAACCAAAACAAAGAGACACAAAACAACCACAAAGACACACAAAATATGCAAAACCAACACAAACAGACCAAACATCCATAAAGAAACATAAAATGACCATAAAAATATCAAAACAAAACAATAAAAGACAAAAAGCAACATAAAGAAACACAAATTCACTGCATAGAGACATAAAACTACCACAAAAGACACACAAAATGTGCAAAACCAACACAAAGAGACACAAAATACCATGAAAGACACACAAAATGTGCAAAACAACCAATAAAAGACAAAAAGCAACATAAAGAAACACAAATCCACCGCAAAGAGACACAAAACTTCCACAAAAGACACACAAAATGTGCAAAACCAACACAAAGAGACACAAACTACCACAAAAAGACACAGAACTACTAAAAAGAGACACAAAATGTGCAAAACAACCAATAAAAGAAAAAAAGCAATATAAAGAAACACAAAACCAACACAAAGAGACACAAAACTACCACAAAAGACACAGAACTACTAAGAGACACAAAAATCAACCACAAAGACACAAAACTATTACAAATAGACAGAAAACATCCATAAAGAGACATAAAACAATCCCAAAGAAACCCAAAATGACCATAAAAATACCAAAACAACCAGTAAAAGACACACAAAATGTGCAAAACCAACACAAGAAGACACAAAACCTCCAAAAAAAAAGGAGAAGAGTGTTTCTTTGGTCTTAGTGTGTGATTGTGTCACAGTTCCGGCAGCCAGAGGTTTTGCGGTGTCGCTCCGCGGCAGTAATATAATATAACGTGAGCGTTTTTGCTCTGAGTGTTTATACAGCAGAAGGAGTGTTTGTTTGAGGAGCTCAGAGTGTGTTGGACTGGAACTCCGTCACACACACCACAGCGGGCTGCAGATAAATGAGCTGGACGTGAGTCACATCACCCCTCAGCCTGCCCACAACCTGCTGCTGTCAGTCTAACGCCGGGCGGATTATTAGACTGTTTGGGAGAAAGTTAGGAGCTGGAATAGACAAAGAGCAAAAAGAGACACAGGGAGGAAAAGCAAGCTTCTATCTAAATGTGTGAGTGTGACAGTGTGTTTACATCTGATCCGTCTTCATGACAGCGGCAGGATTAAACTCCTCCATCAGTCTTTCAGGTGTGACAGCGTGACCTCCAGTAACCCCACGTCCACCTGAGATCTGGGCTACTGTCCTGGAGATAAGAAGGATAAAAAAACAAAGAGGCTTCTTTTAGATGAATATAACATAAAAAGCAGATCAGAAATCTGCTGATTGATTCCCTCCATGTTTCTGGAACCATCACCACCACGGATAGCGGATAATAAACAGGGCTACTGGTTTCTCCTGGTGGAGTCAAGAACCAAATCCCTGCATGAAAACAGCTTCTGTTGATTCACAGCAGGAAAGAAAACGGTTTTCTTTGACTTGAATAGAACTGTTGCTAGCTAAACAGCACTGAAACTTACTAAAAACCCTTCATTTGCTGTTTTAAATGAAAAGTATCTATACTGCCGTTCAAAAGTTAGAAATGTCCTTATTTTTGAAGGAAAAGCATTTTTTTCTCCACCGAAGATAGCATTAAATTAATGATAAATCCAGTTTAGACATTGTTAATGTGGTAAATGACTATTCTAGCTGGAGACGGCTAATTTTTAATGAAATATCTACACGGGGTAACGGTAGTGTTTATTATGAGTGTATTTTAATATATTTGACTGTATTTTTACTATTTCTTACTGAAGTTTTACTATATATTTACTATACTTTTACTATAGTTTTACTGTATTTTTACTGTATTTTTTACTATATTTTTTACTGTATTTTCATCATTTTTTTAACTGTATTTCTATTGTATTTTTACTATGTTTTTGAGTATATTTTTACCATATTTTTTGTTGTGGTTTTACTATATTTTACTTTATTTTTACTGTAGTTTTACTATTTTTTTCTGTATTTTTATTATATTTTTACCATATTTTTTGCTGTAGTTTTACTATATTTTACTTTATTTTTACTATTTTTTACTGTATTTTTTAACATTTTTTTTAACTATATATTTACTGTATTTTTTTAACCATATTTTTACTGTATTTTTAATGTATTATACTGTATTTTATCACACTACCATTCAAAAGTTTTTTTTCCAATGAAGATAACATTAAATGAATGATAAATCCAGTGTAGACATTGTTAATGTGGTAAATGACTATTGTAGCTGGAAACAGCTGATTTTTAATGGAATATCTCCATAGGGGTACAGAGGAACATTTCTAGCAACCATCACTCCTGTGTTCTAATGCTACATTGTGTTAGCTAATGGTATTGAAAGGCTAATTGATTATTAGGAAACCCTTGTGTAATTGTGTTAGCACATTTGAATGACAGTGTAATGCACTAAATAGCACTAATTCTTAGATCAATTTGCTCACATAAGCTGCAGAAAATCATGTAGTGCATGATAATATGGCCTCTGAATCCTAAATAATGCAAGTACATTTAAAATATGTGCTATATTTAAATGAAAAACGTCCCTAAATTAAGATAATTAAACTTAAAACTTAATTAATCTTAAAAGTAAGAATTTTTTCCCAGTTATTGCTCAGAAAAAAATAAAAGGACATAAGAAATGCAGTGGCAAGTAGAAAAGATGAAATAAAAAAGATAAACAAATAAAACTAGAATAAAAAATGTAAAATAATGCTGGTAATGACACTGAGATAATAACTAATATCACATATGAAAATGAAATGCTATACATGAAATTGAAATATTGCACCTAAAAACTGAAACACTGCACACTGACAAATTACTGCATCTATCAGAGCTAGAAACTGTAGAAACAGGGAGAATTATTGGATTTCTGGCATTCGGATATGTTCTTAAACGCATCACACGTGACTTAACCTTCCGTCTGGAAAAATTAACCAAATCTCAACTGTGACTGACAGAACCGTGACAAACGTTTAGTGAACATTTGTCTGAACATCCACAAAGAAACTTAAAATGACCATAAAAATACCAAAACAACCAATAAAAGACAATTAAACCACAAAGACACACAGAATTACTAAAAAAAGACAGAATTACTAAAAAGAGACACATCAAACCACCACAAAGACACACAAAACAACCAAAAACAGACCAAACACTCACAAAGAAACACAAAATGACCATTGAAATATCTTTACCACCAAAAAAGGGCAAAAAGCAACATGAAGAAATACAAAACCAACACAAAGAGACACAAAACAATTACAAATGGACAGAAAACATTCAAAAACAGACATAAAACCACCACAAAGATATACAAAACAAGTAAAAAAGATACACGACGTGCAAAACCAAACACAAACAGACCAAACATCCACAAAGAAACACAAAGTGACCATGAAAAATCCAAAACAACCAATAAAAGACAAAAAGCAACACAAAGAGACACAGAACCAACACAAAGACACACAAAACCATTACAAATAGACAGAAAACATCCAAAAATAAACACAAAACTACAACGAAGAGACACAAAACAACCACAAACAAACCAAACATCCAAAAATAAACACAAAACTACCATGAAGAGACACAAAACAACCACAAACAGACTGAACATCCACAAAGGAAACCTCAGTGTTTCTACAGGAACCAAAATGGACCGAGAGCAAAATGAAACCTACTGAATGAATACATAAATGCAGCATGGCTCAGAAACAGTGAACAGAGGAGGAAGCTGTTGGAGATACATTCAGCATGGTGAAACACTGAGTTTGTAGAGGTTGGAAAAAAGTAAAAACGCAAACATCTACAGCATGTACAGCCATAATTTATTCCCACTATTGGTAACACCTGTAGGTTGAAATGAATCATAAAAGAGATTCAACTTTTCTTTATTTTTAAATGATTTATAGGATAATAACTGCACTACGCTGCACATTTCTTGCCGCCGTGGTTGTTCTGTTTCCATAGAGGTGTAGAGATTCATATTTCAGTGAAAAATGAACCCACGGTGAGGAAAAAATGTGACAGGAGCAAATTAAAAGCCCAGAAAGTGCTTCACAAGCAGCTAACAAGCAATACTTGAACCTGATATTCTGCATGAACTACCTTTAAATACAATCAGATCTCCTGTAAACAAGTGAAACTGATGAATTCCTGGAGGTATTATCGCCTGGAAACGGTTATTCATGCCCGACTTGTTTCAGAAACTATTTATAATGCACAATAGCCTGTATAAACAGCTGGAGGCATGGAGAGATGTGGCTGAAATGGATGGCGTGTTTTCACTTTCTGGTTTGCCAGCAGCATTACCTAAAGTCGTTAGCCGCGCTAGCTAAGTGACGGACTGCCCTGCTGACAAACGGACGGTGATGTCAGCGCTTCTGGCTGTGAAAACGTCTCCAAATAAAAAGTGTTTAAGGCCTCGGCAAGAAGAAGAAGTCGTGTTTTTTTCTCTCACAATTAAAGATGCATTAAGTGTTGTTTTGGGGCCGCTTGAGGCCAGAAAAAACAAGTTGTGAACACTGACATATTAGCACCTTATAAAGCTAAAGTCACTAATATTAGCATTGGTATTAAACTGTGTCTTTGTCCAGATGGTGAATGTAACATATACTCTAATTTTAAGCTCAGGTTTGGTCTTCACCGCCTCCTGGGGATAAATATCTGGCTCCTTAGTGGCTAAATGCTACATTATGCTAACCAGCTAGTTGCTAGCTTTGTCTTTGTGCTGTTTGGTAGTCAACAGCTAGTCGGGTCAATACATAATTGAGGGACTTTTGCTGTTCAAAATGACTCAAAACTTGTCCAAAATGACTTGAAAATTGTTCCGAATGACTTGAAAATGATCCATAATTATGGAAAATTTGTCCAGAATGACATGAAATTTGTCCTACACAACTTGAAAATTATCCAAAAGACACAAAAATGATCCAAATGATGAGAAAAGATCCAAAATGACTCAAAACTTATCCAAAATGACTCGAAAATTGCTCCGAATGACTTGAAAATTATCCATAATTACAGAAAATTAGTCCAGAATGGCATGAATTTTGTCCTAAATGACTCGAAAATTATCTCAAAGACACAAAAAAAAGATCCAAAATGACGAGAAAAGATCCAAGATAGTTTTAATTTTTCGACAAACCTTGAACCACTAAACTGTAACATCTTGTTGGAAAACTTGGCCAAATCTAAATTTGAAATCAAGATATTTCATTAAAATTGCTGTAAAAAAACCCAAAACTATTATTTCAGCTGTGACCAACAGCTACGTGACAAAAAATTTGAATATTTTAGGTTGAACTGCAGTATGTGTAGTGAAATATCAATAGTATGAAGCGTCACCATTATTTCTCCAGCACTGGTAAGTTCTGAAGTCGTATTATCTTATTATTCATGGTGTTATAACTTGAGTTTTCTCAGCTTCTAGTCATGGTTGAGTTGTTTCCATAGAGGTTTACTGCTGTGAAAAATGAGGCCACAGTGAGGAAAAATGTGAACAAATGCCCGGAAACTTCTTGGTCCTCGGAGGGTTAAACTGCTGATTGGATAAAAATAAGACATTTAAATGTATTGCCTTGAACTCTGGAAAAAAATAGGATGGACGATCACTTGATTAATTAAAAAAAAAGTAATTCAATCAGCAATATTCAGAGAACATGTGTCACTGGGATCCATTATGTCACCCCACAACCATCACTTTGGGCAAACCAGCAAATGAAATTAATGATGTCTAATTAACAAACACTGGACGGTCTCTAAAGCAAACAGAACATGTGGTGGATTTTAGGTAATGCCTGGACCTGACAGCACAGCCCAAGGCTTGACTCAGACGTTAATATAAGAAACTATTTCTAAGGTTAGGACTCTACCAGTCCCAGGAATAATCCCTCTGATTGCTCCTGAAACGTATTGTCTGCAGGAATTACAGCATTAATACGCTGGTGTGTGTGTGGGAGGGAGGAAGGAAGGAAGGGGGGGACACCCACAGGTGCTAATAATCACATATGATCGCTTATGATTGGAATCAGGTGTTGGCAACACTTCCTTGCTATTGTGGGGGAATATTACAGCTCTCCGAGGCTTTGGACTCTCATCATCTCGCGTTGGGAAGCTGTTTACCATTCTTCCACTGTCAGGTTTGTAGAGAAGGTTAAAGAAAGTTTATACCACAATATATGTGTTGAAAAATAAGGATAAAAGATGATTTTTATTTTAAAAAAGTAAATATCATGAAGGTCAAAGAAAAGATTGAAGCTAAGTCTATTGGAAAATCCACTATAAACTAGCAGGAACTTAATATTTTAGCCACTGGATGAAGTGGAAACACAACATTTTTACATAAACACTGCCTGATTTGTCAAAACAACAGTTGATTTTTCACTCCTAAGGGAAGTCATGATAATAAAACAGCACTACTGCTCAGATTATGCCATGATTATGTGATTTTAATACATAGACGTGATGGGGTCATTGTCATTGTTGGTTTGATCAGTACAATGGATGTTTTTGCAGATTATCCCACACCTGGTCAAGATTATTCTACCATTTTGTCACTGTCAGGTTTGTAGAGAAGGTTATAGAAAGTTTACACCACAAAATTAAGGTTAAAAGATGATAGTAAATATTAACAAAAGCATTAAGATCTAAGACAGCCAACATGGACTTGAGCTTGTTTAGATGTGAGCTAAGACTATTGGCACATCAACCCTAAACCAGCAAGAACTTCATTTTTAGCCACTGGATGAAGTGGAAACAACATTTTTACATAAATGCTGCCTGATTTGTCAAAACAATATCCGATTTTTCACTCATAAGGGAAATCTTGATAATAAAACAGCACTACTGCTCAGATAATGTCATGATTATGTGATTTTAATACATAAATGTGATGTGGTTATTGTCATTGTTGGTTTGGTCAGTATATTGGATTTTTTTTGCAGAATATTCCACACCTTGTCAAGATTATTCTACTAATATTTGAGAAAGAGGCTGTCAGATGTTAGGAGAACATACTGGCACTGTGGAAGACCTCATACCAGTAAAAGTGGAGGAAGTGGAAGTGATGGGCTGTGATGCAGGGCAGGATGTTAAGTTATGATTCTCAGTGGAACAGAAGGTCAGAAGGCCCCACTGTAAGATCTGAACCCTCTAAAGGACCTACTGGGTGAATAAATGCTGCTGTTAGGGTTAAGTTCAGGCTAAGTTAAGGAGGAGGTTAACTTTAGAGCAAAGTAAAGAAACATTAAGGTTAGGTTAAGATAGGATTAGGTGAAGTGAAGTGAAAATGTGGCTAAAATGAATTAAATCAAGATTAGGCTAGGCTAAGATTAGATTTGGTTAGGTTAAGGTAAGATTAGGTAAAGTGAAGAGAAGTGAAGTGTGGAGAAGATCAGGTTAAGTTAGATTTGTTAGGTTGGTTTAAGTTAAGATTAGGCGAAGTGAAGTAAATTGAAGGTAAAATTGGGTGAAGATTGGATTTGATTAGGTTGGGTTAAATTAAGATTAGGTGAAGTGAAGTGAAAAGAGGCGAAGATCAGGTTAACATTAAATTTGATTAGGCTGGTGTATGTTAAGATTAGGTGGAGTGAAAGGAAGTAAAGTGAGGTAAAGTGAAGATCAGATTAGGTTAAGTTCAGTTGAAGTTAATTGAAGTTAAAATCAGGTTAAGATTAGGTTAAGATTAGATTTGATCAGGTTGGGTTAAATGAAGATTAGGTGAAGTGAAGTGAAGTGAAGTGGAAGTGAAGTGAAGATCAGGTTAACATTAAATTTGATTAGGCTGGTTTAAGTCAAGATTAAGTGGAGTGAAAGGAAGTAAAGTGAGGTAAAGTGAAGATCAGATTAGTTCAGTTGAAGTTAATTGAAGTTAAAATCGGGTTAAGATTAGATTTGGTTAGGTTGGGTTAAATGAAGATTAGGTGAAGTGAAAAGAAGTAAAATGAGGTGAAGTGAAGGTAAAATCGGGTTACGATTAGATTTGGTCAGGTTTGGTTAAATTAAGATTAGGTGAAGTGAAGTGAAAGGAAGTAAAATTAATTGAAGTGAAGATTATGTTAAGTTCAGTTGAAGTTAATGGAAGTGAAAATTAGATGTGGTTAGGTTAAGATTAGGCAATGTAAGGTGAAGTGAAGTAAAGGTAAAATGAGGTTAAGATTAGATTTGGTTAGATTAAGTTAAGATTAGGTGAAGTGAAGTGAAGAGTAAGTTAAGATTAGATTATGTCAGGTCTGGTTAAGAGTCAACTGGGTTAAGAGAAGGTGAAGCGAAGTGAAATGAACTTGTATCATCTCTGGAAAGGCAACAGGTTATGCTAGAATAACGCAAGATGGCAATAAAGTGGTAAAAACAAAGAGTACATGTAAAAAGACAAGTCTTGTTGTTATGCTGTGCTTTAATCTGATAATATCTTATAAAAATATATATTATTTCTTTAATATTAGAAACACAAGACAGCCATATCTGTAAATCAGATGAAAAACGGGATTTTTGGATTAAAATTTGTGTAAATATCAAGCCTCTAGATATCTAGGCTCCACTAAAACAAAAAAGAAAGTCTGACCATTTGTCAGTGGCACCAGTTCTACCAGTGGAAAAGTCTGGAGTCTGGAGTTCTGCCACTTCAGTCTCTGGGAAAAAGTGTGACGCATCCTGAAGCCTGTTTCATTTTACCGAAACGAAAATGATCCCAAGAGCAAAACTGCTGACTGTCAGAGAGAATTCAACAGAGAAAATTAGAAAGGAAACTCTTATCTACAAGCTTTTACCAGAGCCTGTGAAAAGTGTGAATCTGAAGCCAGCTGAGATAATAAATTTAAACCTGTCTGGTTAGACTTGGTTCTGAGTCAAGTTACTGTTATTTATAGGGCCCACGTTGAGCCAAAGTGCTTTCCAACAGAGAAATAAGATTTACCCAACAAGTTTAAATATTACCATTAAGACCCAGAGGTATTACTGATTATGTAAACTGACCTGAGTTAGTGAAATATTTCACTATTATATAAAACACACAGTCAGTAATCATGTCTTCAGTGGTGAAACGAAACAGAAAAACGTAAAATCCTTGAATTGACTGAACTCTGACGAAACGTCTCGGTTTTGTGAATAAATTCGCCTGAATAAGAGGAATTTCTTAATTCTCAGTGAAGTGACCCCAAACATGTTGCTGTGTGTTTTTATTACAGGCTTCAGCTTCCATGTTGGTTCCAGTTACAACAACGAAAACAGCTAATCTCTACCTCACCGACACGCCGCCACAGAAACTAATTTCCCCGCTGCCACAGTTTTACCACACAGTGAATAATATGAGCAGGCCGGGTCAAACAGCCGAGGCCAGGCTACTGATTTCATTGGCAACTGCTTTGGAGTTTTGTTCCAGCCGCATTCAGCTCAGCTTTGACTTAATGCCCCACTGATGGAAAATCAATTGAAGAGTGCTCTCTAGTGGTTTTCAGTTGGAACAGCTGAAATCGGTTCGTCTCCCTTTGAACAAACTGTCAACTTTCTTTTATTTTTTTACATTTTTTTTACATTTTCAGACAGTGATTGGATTAGTGGCTTTCAAAATTTCCATCTATTCAGTTGAGAAGCACTTTTTAAACCTTAAATCCCTCTTGTTTGGCTTATTGGAGACGCCTCATCATCAATCTTCCTCCTGAAAGGTAGGTGTCGTGCAGAACAGCTCAGCAGCAGGAAGCTGCATTATTGCCATGGAAAACAATCAGGATACATTCACTCGCGTCCAATATTGTGCAACCGGAGCGCCTCGGTGCTCCTGCCAGGGAGAAATAAATCAATCTGGCTCCAAAAAGTAACCGTCCATCCATCATTTTCGATAGCGCGTACCAAATCTCTGGTTATTTTAGAAGGTACGGCTCCTTCTGCTGAGTTTGTGGCGAAGCTGCTGCGACCTCTGGACACATTCAGGAAACCAGAATCATCTACGGCGAGCTGCTGGTGATCACCTCAGCTATTTAACAGCACCAAACACCAGATAAATCCGACTAAAAGCCTGAGGGTCTCCTGTTTGTAGGTGTCAGGAGGCAGCGGTGGGATGTGTGTGTGTGTGTTTGGTTGTGTGGACAGTAGTTGTGTTGCGTGTTCATGGATTACCTTCCTTCCTGTCTGCCTCGTTTTTGTTTCCAAGCAGCGCAGGGCTGGACTTCCTGCTCTGGGAGCCGGGGAGCTTTGAAGAGGCCGACTGAGCGAGCTCCCCGGAGGGCTGTCAGGATCAGACCCGGCGAACAAAACACCTCAAAAAAGGAACGTTTCCTCAATCACCGAGCTCACTCTGTGGAGTTTTACACTCCCAGGACACGAGGACGGAAACTCCCTAAAGGGAAGGAACGCAGCACATGTCAGGTCATACAGTGTAGCATGAACATTAGAACATTAGAACATACAAAGGAACCCGCTCCACCCAGACGTTCACATGCAGGTAAATAAACCTCCAGACGTGCACTTAAAGAGGAAGGAACATCCCTGTGATGGACTCAAACACATCATTTTGCTGCAGTTTAACCAGCAGTGATGGACGGATCCTGTCTGAGCAGCTGTTTGAAGCTCTTTGTCTTTACATATAGTGAATATAAATACATGCACAAACCAGTACTGTACATGTGCAGCATTGCAAAGTTTGTCGATATCTCCTATACAGACTTGTTTATTTAAAAATGTGTGAAGCCCTCGAAGATAATTCTTAACTACAAGCTGTCTTTAGTGACTGAACTGGACGTTTCTTTGAGACGTCATGATTCTGTCACATTCTGCAAGTAGGAAAAAAGTGTACTTTTGTGTGTTTCTCTTTAGGTTTCACCCACATACAAATTTTTTTTTAATCACGTCCCACTGCTAATTATTACCAAACTTTTGTGTACATTTGTGCCAAATTTGTAGAAATTGCCCCAAGGTGGCATTTATTTATCACCTTCAGGAGAATTGGTCACCAAAAGTCAATCATTTTGTCATTCCACATAAATGTTTGCACCAAGTCAGAGTAAATTTCTTCCATGTGTTTAAGACATTCTGAACCTGAAAACACGTCATCAACACAAAGACATACTTTCTGTCACAATCTCTCTCTAGCATTGAACCTGGGAGGATTAGTCTATATTCTATATTTACTCTGTCAAGGAACGGTGGAGTTATGTGACAATCGACGTCTGTCTGTCTGTCTTTTAGCAACATTACTCAAAAACAGACAAACGGATTTGGAAGAAATTTTCAGGGAAGCTCAGAAATGACACAAGGACCAAGTGATTAGATTTTGGCAGTGATGCGGCTTATAGTCTGGATCCATGGATTTGTTAAAGATTTGAGTATCATTGCCAGATAGCAGCACGGCGTCACTGTAACTATGACAAGTGAACACTACATCAGCTTCCTACTGACGATCACATGATTGTGATCCTACTACAAATCCACTGCTGCAGACCACGGATGTTCATAAAGCTGTAATTGTGAAAATTCCTACTTTTTAAAGAAATTTTTAATAGTTTGAAGACATTTTAAAGTAATTTTGGAACCATTTTTAGTGATTTTTTTTAAACAATTCTCAGCCATCCTAGCCAATTAACTGATTTTGGACAGGTCTTGAACAGCAAAGGAAGATTTTTTGAGAAAGTTCTGGACAAATCTGAGTAATTTCTAGTCATTTTGCATATATTTCAGGTCATTTTTGACAAATTTTGACATTTAGAGAACACATTTATTTTAAGAGGTCAAATTTGAGTCATTCTGGACGTGTTTTTATTGTTTTTAGTAATTCTTGGAACCCTTCTAAGCCATCCTAGATGTTCAACTCATTTTGGACAGATTATGAACAGGAAAAGAGGATCTTTTTGATCAAATTTTGGACAAATTTCTGATAATTTTAGACAAATGTAGAGATTTGTTAAAGATTTCTGTATCATTGTGAGATAGCGGCATGGCGTCACTGCAACCATGACAACAAGTAAACACTACATCAGCTGCCTGCTGATGATCACATGATTGTGATCCTACTACAAATCCACCACTGAGGACTTATCAGAACTTATCCATCAGAAATGATCCAAGGAACAACTGATTAAATTGTGGGGGTGTTTCTGAGTCCCATCAATTCCCGCCTCCCGCTACATATTTAGGTCACGCGAGTCGATATCCGTACATAACGTACACATGCAAAACACACGCCTGTGCTCAGTGCAAGGTCATTTTGTTTGTGGGTACATCTATATTAAATGGACACACTCTATGGTGCTGTGATTTCTGCCATGAATCTTTTCAAGATTTCAGCCATCAGAAATGATCCAACGACTGAGCAGCCTTGGAGGAGGACTGCACAGCCTTGGAAGAGGACTCTATGAGGGCTTTTCTTATTCAATTTGTTGGACTAATCTGACCTGGCGGGCTCTGCATGTTCTCATTGGCAGTACTTGGAAATTTCTGTTGGCATGACATCGATTCCAACCTCCCCCATCAGGAGACCCACTCTAGCTGAAATATTCTCAGATATGATGAGTATTTATGCGGCTGCAATCACTGCAGTGGAACCAACCAGACCAGGCTGTTGAGTGGATTCAGGTAATGGATCGGCAGCGATAGGATCCAGTCTATAATGACAACGTGCGAGTAGTAAAACTTTAGGGCTTCAGTCGGAGTAATGGACGGCTGATGCAGGAGTCGAAGCCGCAGCAGACGAGGCCGAGATCGGACGTGAAGTATCAGCGATGTGAGAAGAATTGCCCCTGACAGCCCCCATTATGATAATTGCCTGGCGTGTACATGCAGCGGTGAAACTCTAGAGGGGTTCAGGGGGCGGACAGCGAGGAGGGCAGAACTTGTGTGGTAAAATATGCAGCACAAGAAAAAAACAAACGTCTATATTTAGCCGGCTGAAGCTTTTACGATGATGGATGCTGCTCCGAGCGAGTCAGCCCTCAATCACAACGGAGAAGAAAAAAAAAAGGATGGGGAGGAAAGAAATTCCAGATGTCAACAGTAAAGTTTGTCCAGCTCCGGTTTGTGGCCACTGGAGCTTTGTGTACCTGCCCCTGCTAAAGCCATTACCTCCGGCTGTAGCTCCGGGGGAAAAGCTCCACAACAAAGCCAGAGAATTCTCGGAAGCCTTTCAATCAAAACCCTCCAGCATCGTCCTCTCTAAAGAACACGCTGGTGATCTGACGGCTGGGGGGAGGAAGAAGAAGAAGGATGAAGGTGTTCGCTCTGATGCTGCCGGGTTGTGTAACGTTTCAGCTACAGAATCACATAAACGTGGAACCGTGTTTGTTTTTAGTTTTTTTTAAATGTGTACGTGAGAGGGTAAAGTGCAGCCATGGAAAGTACAAATACTGAACACTGGAGTAAAAAAAAAACAAAACAAGAAAATACACTCAGATTACTGAATAAAAACAGCTGGATTTCATCTGTTATTGTGCTGTTCCTTCAATTTCTACTATCTTATGACTTTTATTCTATTTATCTTTACTTTAATGTGTTTTACTGCATTTTAAATCCTGCTGATTTAACTGTACAACACTTTAGTTCAACTCCAGTATGATCTAAAAAAATATTTTTTTCCTTTGACAATTACAATTTTTGACAAATCTAACTGAATAAATTAATTGAGAGGATGTATGTTTACTCCAAATAATGGTCTCTATTAAAATTAAGCCATGAAATAACACACATATATTACTAAATAAACAGAGCTTGACACCCTGACTTCATCTCCTAACATTTTTTATCTTTAATTCTTAATATCTTATGACTTTTTTTTGCATTTCATTGCATTTTAAATCCTGCTAATATTAACTGTACAACACTTTGGTTCAACTCCAGTTGTTTTCAATGAGCTAAATAAATATTTTTTTTCCTTTGATAATTGTAATTTTTTTTTTTAACAAATTTATCAGAAAAAATGAAGTGACGGAACATACCTTTTGTTTCTAGTAAACAACAAAAAATTGAACAAAACATAAAATTAAATTCATATATACCAAATAAACAAAGCCTGACTTCATCTCTTCATGGTTTTTTTACCTTTAATTCCTAATATCTTATGACTTTTATTCTATTTATCTTTTCTTTAATGTGTTTTATTGCATTTTAAATCTTGCTAATTTACTTGTACAGCATATGAGCTCAACTCCAGTTGTTTTAAATGAGCTAAATAAATACATTTTTCCTTTGATTATTACAATTTATTTTGATAAATCTAACTGAACAAATGAAGTGATGGAACACACTTTTAGTTGTCTAGTAAAAAAAACAAACAAAAAAAAACCCTGAACAAAACATGAAATTAAATTCATATATTACTAAATAAACAAAGCTCAAACCATGATTTCATCTCTTAATGTTTTGTTTCTTTCAATCCTAATAATCATCTTTTTTTTAATGTGTTTTATTGCATTTTAAATCCTGTTATTTTAACTGTATGTCATTTTGGTTCAACTCCAGTTGTTTTAAATGTGGATAATAAATACATTTTTCCTTTGACAATGAGAATTTTTTGACAAATCTAACTGAATAAATGAAGTGACGGAACACACTTTTAGTTTCTAGTAAAAACCAAAAACAGAAAAAGAAACTGAGCAAAACATGGAATTAAATTCATATATTAATAAACAAAGCTCAACACCTTGACTTCATCTCTAAATGTGTTGTTTCTTATAGTCTCAATATCTTACTACTCCACCAAGGAACGTGGTGGAGTTATGTGACGATCGGCGTACGTTTGTCTGTCTGTCTGTCAGTGTGCAACATTACTCAAAAACGGACCAACAGATTTGGATGAAATTTTCAGGGAAGGTCAGAAATGACACAAAGACCAAGTGATTTGATTTTCACAGTGATGCGGCTTATAGTCTGGATCCGCGGCTTTGTTAAGGATTTCCCATTGCCAGATATAGCTGCCAACACGGCGTCCCTGTAATCACGATGTGAACACTGTCAGTTACCTGCTGATGATCACATGATTGTGATCCTACTACAAATTGACTGTGATTTATCAGTTGGAAATGATACAAGGAACAAATGATTAAACTAATTCCCGCCACCCGCTACATATTTAGGTCATGTGATTCGGTATCCATACATAACGTACACATGCAGAACACACGCCTGTGCTCAGCTCGAGGTCATTTAGTTTGTGGGTACATCTATATTAAATGCTGCCGTGATTTCTGATCATCAATAACTAATTTTTAAGGAATTAATTCCAGGCTTCTTCATAGAACAGAATAAAATCCCCGCATCTTCATTAGGACCTTCATCAACACAGACCGCCAAACGACAAGTAACAATTTCCCAGCACTCTCAGAATACTTCACTTCACTGCACACATCCTTCAGAATAAAAGCATAGCTCAAAACACAATGAGTAAGGGCTTATAAATTTGATGTTGCTTAACACGAATAAAAAAAAATGCTGCATTGCTGTATTTCACGTTCTAGTCTTTTCTCTGCTTGTGTGTGAACATGTGGGGGAGTTTGACGTGGTCAGATTGTGGTTTTTAACATCATCATCCTGTCCTCCAGACTCCTGTTCATCTTATTTGTCACCTCTGCGGACGGACATGTTTCATTTCCAAGTCTTCTTCTTCTTCCCATGGCTGTACTTTACCCACAGTCAACCCCACCGGAGGGAGGGAACCGGTCCCCATCACTTCCACTCTGGGCTGAGTTGAACCAGACGCTGCACTGTGAGTGTTGGATAATGTGATGATGAGGGCTGGGTGGCTCCCTCATGCATCCCATCGTCTCCCTCGGGATGTTTCACAACCACGAAACCAGACACAACTGCCAAACAAGTTCAGAGGAACGCAGAACGCCGACGCTGCTGCCAGAAGCATTACGTCTGATTATCTCCGTTGTAAATTCATCTTTGAATTCACACCAAACATCTCATTCAGGCCTCCTAAAAGAAAACTTTTCTCACATTTACACTAAAAACTGTGATAAAATTGAACATTTTTTCTGACTTTGCCTCAATAAAAACTCACTTTTCTTCATGTGCAGCATTAAAACCAATGAACGCACAATGTGGCTCACTGATCTTTTGTGTCTCATTTTTGTAATATTTTGTCCTGTTTTTGTTTTTTGCCGTTTGTCTAACTTTTGTCGTTTGTCTCATTTTACATCATTTTGTTTCTTGCTTTTGATGTTTTGTCTTGTTTTTGTAATATTTTGTCTCCTTTTTGTAGTTTTTTATGACTTTTGTCATTTGTCTCATGTAGCTGATTTGTGTTTCCTTTTTATCTTGCTTGTGTTATTTGTCTATTTTTTTGTCTTGTTTTGTTTCTTGCTTTTGTCATTTTTTGTCTTGTTTCTGTTGTTTGTCCATTTTTTTTCTCTGTAACTTGTTTTATTTGTCTCATTTTTTTGCCATTTTGTTTCTCATTTTTGTCATTTTGTCTCATTTTTGTCTGACTTTTGTTTTTTGTCTCATGTTTTTGTTGTTTTGTTTCTCATTTTTGTCATTTTGTGTTTCTTTTTTTTCTCACTTGCATTGTCTATTTTATTGTAATTTTATTTTGTTTCTCGCTTTTGTCATTTTTTGTCGTTTTGGGGTAATTTCTTCTTGTTTTTGTCATTTGTCCATTGTTTTGTCTCTTGGTAACTTTTTTGTATATTTTTTTGTTTCTCATTTGTCAGTTTCATATAATTTGTCTCATTTTGGTAATTTTTTTGTCTCTTGTAAAATTTTGTCTTGTTTTTGTTGTTTTTCTTCCTTTTTTGTCTAACTTTGTCTAGTGATTTATCTAATTTTTCATCATTTTGTTTCTCGTTTGTCATTTTTACACTATAAACTGAGATTAAATCGAACATTTTACGACTTTGCGATGATGCCTCTTCAGTAAAACCTCACGAATCTCTGTGTTCAGTAAAAACAAGCGAATGTCGCTGCATTTCAAACTGACGAACGACATGAACAGCAGTAAAATTAAACTGTTTTCACCTTTAGGAAGCTGCATTTTAAGGACATTAAACGTTCTGATATATTCTGTTGTCCTCTGATTGTGAAGGATTTTATAGTTCATGGACGGTCACTCCCTTTTTCTGTTATTTAGGAGGAGAACTCAGTCCAGTCCACTTGGGAATTTCAGCACCTGTGTGTGTTTTTTTCACCACATTTTTCCTCTTTCACATCCCCCTCAGAGTTCTGTATCAGTATTTCAGCTCATGTGCTGCAGGTTTTGATTGCTTTTACACATAAAACAACTGTTTTCCAAGAATTTTCGCTTAATAGCGACCTGTTTCTGGATCGAAACGACACTTACTTTTACACGTTTAATATTTCGGCAACAGATGTAGCTGGATATTGTAAAAAACTGATTTAGCTGTTAGACTTGTTCTTTTAATCGATCCAGGAGCTTTGTGGCCTCGTTTACAAGATAATAAAAGTGATAATTCAGTGTTTTATGGACTTTATCGTCACTGTTTTGGTGACTGAGAGACTGGAAGATGGTTGAACTCTCCTCTCCAGTCACAAGCTGTGATAGCAGTTGATAATCTATACACCAGGGGTGTCCAACATGAGGCCCGCAGGCCAAAACCAGCCCTCCAGAGGGTCCAATCCGGCCCTCAAAGTGTTAAAATTCCACAGAAGACATTAACTGCCAATTGTAAATGAGTAAAACTATAGATTTAAAATAATTTCTAGACCATCACAAGTTGTTTTGATCATACAATACAAGACTGTTCATTGTTCTTTTGTCATTTTGTGTCTCATTTTGTAATATTTTGTCTGTTTTTTTGTTGTTTTTGTCTTTTTAAAGTAAAATACTACATAATTCAGTTGCACAAAGTAAAGACGTGGCTCCAATGCTCAATTCAAGTGAGAACACACCAAAAAACCAATGTATCATAAACACACGATGGACAAATGTGATAAAAATGTTCTATTGCGAGTCCTAATTTTTGTTGATTTTACCCCTACATGTGTGCAAAAAACTAAACTTTTGCAGACTGAAATGCAATTATTTGTTGAAAAATTATTTTTCTACAGACTTTTTGGTATTACAACCTTTTAAAAATATTACTGTGCACTAAAAAGTCCCTGTTGTGCTAAGAAAAGGACACTAAAGATTTGCTTTTACTTTTAATTGGTGAATTAATACATATATTTATATATAAAGTTGAATAGTTCTAGCAGGGACAAAATGTCTCAGTCCCTAGAGAGTTAAAGACCATTTCTAGTGTTTTAATGGTTCCAAATAGGAATTATGCACAATACTAAGCATGATCAGCCCTCATACAGTAAAAAGAATGAGTCTGTCATTTTATTTACAAAAACCTGTGCATTTTCTTGACATTTTTGGCCACTCTTAAGGTAAAAATGTCTATTATGCTTGAGAAAATGGAACCTCATTCAACATAAAAGATTAAATATCCATATTGAGTCTCAGTTGTTGTAATACTGGAGCTACTAAACTTCTTTCCTGGGCGCCAGAACTGCTTCTAAGCAGCCAGAAGTCTCATCCAGTTTGGCCGGTAGGTATTTCTAACGGATGAATCGATCTGTGAGTGCATAATTTAAAAGTGCACGAGGCCCGTTTGGACCCGATGACAGCTCAAGGACTGGTGGAGAAGAACCCCGTCAGGCTAAAAGTGTGAATGGAGGTTTTATCCAACGCTGCCCTCTAGCTACCGGAGGAGGAACTGCAGACAGACGGAGGAGAACAGGACTTTAATCTCAACACAACATGGTTTTAGTTTTATTTTAACCACGGCCGACTTCACGAAACATTGTCTTAAACTGATCCTACAGGGCCTGATTTACTGCCAGTTTTTGTGGATATCACTGCAGGATCATTTTCAGGAGGAGGTTCTGGACATTTTTCTGACTAGAAAGTAATAATTCATGCACAAATCATTTCTTTATACACTATTAGAAGCATATCATGGCCCCATATTCATTTAAATCCAGTAGATTAACTAAAATTTGAGTCACAAACAAGTTTTAAATAAAAACATTATGTCAGATCTGCTATTTAAAGTGGATATAATCAGTATTTTCTGTAATAACACTAACAATGTGAAGAAGGTTTTCTCTGCTTTAAACAGCTCTATAAATGAGTTTCAACTCTTTATTTTAGTGATTCAAGGCTCAACAGATGTTTCACTAACATCTGCAACTGTAAATAGATGTGTGTGAACTGGAAAGAAAAAAGAAGCATTGGAAGAGGTTTATAATATGACAATTATGATCTAAAATCATGTTCATTCGACCTGCAGCATCTGTGGAATCACAAACTGCAGCTGCTGATGGGTTAAAGCAAACATGAGGCCCTGACTTTTGTCATTTTATTTCTCGTTTTTGTTATTTTGTGTCTCATTTTTGTCATTTTGTGTATAATTTTTCTAATTTTGTCACATTTTTGTCGTTTTAAGTCTCATTTTCTCATTTTGTGTTTTGTTTTTCTCATTTTGTCGTGTTTTTGTCATTTTGTCTCATTTTTCTCATTCTGTCTCATTTTTGCCGTTTTGTCTCATTTTTCTTATTTTGTGTCTCGTTCTTATTTTGTCTCATGTTTTTGTCACTTCGTGTCTCGTTTTTCTTATTTCGTGTCTTGATTTTCTCATTTTGTGTCTCGTTTGTCGTTTTTTCATTTTGTGTCTCGTATGTCGTTTTATTTTTCTCATTGTGTGTCTAATTTTTGTCACTTTGTGTCTTGTTTTTCTCATTTTGTGTCTCTTTTTTCCTCGTTTTGACCGATGTTGTTATTTTGGACAAATTTGTACATGTTTTGGAACGCATCTTGAGTCATTTTGGACGCAATTTTGAAAAAGTTTTGAGTAATTGTAGGCCGATTTTGTTATTTTTGACTTTTTTTTTTTTTTTTTAATGTAACCTGAATCTAACACTACTTCAAAACGAGGTTTTAGCCCAAACTAAAGAAAATCACCGGCACCACAATGATGAGAATTGAGAATAAAAATAGCACTTCAATATTTTTTTAAACCAGTGCTGCTAATAAAGTTTAATATACTGAAGCATACTACACATTTTTGTTTCCAAATAGTCAGAAATAATCAGAAAACGCATGAATTTCTGTCAAATTATTATTCACTCTAAGTGGACTATTTATGCTATAAATACTATTTACTGCTCATCAAATGACTAAAACTTGACACAAACACATTTTCTCCAAAAGACTAAATTAATATTTACTAAAACTAACACTGCTGGACGAACTTTTTTACTATTTAGAATGAAGAAGTTGGTTATAGAGGTGCTCATAATGTTTAAACAACATGGAATAAATACAGTTTGAAGCAGAAAAAACTACATGAAACCATTTTGCTTGTAAATGTGTCCTCATGACCTGATCTTTTTCTAAGGAAAAACAAATTAATACATCATTTATGCTGCACTAAATGTGTCAGCTGAGGAGCAAATGAGTTCCTTGGGAAATAAAAGTAAACATGAAGTCCTGTGATTGGGTTCACTCTTATCACTCTTAATAAAGTTCGGCCAAATCAAGCAGCTGTTTTCAGTAAAAACCTCTAAAAACCCACTTTATACTTCGTTCTCATCACCTTAAAGACCCCAATAATGAACTCTCGGGAGTTTAAAAGGGCTAAAAACAGAATTAAAACAGACTGAATGTTGTGTCTGCTGCCCCCAAGTGGACAAAGAAGGTAGTTTTTGCAGGTTTAAGTTAAAAAAGGCATTTATTTACACTAAAAAAAACTGTGAAATCTACTGATAACCCAAAAACTTTGACTGATAATTTGAGAGCTGGTTCTGAAGTCAGCCTTTGATGGTAAAATAATCTTTTTCTGTGTTTACATCAATTATTAGATTCATCTAATTCACATAACCTTGTCCCACTAAAGCAAGAAATTCCAATAATGGTTTTTCTTTTTGTTGTCAGAACCTGTAAAATTAATCTGCGAGCCCGTCCAAGAGCAGAGAATAAAATGGACCCCTCGCTGGGTCGGAACGACTCCAACATGTTTAGTAAATTAAATTTAATAGCCATTGTTGAGAAAAGTTTGGAATGGGATAAATTTAGATGGAATCACCTTGTAACGCTGCAGCAGATTCAGTGATCGTTGACCCCTCTGGCACGACAACGAGAACTCCTTTTCAGTGAACTTTTCATTTTAATGAAACAAAAAAAAAGTTTGTAAAAGTTTGTGGGACTTCGGGGAGCTCGGCTCGGCCCGGCGCTTTGAGTTGTTCTTGCCAGGTGATTTTACAAGCCTCAGCGAAGACAGATCTGACAGCAGAGAGCCGGGAGGAGAGGGAGATGACAGAGCGCCTCGACGTGAGCCAGAGAGGATCGGAGTTCTTCTGGAGGCCAGAGCTGCGTGATGCTAAAGCCGAGCCAGAATCAAGGCTTCGTCCTGACCTCCCGGTTCCCAGCAGGCAGCCGGAGTGATGGCTGGACGTCAAGAGGAGAAACAACGACAAGTTAAATCTCCTTCTGCTCTCCCATCTCCACAACCGGGTCAGGTGTTTGTAGATTCATGGGTCCAGTTTTCTCCAGCGGACGTTTGCGCCAACAGAAACGTTTAAGGTTCTCTAAGAACACCGAGTACAAACAAGCATTTAACAACAAAAACAAGACCAAATAACACAAAAATGAGGCACAAAACAACAAAAACAAGGAACAAATGACAAAAGACAGCCAAAAGTCAGACAAAAAAACCCCAACAAAACCAAGACAAAATGTTACAAAAATTAGGCACAATATGACAAAAACGAGAAACAAATGACAAAAATGACAAACAAAATGACAAAAATGAGAAACAAAATGACAAAAACATGAGACAGGACAAAAAAAGACAAAAAAGAAAACAACAAAAACTAGACAATATTACAAAAACGAGACACTAAATGACAAAAGCGAGAAACAAAATGAGAAAACATTTGGCAAATGACACGAAACTAAACAAAAAAGGACCAAAAATTAGACAAAAAAGCGACAAAAAATGGAAAAATTGTCTTGCTTTATCTGACGTGCCGTTTTGTGTCTCATTTTTATAGTATTTTGTCTAGTTTTTGTAGTTTGTTGTCTGACTTTTGTCGTTTGTCTCGTGTTTTTGTCGTTTTGTGTCTCTCATCTCGCTTGTGTTTTTTGTCTTATTTTTGTAGTTCTGTGTTTTGTTTTATTTGTTGTTCTGTGTATTGTTTTTGTCATTTCGTGTTTTTTGTCTTGCTTGTGTCATTTGTTTTTTTTTGTTGCTTTATTTCTTGCTTTCGGCATTTTTTTCTTGTGTCATTTCTGTAATTTTTTTGTCTCTTGTGTAGTTTTGTCATTTTGCTCATTTTTTGTTGTTTTGTGTCTCATTTTTGTAATTTCTGTCTTGTCGTTTGTCTCACGTTTTGGTTTTGTTTATTGCTTTTGTCATTTTTTTGTCTTTTTTGTGTCATTTGTGAAGTTTTTTTAATCTTTTTTTGTTTAGTTTTGTGTTTTTCTCACTTTTTTGCCATTTTTATTCTCCTTGTTGTCTTGCTTGTGTCATTTGTCTATTTGTTGTTTTGATAAAAACAGAACCTGGGTCAGGTGTTTGTAGATTCATGGTTCCAGTCTTCTCCATCAGACAAACTCCTGCTGACGTTGGCGCCAACAGAAACGTTGAAGGTTCTCTCTACCAACCCCAAAGAACACCGACCTCCGAACATTTTTCCAAACAAGCAAAGAAAAAGAAAAAGAGGAAAAGCAACTGACAAATCCTTTCTGGCCAAACGAAACAGGCTCCATGTCCAGCCCTGATCCAGCAGCTGGAACTGAACCCTCCTTTGTGATTGAGATTGAAGCTGGCAGACGCAGTCACGCATCGATATCTGACAAACCTGAACGGCGCTCGCAGCTTCCCGGGAAGAAAAGTAATACCTTCTTACAGTAAGCGCTGGAGATGAGAGATTCATCAGAGAGAATGAATTCCAGTCCAATCCACATCCAGGCAATCGTTTCTTCCGGCAAAGTTTTCTCTGAGCGTTTCCAGAAGACTGTTTATCATATTCTGTTTAACCTTTGTCTTGTAGGAGCAGAAACACGTCGTATTTTATGGGGAGAAACATGTGAAACTGTAGAACACTCAAAGCCCCGAACCATCTATCAGGGAGGTCAGTTTACGGAACACTGCAAACCAGATTTGAACAAACAAAACTCTCGCTTTAACAGATTCTAAGCAACCGAAGCGAAATGTGAAACCAAAACTGACAGATTATTACCAGAACAGATATGATGAAGATATTAGCCAGCATGTTACGTTTCTTGGTGTGTTTGTGTGTAGGTAGGGTAGCTTGTGTTTTTGTTTCTGTTATCTCCCTTTTTTTTTGTCAGGTTATGCCTGGTGGGAGTGGCCAAGTACACCTGCAGCTACCTCACAATCAGTAGAGATGGTTAAAAGCCAAGCCAACCTGACCATCTCGGCCAGTGGACAAGATCAGCAGCTAGTGTGCTGCTGTTGGCATCTCGTATTCTGCTGAAAGGCAACATTGTGGTGTTTTGATTTTAGAGCGGCTTTGTGTTAATGAGCTCGCCTTCTGTTGAATTTAGTCTAATTTTCTTTGCTATTTTTTTGTCAATAAATAATATTTTTTTATTTACCTGGTTCTTTCTTTGTATTCTTATATATTTGTTACTCCCTTCATCCCCTAGTTCTCAGGGACGTAACATATTTGGGGGCTCATCCATTTCTTTTAGAAGTGGGAGACTGTGGAGGTGTGTTGTTGTCACTGGTGGGTATTTTATTCTTCTTATTTAATACTGGGTGGGGTCCAGTCCCTGCTGGGGGTAGGGGTTCAGGGCCTCGGCCGCTGAGTTCAGCCTTTAAAGTCACCTCGAGCCCAGCACACTCCAGAAGATAGACAGGTGAGACGAATCAGGCAGGACTGAGGACATTTTTTGAGTGTTGGTGTTGTTGTGCTAAACGTGTTTCCACGGTGACTACAGTGGTACGGTCCGGTTGTGTGTGTGTGACCAGGTGTTGTGACAGGTTGGGCTAGCCTGGCTCGTGGCGGCCTGCAGCCGGTGTACTATCGTTGGTGAGTATGGCAGTGTTCGTGTTGGCAGAGTTTGTGGCTAATCTGTCAGTGGATCGGCTAGAGAAATGTCGGAAACAGGACTTATTTGCAATCGCAGACCACTATGGTGTTGGTGTCTCGTTGTCGCTCGTTGAGCAAGAGTTGGAAGCTGTTCTGCTAAATAAACTGGTAAGTGAAAGGGTTTTAACCTTGGTGGTGTCTGGGTCTGCTGCTCTGATGGCTGAGGCCTCAGCAGCTGTGCATGTCAGTGTGGACTCTCGAGGGTCGGTCACTCTGCTCCTCAGGTGGGAGAAGGGGCTGATCCGCCGGTTGCCGGTTCTCGGTTGGCAGCAAACGCTAGGGAACTCTTTGCTGTCTATTTTGACGTAGCCTGCTAATATCAAGTCTGGAGACTGGCTAATCAGGTGTGAATGCACCACACAGCACACAAATTTTCTGTAATTTCTAAATTACATAAGGGCCCCAGGTGATACTAATCCTGAAAAAATGGGGCTTACAATAGTAAAACTTTCAACTAATCTGTGGTTCACATGCTGCCAAGGATGTACAAATCATCTCCAGTCCGTTACACCACTACTTGGAGGACAGCATTGTTAAACAGCATGGCCAATAGTGAAAAACACAGAATGAACCAACATCCTAAATGAAGCGTTTAAGATGAAATAGAGAGTCAAATTAGAGTGGCTTTGAATCCAAGCAACCATATACACAACTTAATTCTGTGGGAATCTTCTATATCCATAATTCAAGACCACAAATTCTCTACCTGATTTAGCCAAACACGTAAGTCCAGTAATAATATTAGTCACCCGTGGATCTGCATCTCTTTAATTTCTTCCGCCTCTATCTCACTTGAGAATTATGAAGGTAATCATCAGTGAAAGTTTGGTGGCAATTCAAGGCGGCTCATGCTGCTTCTCAGCATGGAAAAGCAAAGGCTTGAAGCTAAAATCCATCAGAAGAGCAAAATCTTGATCGATGATTAGATGGATGACTGTAGATTGTAATTTCTAAATCACGTAAGGGTCCCAGGTGATACTAATCCTGAGAAAATAGGGCTTACGATAGTTAAATCCTCAACTAATCTGTGGTTCACATGCTGCCAAGGATCTACAAATCGGCTCCAGTCCGTTACACCACTACTTGGAGGTGCTAGACAGCATCAAGAAAAACACAGAATGAACCAACATCCTACATGAAGCGTTGAAGATAAAATAGAGAATAAAATCAGAGTGGCTTTGACTCCAGGCAACCATATACACAACTTAATTCTGTGGGAATCTTCGAGATCCATACTTCAAAACCACAAATTCCCAACCCGATTTAGCCAAACACTTAAGTCCAGTGATGGTATTAGTCACCTGTGAATCGGCATCTCTTTAATTTCTTCCGCCTCTTTCTCACTTGAGAATTATGACAGGTGTGTCGGCAGTTATCAGTGAAAGTTTGGTGGCGATTCAAGGTGGCTCATGCTGCTGCTCAGAATGGAGAAGCAAACACATGAAGCTAAAACCCATCAGAAGAGCAAAATCTCAATAGATGATTAGACGGGCAACATGCGTGGCAGCAAACACTAGGGAACTCATTGCGGTCTATTTTGTGGTATCCTGCTAATAATAAGTCTGGAGATGTCAGAGTAAAACCCACATTTCACTTATCCAGTGTGAATGCGCCACACAACACACAGATTTTCTGTAATTTCTAAATCACATAAGGGTCCCCAGGTGATACTAATCCTGAGAAAATAGGGCTTACGATAGTTGAACTTTCAACTAATCTGTGGTTCACCTGCTGCCAAGGATCTACAAATCGACTCCAGTCCGTTACACCACTTCTTGGAGGTGTTAGACAGCATAGAAAAACACAACCAACATCCAAAATGAAGCGTTGAAGATAAAATAGAGCATAAAATTGGAGTGGCTTTGAATCTAGGCAACCGTATACACGACTTAATCCTGTGATTTCAACTAAATCTGTTAGAGAATTGTGATTCAGATTGTGGACCATGAGATGATCATCTGATCTTCTGGCCGGGATCACCCCCCTCCATCCTGTTGGGCCATCACTTGTCCCATTGTGACCATAAAAGCTCTGATTCATGTTGTTTTAAACACAGTGAATCATGTCCCTGTAGCTTCCAAATGTCTGATGTAAACCACCTTGTAGAGGAAACCACTCCCGAGCCGACTTTCAAGTAATTTGTTCTGGTGAAAAATGTCCAGCCAGTAATTGAGGACACAAATCATTCCTAACGGAGCACAAACCAGACAAGATAAGCTACCTTGTAATGGAGGCACCGCACTCTGAGAACATGAAGTCATGGTGTAAAACGCTCGCACAGCTTCGCCAACACAGCTGAGGGATTAAAGGGTGGTTTGTGGTGCGCAGATATCATTTATCGCCTATCATTATCGTTCCATCTGTTGACGCTTACACTTTTATTAACCACACCCACATCTGTTGGCCAGGTGTTGGCGCGTTTAAAGCTATTATTAGTACAACCAACCCTTCGGGACTTATTCATAGAAGAAAAAGACTCTAGCTGCCTTTTCTCCAAAGTCCTGATGAAGCTTTATTGTTCTGCCAGTGACCTTTAACCAGAATATGAAATGTAAAATCTTAGAAACCTGTCAAGTTTTGGGCAAAAAGCAAAGTTCTCAGGATTTCTAACACGATCTCTTAATGGCATGGTTTTAATCAGTGTGTGAACTTGTTACGCCTCGGTCACTTTTTCCTATTTATTGCGGTTTTTTTCCTCCATGAAACAACTCCAGAAGATAAACAGTATGTGCAGATCTGCTTTATGTCACCCAATGTTCCAGATCGCAGGCTTTGTTTTCGGTACGTTCTGCAGATGTCCTCGTAAAGCACCGCTGCTTGCGACATCCCACTTTTATTGGGCCTCAATCTTTGAACCATCCTGCTCGTATATCCGTAGTTTGTAGTGCGAAATGACCTGTCATCCGTCTCTGCGCTTGTTTATAGTCATGCAAAACACAGTGAAGCATGTGACGAACCTTCTGCTGAGCAAAGGATTGTGGGTCGGAATGGCCAGAAAGGTATACTGCAAAACGCGACCCCATGTACTAGAACATGTTGGTATGTTTTTTTTGACATGCTATGTATTGGGACATTCTACAGTACTGTGTTAGTCTAGGTGTTGGAACACACCATCAGTTTAGTAGGGAGTCGGATAAAAAACCCTAAAATTTGTAGTATTTATAGTATTTCTGGGTACAAATTATCTTTCTTCCTTTCTTTCCCTTTCTTCTTCATTACTCAAAAATGTAATAAAGAATGCAAATGTTCTTCTTTTGTGACTTAAAGGCAAAGTTAAATTAGCATTTTTCATGATAGAAAAGGGTGAAATGTGGACAATTGTGCACAAGAAGTTCTTGAACTGTACATCTGGTGACAACTTCTCGACCATATTTGGATTATGTTCATTTTGTCATTTCTTACTATAAAATAGCGTTACTTTTAAACCGGCAACTCAATAAGGAAAGTACAGTTTTACCTTGCTGACATGTTTCGAAGACATGTTTGAAGAAGACTGTAGACGTAGTCCAAACATGTCAGCAAGGTAAAACCATACTTTCCTTATTGAGTTGTTGGTTAAAAAGTAACACTATTTTTTAACTTCTTGACTACTGAGTTATTCCACATACTAGTCAGGTGAAGGTTTACTACCAGACACTCCTTTGACCAGCAACTATCGAAGACCACCTTAAAATGCAGCTTTACTCAGTGTACATGATACCACAGAAGATGAGAAGAAGATGCTGGCTTGTTGGATTCTGCTTGTCAGGCACTTAAATGTCCACAAACCCACTTTTTATCGTCTAAGGAGTCATTTCAGACAGTTCTAGTGTCTGATGACATTCCCAATATGTCCAAAAACGTCACCAAGCCTTTCAGGAACAACATTCCGCCAGCAGCATTGACGACTTTATTAACTACATGTGTAACACATGTGGGGCACTATGCGATGCTATTATCATTTCCAAACCAGTGGACACTTAGTTGTTTCATGATGTCCTTTCTGATAGTATAATTTCTTAAATATTACATGCTGCGTTAATATTTTTGTTCAGTATATATGCTTCAGTATGCAAATGTTACACAGCTTTTGTATGGATATTGTTGAAGTCCCTCTATGGTTGTTGACTTTACACCTAAAAATTCATCTGTCTATCAAAGTTGCCAAAGTTTTTTTCATGAAAATAATCCTTTTCTGTCTTAAAATGCTTCAATATAATTGTACACTGTTTAATCCTCTACATCAGGGGTGTCCAACATGCAGCCCGTGGGCCACAATCGGCCCTCAAAGTGTAAAAATTCCAGAGAAGACATTAACTGCAGATCGTAAATTAGTAAAACTATAAATTTAAAATAATTGCTAGACCATGACAAGTTGTTTTGATCGTAAGGTAAAATTCTAGATTGTTCATTATTCTTTTGTAGTTTTGTGTCTCGTTTTTGTAATGTTTTGCTTTGTTTTTGTTGTTTTTTGTCCATTTTTTGTCACTTTGTATCTTTTTGGTCAAATTTTGTGTCTTTTGTTCAAGCTTCGTGTCATTTATCTAATTTTTGTTTCATTTTGTGCCTCATTTTTGGAATAATTTGTCTCGTTTTTGTTGTTTTTAGTTAGTTTTTGTCTGACTTCTTGTTTTCTTTTTGTCTCATTTGTGCTTTTTGTCTTATTTTTGTCATTTTGCGTTTTTCTTTATTAGGTTTTTTGTTTATTGTTTGTGTGGTTTTGTGGGGTTTCTTTCTCGCTTGTGTTGTTGGTCTACTTTTTAGTCATTTTGTTTCTCGCTTTTGTCATTTTTTGTCTTCGTGTCATTTGTGTAGTTTTTTGTCTCATTTTTCTTTTGTTTCATTCCATTTGTCTCATTTTTTTGTGATTTTGTGTCTCATTTTTAACACTTGATGTCTCATTTCTGTCATTTTGTGTCTCATTTTTGTAATATTTTGTGTTGTTTTTGTAATTTTTTGTCTGATTTTTGTCATTTTGATCATACAGTAAAAATCCTGCATGGTTCAGTTCCAGATAGATGTGACTAAATGTTGTGTTCCTTTGTAGACACTGTGATCTGGAAGTTGAGGAAATGACAAACTGAGGCTGAATGTTGCTGAAATTAAACTAATTTTTTCAAAGAAATTTCAGGTTGTTGATGATGTTTGGTGAAAAGATAATGTTAACATTTTCAGAATTGACATTTTTCCACTCAAACAAAGGAAACATTAGGAGTTGTGGTTATTTATAGGTCATTATGCTGTGATTTTACTGGTCTGGTCCACTGGAGATCAAACTGGGTTGAATGCCAAACCTAAACTAAGATGAGTTTGACACTCATGCTCTAGAATGTACAGATCTATGAAGTCCCTGTCTCTCTCTAAACCCATCTCTTTCCATTCATTACAGTTCAAGCACACCAGCTCATCTACAACAAAAACACCACAATGAAACTGTTAACAAGGTAAAAGACTAACAATAGTTTTTATGGAGTATATTCTATGTCTTAGTACTAACTCGATTTACGATGTATTTATGAATATCTTTTGCCTATAAAGCAAGAAACCTTCTAAATATAGTCTTAGCCCCGAACCTGACGTGATCTTTCCGAGACCAGAGGTTTTCTGTCGTTGCCATTGGGAGCAGCCTCATCCAATAACACGACGGCCACCAGACCACAGCCTCTCGATGCTCATAGATGGACCCCTCGTGTTTGCATTTGCTTGTCTCTCCCCGTGCGAGGTTGACCCAGATTACGCCACCCATGCGTCGCCTCCTCTCCCACATCTGTCTCCAATCGACGGCAAACCAACCGAGACCACGACCACTCATTATTCAGAGACAACGTGCTTTACACCAACCCACTTACATCATATTTGTTTATGCTGTCTGACAACGAGCCCCTGCCGACTGAAAAAGGCCACATTGTGAAACATTTATCGAGGTTTACGTCCCAAAAATCGGCTCCCTCGCGAGTTAGTTTCCCTGAATCAGTGCGATTTTGTTCGACCGCTGTCATTTGTTTTGGAGTTTTGTTGTGCTGAGAGGCAACAGCATCTCTGGAGTGAAGGCGGTTGTCTAGTTTCTATCCACCAGTGGGAGCTATGAGACCACGCTGCTCGCTTCCTCCTGCAACCTGAACCACCTTCACTTCACTATAACCTCTGCTAAAATGCAGCTAATCAATCATGGAGCTCCACAAACTTCACGTTTAACTAAGCGTATTTACATAATCCAGCCATGTTAAACACACAGAATTAATATCTGTTAGTATTCAGCTCCACAGGTGAACCTTGGACTTCTGTACAAGTATAAATCCACTGAACTTCACAGAGGGCTTCAGCGGGCCAGTGGCTTTTTTCACATCAGTGCACAGATGGATTGTTGTAGCTTTTGGACCAGGAGCAGCTCGAATTGATCTAGTTAAAGGGCCGTGATGTGGCCTGGTCAAGCTCTTACAGGACGGTCTCCAGGGCGGACTTGGACGTGGTGTGTTTGGATATCTTTCACACAAGGCTCAGTCTGTTTCAACACTTTGTGAACCTCTGCGCTGGACCGCTGGAGGACAATTTAACATCCGACTCAATAAACAGGAGTCTGTCGGTGTGTTTGCATGTGCGCGCCAGAGTGCACGTGTAATTGAGGAGCGGGGATGCGTGCGTTGCGAGTGTGTGTGACGGTGCACGGTTCGAGTCCTGAAGCACATCTTGTTTAGTTAAGCGTCGGTGTTTCTGCAGCCTTCCCCTCCCCGCTGCTCATCACTCAGCCGAGGACAACTGGGGAGAAATAAAACCTCCAACGCCCGCACACAATTCACACTGCGCTCGCAGTTTTGTACACAAACACACGGGAGGTTAATGCGTGTGCAAACAAAACAGGATGTGCCGGCGTCGGTCGATCATAAATGATGGCTCTCTATGCCGGTGAATCTGAATGGGCCTCCAGTCAGCGTCGCTAAACAATCCCCGGTGAAGCGTGTCCACCGTTTGCCCTGAATCTGACAAATTTCGCCAACATTCCTCGTTTATATGATTGACTGAAACAAAACAATCGCAGAGCTGAACTTTATTTTTCCTGAGCCTCGGCTTGCATGTGCATTATTATGATTTCCACGACAGTTTATCTGCAACTGCAATAAACAGAAAAGGCTGGAAGTCGAGCGAATAGTGGCAGACACAGTGAATGCATTCATGCAGCACCGGTAGGTGAGTCTGGCTTGTTCTACCTACTCTCCATTTACTTGGCTGCAAAGTAAACACCATAGGAATGTTATCCCAAACCTACTAATTTGCCTTGATTACATTAATATTTTTTCGGTTGAAATTACCCTTTTCCCTTTCCTACTGCTGTTGTTTATTTTCTTTCTCCTCCTCCCCTGTATTGCTTTCACTATTAGTACACAATTAAGGGTGATTAGCTGTCAGACGGACGGCCTGGGTTTCCTGTGGGCGCTTATATTGTTGTCTGTTTATGCAATCACACAAAGAAAGAAAGGAGTCATGTATGAAGAGGGCATACAGGATCCACTGATGAGGCTGGGGAGTAGAACAAACATGGGAGTAATTTCTTTGTTGTTTTAAATAAGGTTGTTCCATGATTACGGTGGGATTTGCAGTAGGCCTTAAAACTGTGGCAATACATTATGGAGAGACACTGAGTCAACAGCAATCAGAAAATAGTCAGAGAGAACTTTCTATAGATTTATTTACATCCAAAAGAAAAAAACACCCACAATCTAGTGTTTCCTACTACCTCCAACTAAGACGTTTATCAAGTAGAGATCATTCCTATATCCTTACTTATTTTTATTTAGGTCTCTAAATATATCTATTTTTGTGTGTTTTTTCATCTGACATTAAAGTTATCTTGCATATCTATACCTTCCTCCAACGTGCTGGAGAATGGACCGCTATTCCCTCATTATCCTTATGCTACACGGGGGGAAAAAAAAAATCGCTCTTGAATATTTATATTTCTTTACACCAATCACTATCGTCTTGGGCAGAGTTAAGCCC
This sequence comes from Amphiprion clarkii, assembly GCA_027123335.1. Classification (NCBI taxonomy): domain Eukaryota; kingdom Metazoa; phylum Chordata; class Actinopteri; family Pomacentridae; genus Amphiprion; species Amphiprion clarkii. The sequence continues at coordinate 5,070,238 of CM049586.1, forward strand.
AGGATGTAGTGATGGTGCCCCTCCAAAACGTAATGGGGTATTGTTTTGTTTGGTTGTTCTGATTTTATTAATTATTGATCATCTGATCACAAAATATAAACCCTTAAATGTCCTGATTGTGGTCACTAGATGTACACCGATGCTAAGCCCAGGTTGTTGATGGTAGCAAAAAAAGGTTGTTGTGATGCAACGTTGGCATGAAAGGAGGCGAGAACTAAGGATGCAAATTTTGAATAATCATTTTAACTGACAATTAGTAGTTTCATCAGTGAATAATCAATCAATGATATCATATGAACTCTGTAGACATCATTGAATGTCCTTATTACACAATTACACAATCACAAGATGGACTTTGCTGCTAAGCCCAGGATGTAGTGATGATGCCCCTCCAAAAGGTGATGGGGTATTTGTTTTGGTTGGAAGTTCTAGCCTTATTAATCAATACCTGATGACAATATATAAACACTAGACATCATTAAATGTCCTGATTACAGTCACAAGATGTACTTTGCTGCTAAGCCCAGGATTTAGTGATGGTGCCCCTTCAAAAAGTGATGAGGTATTGTTTTGGTTGGATGTTCAGGCCTTGTCAATCCATAATTGGTTAATTGATGACAAAACATAAACCCTAGATGTCATTAAATGTCCTGATTATGGTCACTAGATGTACACTGCTGCTAAGCCTAGGATGTAGTGATGGTGCCCAAACAAAAAAGGTGATGGGGGAATTGTTCTGGTGGAAGATTTGCTTGAAAGCAGGTGAGAACTAAGGATGCAAATTTTGAATAATCGCTTTACATCAGACAGCAGCCTTATCAATCAAGAACTGATTACTCCATAACCCAATATGAACCCAGGAGAAGTTATTAAACGTCCTGATTAGAGTCACAAGATGTACCTTGCTGCTAAGCCCAGGATGTAGTGATGATGCCTCTCCAAAAGGTGACAATGGAATTGTTTTGGTTGGATATTCTAGCCTTATTAATCAATAATTAATGACAAAATATAAACCCTATACGTCATTAAATGTCCTGAATGTGGTCAGGGGGCATACACCGCTGCTAAGCCCAAGATGTAGTGATTGTACCCTAGCAAAAAAACTAAACAAAAAGAGGTTGTTTTGGTGGAAGATTTGCATGAAAGGAGGTGAGAACTACGAACGCAAAACTTTGAATAATCACTTTAACCAATAATTAGCAGCTTCATCAGTGAATATTAAAATAATCACTAGTATATATGGATGTAGATGTCATTAAATGTCCTGATTACAGTCACAAGATGTAAATCGCTGCTAAGCCCAGGAAGTAGTGATGGTGTCCCTCCAAAAAGTGACAAGGGAACTGTTTTGGTTGGTTGTTCTGGTCTTATTAATCAATAATTGATTAATTGATGACAAAATATACACCCTAGATGTCATTAAATGTCCTGATTGGGGTCACTAGACATACACCACTGCTACGCCCAGGATGTAGTGATGATGCCCCTGCAAAAAGTGACATTGGAATTGTTTTAGTGGAACATTTGCTTGAAAGGAGGTGAGAACTAAGGATGCAAGTCTTGAATTATCACTTTAACCGACAGGCAGCAGCCTTGTCAATCAACAATCGATTAATCCATAACCCAATATAAAGCCAGGAGAAGTTATTAAATGTCTTGATTACAGTCACAACACGTACACTGCTGCTAAGCCCAGGATGTAGTGACGGTGCCCCTCAAAAAGGTGATGGGGTATTGTTTTTGTTGGATGTTCTAGCCTTATTAATCAATAATAAGTGATGGTGCCGTAGCAAAAAGTGAAATGGGAACTGTCTTGGTGAAACACCGGCACAAATGTCGGACGAGGACTAAACTTTAAATCATTTCTTTAATAGATAATTGGCGACCTTATCAATCAATGATGGATTAATCAGCATCATATCAGTTTGTTAGATGTCATTTAATGTTTCCAATTGTGTTCACATGATGTTCAATGCTCAAATGGCGTACATCTATTGACATCAGTAGCTCATCAGGCACAGTCTATTGAAACCACTGCCTTAAAGTGACGTTTAAAGCACTTGTGTTTCCTGACAACATGACAGCGTTGGCCAGTAGACATTTAATGTCACAGAAGACTTTCTCATGGTTGCACTTTACTAGCCAAACTCCTACAATGGTCTCTGTTTACCAACACAGAATTGACAGTATAGCGTTAAACAGTCAGAGGCAACCACAGTAGGATAAAAGATAAAAGATAAAAGATAAAAGTTCTTTATTTCTCCCCATGCCAGGGGAAATTTACATTGTTACAGCAGCTTATGTAACAGTAGGTGTAGTTATAAGAATAAAATAATAGAACAATAGTAATAATATTTACAATATATACAAGGGTGAGAGATGGGGGAGTACAACCAGGTACTACAACTAATCTGCTTTATTATTTTTACATATATGTCTTGTGCCTTATTGGTGAATATATTTTAAATGGGTTAAATTGTTCACGACAAACATCCCTAGTGATAACTGTCATTAAAAGGGATAGTTTAGAGAAATAAAAGAGCAGGGCTTCCATACTGCAAGATACAAATCTTCAGGAAAACTAATTTTTTGGCATGTAGTTTGCTGCTCTGAGGTGGTTGTTGTTTCCTGTAGTGAAGGGGATTTTAAAAACAGCGACTCACGGATAGCGGAAGGGAAAGTGAAAGCTGCATGAAATGTGAAGCTTATATCTAGAATCTACATCCGGTGAGTCATCTGTGAACTTTTGCAACTTGGCTAAAGCACTTAAAGTAAGGTGGTTAAATTGAAAACATACCATCAATAATTGTCAACACTGGCTGAAAACAAACATTTTATCTTACATTTTTCAGCCCTAATATTCAGTAGTATTGAGTATCTTTGTATTATATCGAGTTAATCAAGGTCACTGACAATTTGTTTTGTTCATATGTGGGTTTCTGGGATTTAGGATAGTTTTTTCATGCGGAAACGCTAAAGTTATTTGTTATTATTGTTTCTACATAGACTAGAGTCCCCTTATCAAAAATTAATTCATGCCTATGATGTGTTTGTTTGCTTTTGCAGCGCCGGGAAGCAGCAGAGCTTCTGATCCCTCCTCGTTCATCCTCATATCACCCATTACTCATAGATGGAGACGGAGATACGATGGAAACAGAAACAGCAGCTGGAAACACATCACATCCATGCATGTCCTTTGTACTTCTGTAGTCCGAGCCCGGCCAGCGATAGGGAGCCGGCTGGTCCACTGAGCGTCTTCGATGTTCACGATGGAAATAAAACGATTCACGCTGGGAACTTTTATAGTTTGTTTATATAGTAAATGTTCAGAAATGTCTCCTGGCTGTTACTCAGTTAATCTGAATATAAATAATGTCACAAAAGAAGACTTATGGGCCTTTTAATGTTTATTCATTTTATCTGACGAATATTATTGTTTGTTTGCTTTGCCTAAGTGGCCCCTGGGCAACGCAAGCCGAGTATCGCTGCCATGGACTCTCTGCTGGCCAGATCGATGTGGATTAGCTCAGCTCCATCATAGTAATGGAAGAGTAACAAAGCCCACATGGATCTGCAGAAAAGCAAAGTGTTTGAACATAGTAACAGCCCCCGCTGGCTGTAAAGAAATTATGGCTCAATCATGTTTCAGATGTTCTCTTGACATGCGGCATGATTTTGCGAGGCTATGAATCCCTTTATTGCTATTTGTGTGCAATGAAAAGCCTCCGCTGGCTGGTGGAAGATATCAACAGGTGTTTGTCTGTTTTGTGAATCTGTTGCAGCTGCGTCATGTCAGAAGAACATTTCTTTACATTTCGACCTGGATCGTAATGCTGCTGCTTTTTTAGAGCTTTGCCTGGAAACATATGGCGCTCGCAGCCTTGACCGCTGCCTTATACGCTCAAGAAACCCTAATTTTCCCAGTGATTATTTATACAGATTCAGGATCAAGAGCGTTGCTTTGGGTGAAAGCAGACAGTCCATAACTCAACAGGCCAGAGAATCAACTATTAGGATTTCTTTTTTTTTTTTTAAACTTCTTATCATAATCCCAGTGAAATCCACTCTGATTTATTGTGTTCTGAATTCTGCTTTGCTTTCAACTATGTCACTACTTGAACTGTTTCAAAGCGTTCCTTGCTTATATCGCTATCATGCTGCCTTTTACTGACTCGTTGGCCCCGATGCAAGGCTGGAGACGACGTAAACATGAACAGACACTAAAACATAAAACCACAGATGAATGAAGAAGCAACTCTGGTTCGAGGCCAGAAAGTAAATATAAAAACAACAACTCCTGCTTGTTTGTGTTCCGCTGAAGAGCAACAGCGTTCTTTTCCATAGAGTTTGGAGGCATTCTTTGATGAAGGAGCTGACATTCAAGGCAGAGAGACAAAAAGAAAAGAAGAAAGGCAAAAGAGAGAGCAGAATAGAAGAGCGAGGGATTAAGTTTGTGGTTATTCTGGCAGTGAGCAGAGGCAGGATGCCAACAGAAACTCTGCTGTGTTTTTGTGACACAGATATACATGGTTCCTAAATGCACACACATGCTAAGGCAAAATGTAAAGAAAGTGACCCTTAGGTTGTGTTCATAAGCTCCAGATGCACACGTTCTGCTCTGTAATTGGATAACAGGGCGTGTGTTTGTTCATAGAAATGTTCTATTAAATATTACTCAACCAAGCACAAACAGTTTAATACACAAGCCTAAATATTTGGAGAAATCAACATGGCAAATTTTCAAAACTAACAGCGTTGCACAATAGGTGAGGCAGCCGCGCCAGGCTCAGCGATATGATGTTAAAAAGCGATTAATATCAAAAATAATGTCTCAACAATTGAGATATTTAAAACAAGCTTCAAGATTAAAATCAGATTTCTATTGAAACACCCATAAACAGCTTTTACTGATTACATCTCTGTACAGCAAAAAGAACTGCAGAAAAAAATAGGATTTCACTGAGAGGTACATTTCTGACCCACTGCAGCATTAATATGGAAGAGTTTTCATGTAATGTACTATGTTTTACAAGAAGCAGTTTAAAAATGTGCTCAAAAGGAAACCCCTTTAGTCACTTTGTGTTCTCAGAGCTTCATGTTAGCTTAGCACGCATGGCATTAAACTGCACTATGGCCAATAATAGGTGGCAGAAATACATTTACAGCCTGCTGTACACTGGAACAAGTAATGCCAAGCACCATTAATTTAAATTATTAATCTAGATTGTCTACAACATGTCGGAGAAGAAGAACCCTGGAGTACATTCTCATTGGCTTCTACCACTGACACCACAGCCAGATCCCAAACACCATAGCAGACACCATCTACAATGGGTTTAGCCACTAAATAAAGCCTCATTCTTTCATCAGATCTAATTTAAAGCTAACATCAGCAGCCAGGATCACCTCCTTTGGCTCTTTGGTAATGGTACAAGATTGGGAGGCAAAAAGTCAAACCTTGGGAAGCTACTGAAGTTCTCAAAAACTGTGGCTACAACAACGCTACGACCAGACTTGGTGCTCAACTCGGAAGCCGATCGTGCTCTGAGGTCACAGTTCCCTGGGAAAAGTGGATCGTCAATGAAAGAAACAGGGAAATGGAGCTAGTGGAAAGATGTCTGTGTAGATTCTCAGTCATGTAGGTCATGGTAGTCATAGGAGCTTCAGTAGAAACCAACTGGACTTCTCTTGTAGGTTCTTGAAGACGATTCACCTTCGTCCAAGGAACCTCTTGAATGAAGAGAGCAACTGGACTTCTCTTGTAGGTTCTTGATGTTTCACCTCTCTGGACTTCTCTTTTAGGTTCTTGAATACGTTTCACCTCTCCTCCAGGAAACCTCTTGGATGAAGGAATCAACTGGACTTCTTGTAGGTTCTTGAAGATGTTTCACCTCTCATCCAAAAAACGTCTTGGATGAAGAAATCAAGTGGACTTCTCTTGTAGGTTCTTGAAGACATTTCTTCGTTCATCCAAGCAACCTCTTCAACAAAGAAATCAATTCGACTTCTCTTGTAGGTTCTTGAAGATGTTTTCACCTGTGCAAACGTGGATGAGAGGTGAAAACGTCTTCAAGAACCTACAAGAGAAGTTCAGTTGATTTCTTCATTCAAGAGGTTCCTTGGATGAAGTTTTTGAAGATGTTTCACGTCTCCAGACTTCTTGTGTAGGTTCTTGAAGACGTTTCAGAGTTTGCAGGCCAGTAGATCTACAGGGCAATGAAGGTGGCCACCGAGGAAACAAAAGTTATTTTAAGATGGTTTTGGGTGGCGATTAAACAAATTCAGCTCCAGAAATCCTTTGAGTTTAACTAATTAGTGGCATTTTATGAATGCTAAACAACACTTAGCTGCGGTATCTTTGGGGTTATGTAGCCATCTGCCACTAGCAGCTGCCTCTCTCCCAACACTAATGTTGGGTTGTTGTAAACCAGCAAAGTGGAAAGTAGGACAAATGACATCTGGTAAAACCAGAGTAGTTTGGCAGCATTTAGCAGGTAACCACTCAAACAAAGTAATGAGTCACCACATTGAGCGCAGGCACGTGGACATTAACCTGCGAGGTATTTATTTGAACTATTACTGCCAAACTTTAATTCAGTCGGGGTGCAACATATCACAAAAGTTCGGATCATATTTAGGTATTGAGTCACAGGTTGGATCACTTTTCATATCAGGAAAAGAAAGAAAAGACACTGCGTTGTGTCTCATTATTGCAACTCTACACTGAGATTTACTGAATCATTCCTTGCTGCCCTTTTTGTCGGTTTGTTTTTCAGCAAAATTATGCAAAAACTACCAAATTGAATTTCAGGAACAATTATAGAGGTAAAGCATGACTAAATTAAGTTTTGAACTGACAGATTCGACTCTCTAATTGTAAGTATCGTTCCTTTGAAAAGTCAAAGTGTTAAAAAAACTGGATTTCACACTAGAATGGGCAAGTTTTGCAAATGATCTAGAGTTCACATTAGCTATGGGTGGAGATCTGTATGGATCACAGATCAACTAGGGTTAATTACCACCATTTAGTGAGCTGCTCTGTTCTCTAGGGTAATGTGAATTAGCATGGCACAAAGTGGAATACATTTCTGCCTAATTCTAAAAACACTTTGGTTATTGAGGACATTTCTAAATTCTTTCAACATTGTTTGAATTGTGCTCAGTTTTGACTGTTTACAGAGTGTTTTCTTACTCTTAGAAGAGTTGACTAGTCTAAATTTAAATGTAGTTTCTGGGAACAGCCCTGCTTTCAGTCAACAACAACAGAAACATTGCAGTGGAAAGGTGCCTGTTATCCGACGTCATGCTAATGCTCATGCTATTTATGGAATCTGTTCATCCATTCTGATAACTCTCTGAATGAAGAGATGTCAGAGACAGGATCATGTCTATTTATGTTGTTGCGTGTGCTGTACGTGTGGAGCTGCATTCTCAAAAGCCTCGGGGGGGCTTTGCTCGTTCAGCTAAGTCGTGGCGCTCTTATCGCTCCAGTTTTATCTCCAACAGGGTAATTGCTGACTTCCAATCATGCTGGTTTTCCTCTCATGAGGAAGCTTTTCCTTCTGCAGCAGCGACTTCACCCTGCTCTCCTTTTTGAACTCGGGAAGGCCACACCTCCACACCGACACACAAGAAGAAACCCAGAGGAATACACAAACACGCCTCGACAGAGACAGACACGCACCCCCGTGCCCTTTGTTCATGCCAAGACCGAACGGGAAATCATTGACTTCTACTCAACCCATTGCAGGACATAGTTTGTCCCCGGGGGGAGCTGCAGAGAGCTCATTATATTCTGTGAAAAATGGTTCTTGGTATCGGCAGGAGGTTTGCTACATTAAATAGATAAAAAAGATCATAAAGGTGACGTAATCTGGAATAGTCGGTTATTTCAGCTTCAGAGAGGTAGATAAAACAGCAGGAATGTGTTCTGAAAAAGGCATTTGGAATCTGGAATCCAAGTGTTTATTTACAGCCGTAAACATGTGCTTGAAAAGTGGATGTATGTCACGGCAGTCTGGAGGTTTCAATGACTCCTACAACTCTGAATTTTCTATGAATCACTGAAACCCATGAGTCTTTGTCGCACAAAAAAAAACAATCATGCATTTTGGCTCTTTTATAGATGTATTCTAGGTCTCCTGGAAGTATGACAAAATCTGGTTGGTCTAAAACATACACACAGCAATGATCCATTCTGGTGATGCAGAAAGCTGTGTTAATCAAGTTTTCTTAGTGTCATGACCTTTTAACTTCTTGAGTGTGATTACGATCGACTGCAGCTGCTGACTCCTCTGAGGTAATTTAAATGCAACCCATTAGATCCACTCATTAGACTCATCTACAAACATTACAGTGGGAAAGTCTGAGGAGCTCAAAGATCTGGAAAAGCAAATCACTGACTTTAGCAGGTCAAAAAAAATCACTTGGAGCCAGTTCAAATGTGTTGTTTGCAAGTATGAACTGTAAGGTACAGTTGTGTTAGTGCCACAATCAGAAAGAAAGGAAAGTTCTGTGGTCAGATGGAACACAAATGAGCTATTTGGCCACAATGAGCAGAAATATGTTTGGGGGAGAGAAAGTGAGGCCTTTAAACCCAAGAAAACCAAACCTACCATCAAGCACGGTGGTGGCAGTATAAAGTCAACGTCAGAACAAACAAATTTAGCTTAACTGAACCAATTCTGTCAAGAGGAGTCAAAGATGCAACCAGAAGCTTGTAGATGGAAACCAAAAGTGCATAGTTGAGGTGAAAATGGACAAAGGACATTGAACCAAATGTTGACCCAGTAGATTTTGTCTTATTTCCAGAAAACCTTTAATAAATCCATAAAACAACCAAATACAGGATTCTTTTTTTTTGTAACAAAGTGTTTAATGATTCAGTTACAGGAGTCACTGGAAACTCAAGACTACCATACATATGGTGTTTACAAGTGGATGGAAACTTATGGTGACGACTGCATATGTGGTTCCTTCTCAGCGTCCTTAAAGTAGTTTCTGATTTTCCCAGATCACATTGTGTCCCATGTCCTGTATGTAAAAATACTTACAGGTTTGCAACATTAAGTTTCTTAGATTAAAAGCATCATAAATGGGACGGAATCTGAAATAGTCGGTTATTTTAGCTGCATTTTTCATTAAAATCAAACAGAAATGCAGATGAAACAGCAGGAATGTGCTCGAAGACAAATGTTCAACGGTGAAAATCAAAGTTGTGGACACTTTTTCAACTGGAATACAAGTGCATACTCATATGTGGTTGGGTCTCAGCATCTTTAAAGGAATTCCTAATCTATTAAAAATAGAAACTTGTTACAACAAGTCGTGTAACCTCCTGTATGTGAAAAATACTTACAGAAGGTTGCAACACTCAGTTTCTCAGATAAAAAGCATCATAAAGGTGATGTAATCTGGAATAGTCGGGTATTTCAGCCTAATTTTTTTATCGAAAACATTCAGAGATGCAGATAGAACAGCTCTAATGTGCTCTGAGACTGAACTGAAAATCAAAGCTGTGGACACTTTTTCAACTCATATGTGGTTGGTTCTCAGCATCTTTAAAGAATTCCTTATCTTTAAAAATAGAACCTTACTCCCACATGGCATTGTTTGCTTACAGAACACTGCACACACCCTGTGTTAAACATGAACCAATGGTGTCTCCAAGTATTTGATTTCTCCGGTTTCTCAGCCCTGTGGTCCTTGGCTCGGTCGCGTTTTGGGGGGACTGCGCCACATGTTGTGTTGTGGTTAACCGACGGCCGACCACTTCAAAAGAACCCAAATGGACGTAAACCATCTCGAACTAATCCTCTGGTTGGGGATGAGAGGAGAGGGATAACCTGGTGGAGTGATTGGATCTGTGTAAACGGGACTGGTTAGATGTCGGTAGACCACAGCCACCAGACACCACCAGAGCCTCTACTGGTATCTGTTAGAAGTGGTTGGTTCTCTGACGGCTCTGTTCTGATCGACGAGGCAGATTCGACTACGAAGGCCAAACAAACGCACGAGAAAAGCCAGAAATTTAACACAGAAAGAAATAAAACTTTAAACTGTTTCACAGCCCAGCGCTGAGCAGGAACACATTATGAGCAGCGGAGCAAGTCATGTAAAGCATTTTTATATTTGGTAATTCCATTAAACTTACTGAGAGCAGAAGTTGAAAAGCTTTGGAACCACAACCCCCTATGACCTCAATAATAAAGAAGAACTGTCACCTTTTGGATAACTGACAATGTACGGCTTCATAAAAGTAGAATTAATGGCAGAGATGTTCGACTTGTGGGTCGATATGCTCTCGTTGAACCAAATTCTCATCGGTTAAACACACTCCGGTGTAACTTTTATAAGGAGAAAAGCTCTACATCAAAAACTTTCCAGGGTTAATCCATTAACAGACTACCTGTGATCATCCCTGCATTTTTAAAACTTTTAACCTAATGTTGACTGCTAGATCTAAAACATAATTCTACTGAACAAAAACCAGCTTCTATGAGCTACTTGCCCAGCACTGTAGATTCTAAATCAACGATAAGGCGAGAAATAACATTAAAATTTTGAGGCTTTTATCTTTAATAGCTCCTCAGATATATCGTTCAAACATAACGTCAAATTTATTTGTGCAAATGAAATGGCTAAAGGTGGACAGAAATACAACTTTTCAGGAAAAAAAAGTATTAACTTTGCACATTTCTTTATAAAAATCTTATTTTATTCTATCAAGATTTTAGAAATTTGATGATTTGAGATGGAATGATCCAAATGAAAGTTTAAAAAAGTATATATATATATCAAGCTAGAATTACCCAAATGTCTTCATAAACATCCATATTTTATATTATGAAAATTTCAGGCAAATCAGAGATGATTGAGTAGGAATTGTTCTAAAAATTTAATGAGATGAAATGATTTGAGAAGCAATGACCTGAATAGATCGATATATTTATATCAACAATTACACAGACTATGTTTAGTATTACAGGGGTTATTTATTGTGATAAACTCACAGATAATAATCACCTTATTTGACAGCCCATCGGAGTGTTTTCACCAGTTTTATCTCACTGTTTTTGGTTGTCCAGCTTTTAACCTTTGTTCTTTACTGACCCAATTTCCAGCAGCAACTTTTTAGCAGACACATAAAAGCTGTGACTAACTCCTGAACACTGCCTGCCCAGAGCCAAACAACTGGGGAGCATTTATCGGCTTTAGACTGTCAAGTCCAGTGTCTTTAATACAGAGCAGAATAACAAAAGGGCTTCACAATCTGTGCACAAACTCCCCAGAAAAACCCTCAAAAATGAACTTTAAATGAGAAGCTGCACCATAACCAGTTGAAACACTTATCTGAACAATAATCCCTCTTATTTTATAGTATTTTAATGATGTTGAAGTTGCCAGTTAAACTATACACAGTAAAAAAGAATGAATTTTTTTTAGTTTTTCGACTGTAATTTCAAAAACAATTTACTGTTGTTCTACATATTTTTGTTTTGCTAAATTTCAGATAATTAGCTAAAATAAATGTTTTTTTCTTTAAATTACCAGATAAAAATGATGTACATTAAAGACAAAAAAAATGTTCAAACTTTAAATTTCATTGAATTAAATTTAAAATGATATCTAATTAAAAAAAATCCCAGAGACACAGGTCAAAGCTGTAAATAATGTCCACATCAGAAATCTGTATTTATGCAGATCTTTACAAATATCTTTTTAAATTAAAAATGAAATTACACTGTTTTATTGTATTTTTTTGAAGTTATATACTTTAATATATTTACTGTGTAAATTTTTTTTTGTTTTTGAGCATCACACTAATTCACCATTTGCTGCCAGATTTTCACCATTTTCTGAACAAGATTTTTTTATTTTTGTATACAGTTGTGCGCTTTTCTTTCCTACTGTGTGGACGGCAACACATTTTATCAGAATGAAACTGACTTTAATGAAATCGTTTTGCTTCACAGACACAGGCCCAAGCTATAAATAATGTCCACATCAAAAATCCATATTTTTACAGATATCTATAAATATTTTTGTACAAAGTCTGACTATTAAATTACACTGTTTTACTGTATTTACTTTCTTTAAAAAAAAACAAAACTATATATTTTAAATATATTTGCTGTTATTTTCTCTCTTTTCTTACTTTTATTTTTTTTTACAATGTACAATTTTATACTTTTCTTTCCTCCTGAGCTGCATGGCAACACATTCTATCAGAATAAAATTAACTTAAATTAAATACTCATTTTTCTTTGTTGAAGGAAAAAAAACCCCTCCAAAAATGACATTTTAATGAGGTCTAAGCAGTGACTAAGTGGTTGCATGTTTCTAGTAACTTTCACAGATGTCGACTGTTGGGTGGCCCAGAGAGAAACTCCTGGTATCAGTGGCAGGGCGTTGTTTTTTTTTTTTTGTTTTTTGGTGGCAGCGGCGGCGGTGATGGAGATGGGAGTTTGGGGAGTTTGGCCGCCGTCACTGGAACAGTTGAGTTCAGCGACAGCAGAGCCTGAGTGTGATTAGCTGAGCTGCTGCTTCGCCAGCTCTCATCTGTCAGAATGTTTGTATAAGTGGGTGTGAGGGGTTGGGAAGGAGTGTTAAAAAAAAAAAAAGGAGACAATAAGAACAGAGCAGAAGAGGAGGGAGACGCTGTAAGACGAGCGTTCGGGGTTGGTATGCCGCTGGATGTGCGGTTCGGCTCCATGGTTTCAGAGCTACACCCAAAACAAACAAACAGAAGGGCAGCGTGTAGATCCTAGACCTCGGGGGATTTCACTCCGCAGGGTGGATTTCCCTGCTAAGGTAGCGACGACACGGCCCTCGGAGAAACTCTGCGGCGTTCCGGTTTGTCGGGAATCTCATGGAAAGCCACGTTCCTCCACATCACATGTCACCGATTCCACAGCATCTGACGCGTGTCTGTCATGTTTTGGAAAAAAGTCGTCGTGAGCGGCGTCTAATTGATCCCAGAGTCACTTTGATCGTATTTCCCTGTGCTCAGCTCTGCACGCTGTAGATAAATACTGAATAATGAGCTTCAATACATTTAATTTTTCTATAGATTTTAAAATTAGAAGTGTTTTTATTGTATTGTGCAACAAGTTTTCAGAGTTCATACTAACCTTTAATGTTACTAACCTGCCTGTTATGTTTCTGTTATATGTAAGCTGCTGAACACTTGAATTTCCCCTCTGGATTAATAAAATATCTATCTATCTATCTATAGTCTATCCATCTAGTCTATCTATCATCTATCTATCTATCATCATCTATCCATCTATCTATCTATCTATCTATCTATCTATCTATCTATCTATCTATCTATCTATCTATCTATATCTATCTATCTATCTATCTATCTATCTATCTATCTATCTATCTATCTATCTATCTATCTATCTATCTATCTATCTATCTATCTATCTATCTATCTATCTATCTATCTATCCTATCTATCTATAGTCTATCCATCTATCTATCCATCTATCCAGTCTATCCATCTATCTATAGTCTATCCATCTATCCATCTATCTATAGTCTATCCATCTATCTATCTATCCATCTATCTATCTAAATTGGAACCTGCACTAGAGTATGTATTCCAGGGTTTTATTTTCGTGTTTGTGCTCATGTGAGGCGCTGGGACTTCGTCTTCATCCTCTCCACATTTTTCTCAGCTAAGGTTTCGGGGGTTAGGTCATATGGAAAGCTGATTCCAGAGTTTGCTTCATCTCACATGGTTTCAATCACCTTTTTCCTGCAGACCTTGCAGGTTCTGAGTCAGACCTTCACTCCAGGACTCCTCGACCCGGACCAGGCCGGCACAGGGGAGCGAGGAAATGAGCTGGAATGGAGAGGAGGGAAATGAGAATTTGCATGAAAATGAGGGTTTGTGCACCTCTTGGTCCTGGATTTATCCGACTGCTCCCGTCCTCTCGTCTTAAACTTTCATGTCGTCTCCTCTTGTTCGATCTTGTCTCGTCTTCTATTCTTTCCTCTTGTTCTGACAAATCTCCTTTCACTTCATTCTCTCATTTCCTGACTCCTCTGATTTATTTTTGTCTTTTCTCTCATCTTATCTTGTCGTCTTTTGTCTCATCTCGTTTCTGATGGTTCTCATTTCCACTTGTTTCCTCCTAATATGTCATCTCTGACCTTCTCTCCATCTTCCTTTCATCTCCTGCTTTTCTACCATTCTCATTTTTTTTGTCTCATCTCGTCTCATCTCCTTACATTTCTTCCATCCTCACTTCACCATTGCACTCTTCATGCTTCTTTTAATCTACTAAACTTTCTTTTTACCTCATCTTGTTACTTTTCCTTTCGTCTCATCTCCATCTTGTCTCCTCTGATTCGGTCAACATCTCCTGTTGTTTCTTCTATTTTCATTTCAACTAAGTTCCTTCAGATCTTTACTTTCCTCCTTGCGTCATACCATATCTTTGTCTACTTTTGTTTCATCTTCTATTTTGTCCTCTCATCTCCTGTCTTTTCCTACAACTCTTATCTCCTCACACCAATCTGACCTCATATCTCCTCCAAACTACCTCATCTCATGTTCTAAACTTTCTTTTCAACCCTTTGTCCCATCTCCATCTTGTTGTCTCCTGTTGTTTCTTCTACTTTCATTGCTACTTGCTTCCTCTTGATCTTTGTTTCTTCCTAGACTCTCTTCTCCTCATATCTTTGTCTCCTTTCATCTCCTGTCTTTTCTACCACTCCTCTCCTCTTGTTTCTTCTCTCCTTCTTTGTCTCATCTCATCTCCTGTCCTGACATTTCTTCCCTCCTCAGTTCACCATCACACTCCTCATGCCTTGTTCAATCTTCTATGCTTTCTTTTTACCTTCTTCTTTTAGTCAACCTTATCTCTTTAAATCCCATCTCCTGTTTCTTCTACTTTCATTTCCACATGCTTCCTCTTTTCTGGGACTCTTGCTGCTGGGTTGTCACAGTTTTTTGTTTTTTTTTAATACAGGATTTTCTTTGTGTTTTTTTCCAGAGCAAAGGTTTGCACTTTTCTTCTGTACTGTGCGGCATTATGCATACATTTTGTCAGAATAAAATGAAGCTAAATGGTTATTTTGCTTTGTTGCAGGACAAAACGCTTTCAATTAAAAGACATAGTTGACAGATGAATCGACAGTGAATATCTTCTCTTTTAGTCTCCTTTTCTTGCTTTCTCTCATCCCCTTTCCCACCATTTATCCTGCTCCCATCTAATCTCGTCCTCTTGTGTTTATTAAGCTAGAATAAAATGCCAAATTATCTGCTGCTGCCACTTTCACTGTTGTAGAATCTCAGTCGTATTTATTGTTGCGTTCGGTCTGTATTGTTGCTTCCAAACTCACGAGACGGACAGGACGAGGGCCGGAAACGGGACGCCAGAGTTTTATGTTTCCTTTGTCTTCCCAAAGTAGAAGCAGCAGAGGAAACTGCGGTAGATGCAACTGAGACAAAGCCAAACAAAAGGCCTTTTCCTTCTCTGCTCTATTTGCCGGAACGAGCTCTACTCCGAAGGATTTCCCTCAACGCCGCTCAGGATTCAGAGCGTTCTCATGGATCCTGGAGAGGAGGGGTCACCTCAGGTCATCGGCAGGAGGACGTGACTCAGCAGCTCGACATGGAGGCTGCTGATGCGGGTCTAGACATCCCATCTGTCAGTGCACAAGGACTCCTGAAGAAAACTACGAGAAGCACCGAGGCTCCCTCTCTGACTTTTGTTTTCATTCTCGCCGGGGTCGGAAGTGTTATTTGGGTTAGAATTCAGAGCGAGCATGACTTCTGTTCGATGGGAACTCGGAGTCGGACGCATTTTTTTGCTCCCTTCTCCATTTATTCTGCTTAATTCACTGTGAAGGAGAACAATAACATGTCATCTAACATGCAGTCACTGTTCAAAGCGGATAAAAGTAATGTACCTTGACTGCCTGTTTCCCAAAAACTAAAAAAAGATCTTGGCATTTGGTTTGTCATTTGGCTTTTAACTTAACAAATATGATCCAATCGCACTTGGGAAAGAAATAATACACCACGTAAACTGGTCCAGGTGTTACAGATTTGGTTTTAATCAGTTTGCCTGAAGACATAGAACCATATAAGTTACTTTTAAGGGAAAATTCCATTTTATTGGGAATTGGATCTTACTTTCACGGTTTTGGCAATTGTTTTTGCACGCTCCAACTTAATTATAGAGATTTGGAAAATTCACCAAAAAAAAGGATCCAGCTGAGCAACAAACATTAAGAAAACAGAGTTTTACTAGAGAATGCAGGTTAATCACAGGTCTGGACCTTATTTAACCTCCATTACATGCCATACATGCACTTAAAAGAAAAATCCTGTTATAAAACTGTGAAAATGTGGCAGCACGGTGCCAGAGAAAGAATGTAAATAAACTAGGAACACGAGTGTTTGAAAAACTGCAAAAGAAAGGGCGAAAATAACAGCAAATATCAATAAAATAGTTGAGGTTTAACACATTTAAATACAGTAAAACAGTGGAATTTTATGGTCAAAGATTGTAAAAGACACTATTTGTGAAATTACTCATGTTTAGTATGGATATTATTTACAATTTTAGCCTATTTTATTTATTTTTATAAATTATTTTCTATAATTACCTTAAAAATAACATACATTTTTCCTGTTTAATTATTGGTAATATAACAAAAATAAATTACAAATCTTTAAAATATCAGTCAAACATTGTAATTTTTGTTTAAATGAACATTTACCAAGAGTCTAGAGGTTCAAACAATTTAATTCTTAAATTAATTACCGTTTTTAGTTCCTAATATACCAACATTTGCTTTCAAATAATGGCAAATATCTGTAAAATAATTAGATTTTGGGCTATTTAATTACAATTAGAAAAAAAGTGTAATTTCACAGTCAAACGCCCAAATAAATAAATGAACATTTACCAAAAAATCAGGCCCAAGAGGTTCAAACAGTTGGATTATTAAAGAAATTATCATTTTCAGTTCCTATGAAAATAGCAATATGTGTAAAATAGTTATATTTTTGGCTGATTTAACTACAAGAAAAAATAATGTAATTTTATAAATCAAACACTGAAAGAAAGAAAGAAAGAAAGAAAGAAAGAAAGAAAGAAAGAAAGAAAGAAAGAAAGAAAGAAAGAAAGAAAGAAAGAAAGAAAGAAATTACCAGGTGTGAAAATACAGATTTTTGATTTGGACATTATTTGATATTTTTATGGCTAACATTAATACATTTTCCTGTGATTTTACTTGTTTCTGGGTGTTTTTTTTTTTTTTTTGCTCCCGTCACACCAAATATTAGATATTTTACTACTTAAATTTTAAATTTCTTTCAATACTTGTTCTTGATTTTTTTATTTTTATTTTTGCCATCTAACGGTTGATCAGAACTGAGTCAGTCGTGGATTTTCAGTTTTGCAGAGGAGCCCTGAATTTACAGAATGTAGTGTATTCCTGTCAAATTTTTAAACGAGACACGTAGAATAAAGTGATTTGATTAAATATCACAATTCTGGATCATTTTTCTGATGCAACAATACATCACAAATGAAAACATGCTTTAAAAATCTGATTTTTTTTTTGATAAATGGAAAAATGTTGCTATTTTTGGAAAGATAACATGCCTTTAAACCTCCAGGTTCAGAGCGTTAATGATTAAACAAATATAACCTAAAAATTACAACATGGTGGCAAGTTTGGATCTTCTGTGCTACTGGTTGCTTTAGATCGACGCTAAAATGTCTCTACGCTGCACTTTAATTGCTAAGAAATAGTGTCAGTAGGGGGCAGCATTTCTCCCAGCTTCCTCTTATGCTAAGCTAAGCTAACTGCCCTCCACCTCCATATCTGCATGAAACACTCAGATGAAAGTGATAACTACAATCTCATCTCTCTATCAGGAAGAAAGCAAATAATTGCATCTCCAAAACTGTTGCTTTAGAACTTCAGAGAACCAATTTCCTTATTTTATGTTTGCTAGTTAGTATATTTCCTGCAAAATGCAGCATCAACAGTCCAAACAATGTGAGATGGCTGCACATTTTTAGTTTTACTGGCGATTTTGTGCCATTTTTCACAGACAAGACTTCCCCAGTCAAACAATGGTTAAAACCCAGAGCCGGTGCTGTGTTTTACTGTCTGCAGAGGCTAGACGGGTCACTACACTGATAAAGATCTCAAAATCTTTAGGTACAGCAGCTTCAAACATCTAAAATTCATTGATTTCTACGAGCAAACTTGGTCACTTCCTCTGGATTTTGTCAACTTCCTGTCGTACTAATTGAACAAGTTGATACCAGCAGCTTCAAATGTCTAATTTTTTATTTATTTTTTTTTAAATCCAGTTTTTTAGGAGTTCAGATATCATTTTATGTCATGTTTTTGTTGGCTTTAATATCAGATATTCTGAATCTACAATCAGCTTGCTGTAAAACTCATTGAGGGACTTCATACCAGCAGCTTTGAATGTCTAAAATTTCTCAAATTTCAAGAAATAATTCCAGATTTTTGTGTATTCATATAACATTTCATGCTAATTTTTGTTAGCTTTAACATCAAATGCTAAGCTAGGCTAACTGCCCTCCAGCTCCATATCAGCATTAAACACAGATGAAACTGATAACAACAATCTCATCTCACTATCAGAAGAAAGCAAATAACTGCATGTCCCAAACTGTTGCTTCAGATCTTCAGAGAAATTACTTCCTCATTTTATGTTTGCTAGTTAGCATATTTCCTGTAAAATGCAGCATCAACAGTCCAAACAATGCTAGATGGTTGCACATTTTTAATTATACTGGAGATTTCTAGTGTAACTTTTCACAGACAAGACTTCCCCATTCAAACGGCAGCTAAAACCCAGAGCCGGCGCTGTGTTTTACTGTCTGCAGAGGCTAGACGGGTCACTTGGTCACGCTGATAAAGATCTGCTGTGGAGCTGCATTCTACAACAAACAAGTGCCCCGATAAATGGCAGGACGGGGGGAGTTTACCCTCGGCAGCAGACATAAACACAGCAACCCTCTCGGACGGAGGGAGGTAATTCAGATGTAGCACCACCATTAACCGCATTAGGGTTCACTGCCTGTGAATCCACTGGGCTTTCCCTGCTTGAAGGGGAAAAGTACAGCGCAATTACATGTCCTCAACGGAGGAGGAAACGGGAGAGGAAGCCAAGGTGAGCGGCGGAGCTTCTCCTCAGCCATCTGAAAGTCGGCCATCGAGGTTGGGTTGCGTTGGGAATGGCCAGAGGCCTTTGGCGGAGCGTGCTGGCGTTCCTGACACCGATCTTCGACTGACTTAAAAGAGATAAGACATCTGGTCGACTCCCTCTCCGGGTCAGACATGCAAACCTTATCCAAGTTCAGTCCGATTGAATATCGCCTCGTCTTTGACAGCAGATAACCGCCTGCCTGCTTCCACGAGGTTTGATATTCAGGGTCAGCTTGCACAGACTGAAGGGCTTTTTGTTGGATTTAATATCAGATATTCAAAATTTATAATAACCTTTCTGTCAAACACATGAAGCAAGTTGATACCAGCAGCCTCCAACGATAGCTGCACCTCTAAAATGTCTAAGAAGAGAAGTCAGGAATCCGGATAACAGTCTATATCATGGTCTCTTGATTTTGTCTGATGGTTTTCGGGGACTTTAACTGGGATTCATGTTCACAAGACTCCATATCAAGGCTCAAAAAGGTGTACAGACAGAGTCAGTTTGTACAGGTTGGAGGCATTTTTGTTAGATTTAATATCAGGTATTCAGTATCTTCAATAAGCTTCCTGTCAAACACACTGAGTTGACACCAGCAGCTTTAAATGTCTAGAATTTCTCAATTTCTCAAAATAAATTCAGATTTTTAGGACATTAGATAACTTTTATGTCATGTCCTCTGGATTTTGTCAACTTCCTGTCAAAACAATTGAGTGAGTTACTATCAGTGGCTTCAAATGTCTAATATTTCTTAATTTCTAGACATAATTCCAGATTTTCAGGAATCCGGATATCATTGTATGTCATGTTTTTGTTGAGTTTAATATCAGATTTTCACAATCTTCAACAAGTTTCCCATCAAACCAGTTGAGCTAGTTGGTACCAGCAGATACAAACACCTAAAATGTCTCAATTTCTAGGAAAGTTCAGGATTTTCAGGAATTCAGATAACATCATGAGATACATCCTTTAGATTATGTCAGATATTTTGCTAGTAAACACAATTGATCTATGTGTTTAAATGACTTCCTGTATGCCTTTATAAGCCATATTATGCAGATTTAGTTTGCACAGATTGAGGCCTCTTTTGTTGGATTTATTGTCAGATTTTCTATATCTTTCGATACAGAAACTTCAAACATATAAAATTTCTCAATTTCTCGAAATAAACCCAGATTTTCAGGAGTCCAGGTAACTTTTTTACATCATGTCCTCTGGATTTTGTCAGCTTCCCATTAAACAAATTGAGTAACTATCAGTAGCTTTGAATGTCTAATATTTCTTCATTTCTAGAAATAATTACAGATTTTCAAGAATCTAGATATCATTTTATGTCAAGTTTTTGTTGGGTTTAATATCAACTTTTCAAAATCTTCGATAAGTTTCCCGTCAAACCTATTGAGCTAGTTGATACCAGCATCTACAAACATCTAAACTTTCTCAATTTCTAGAAATAATTCTGGATATTCAGAAATTCGGTTAACATTTATGTCATGTCCTATGATTTTTGTCAGCTTCCTGTCAAAGTGAGCAAGTTGATACCAGGAGCATCAAATGTCTAAAATTTTTCAATTTGTAGAGATAAACCCAGATTTTCAGGTAACTTTTTCACATCATGTCCTCTGGATTTTGCCAGATGTTTTTCAGTAAACACAAAACAGCCTGTGTTTATTAACCTTGACTTGCAGGGTCAGTTTGCACAGATTGTGGCCTTTTTGTTAGATTTATGATCAGATATTCTAAATGTTTCTGTCAGAAACATTCAGCGATTTGCTAGCAAGCTTTAAATATAGGCTGCAGCAGAAATACTTCCGGATATTCAGGGATCCAGATAACACTTTATGTCAGCTCCACTGGATTTTATCAGCTGTTCGACTTGTCTCCACCTCCGAATGTTGCGGCTGTGAAGCGATAAGTCCTCGGGCTGCTTTGGCGTCTGATGCAGTTGATCCTTGAAGGAGCCAGCCTCTGTTTAAGGCCGGAATCCGCCATGACTCGGAGCAACCGCACAATCGGAGCAATTCCAGGGAGGAATTTCAGAGTCCATGCCATCGAGCAGCAGGGTGAATTTCCTCCGAGCTCACTTAAAGAGATCGTATCAAGGCGCAGTAATAGCCTGTATTTGAGTGGAGCTCAGCAAGAGAGCAACAGTTTGAAATAATTTTGATAAATAACATCCAGGGCAAAGGTGACGACGGGGATAATTCGGCACCAACATGCTGAATCGCTCAATACGATGATGCTTATGGAGTATGTCATACATATAATTACACCACTGAGGTGTAATATAAATGTTTAGCGAAAAAGAGACGTCTTATTAATTCATCTGCGTAAAACAAAGCTGACACTCGGCTTGAACTTCAAGGAGCCTCTCTGGTTCTGTGTTCGTCCTCCTCCTCTGAAGATGCTTATCCCATGGCCTCATTATGTGAGCACAGAGAGGCCGTGGCCCTGTTCTTTGTATCACATTTTTGGGGGGTTTTAAGGAGTTGTTATGGTTTGCAGATGTCACCCTGCATAGCATCGGGAGGGAGTCATTCCCTGGTGCTGTCAGGCGGGGACCCTCCTTCGCTCTCCTGGGTGCGGCGTCAGGGAGGGGTCTGTCCCGGGAAACCCCACGGGGTGGATACGAATGTGGCCTCAAAGTGGGGCAGAAACACAGAGTAAGTGCACATGCTGATTCTAAACGCAAAGGCATGACGGCATCATTTATTAACCCTTAAATGCATAAGTGGGTCAAAACTGAGCCGGTCAGGTCGTTTTCCTGCAGTATCTTTGTGATGAAAAGCTTTTCATATTCCAGCTATTCCTCCAAAAACATGTTTTTGATATCATTTCATTTAATTTTTTAGAAAAATGTCAACAAAATGGATGCTGACATTCTTCTATAGTTCCATTCATCCATCCATGTTCTTCCTCTTATCCGGGCAACAGATGAAGCAGGACTTTCCAGATGTCCCTCCCCCCAGCAACGCTTTCCAGCTCTTCCTGGGGGATCCCGGGGTGATCTCAGGCCAGATGAGATATATAATCCCTCCAGCGGGTTCTGGGTCTATCCCGGGGTCTCCTCCCAGGCGGACATGCTCGGAAAACTTCCAAAGGAAGTCTCCCTGGATGCATCCTAATTAGATGTCCAAACCTCCTCAAGGAGCAGTGGCTCTACTCCGAGCTCCCTCCGGATGTCTGAACTTCTCACCCTATCTCAGGAAGCTCATTTCAGCCACTTGTACCCGCAATGTCATTCTTTTGGTCACTACCCAGAGCTCATGACCATAGGTGAGGGTTGGAGCATTGGATGTATTGTCAGATTTTCTAAATCTTTAGTTATAAAAGCTTCAAAAATCTAAAATTTCACAATTTCCAGTAACATTTTATGCCTGCCCTCTGGATTTTGCCAACTTCCTGTCAAACAAATTGAGTGAGTAACTATCAGTAGCTTCAAATAGCTAATATTTCTTAATTTCTAGAAGCAATTCCAGATTTTCCGGAATCCAGATATCATTTTATGTCATGTTTCTGTTGGGTTTAATATCAAATTTTCCATCAAACCCATTGACCTACTTGGTACCAGCAGCTTCAAACGTCTAAAATTTCTCAATTTCTAGAAAAAAAATCCAGATTTTCAGGGAATGACCATAGGTGGGACATACATGGACTGGTAAATTGAGAGCTTTGCTTTGCAGCTCAGCTCCCTCTTTACCACAACAGGTCGGTACAACACCAAAATTCCTGCTGATGCCGCACCAATCCACCTGTCCATCTCAGGCTCCATTTCCCATCACTAGTCAACAAGATCTCAAGATACTTCAACTCCTTCACTTGGAGTTCAAGTCCTTCGCTTCTATTGCTGGTCTGTGTAATATTCTTCTTTTTCAATTAACAAAACTTTCAGAATCTGTGATGAAGTGAAAAACAAACTTATTTCAAACATGAAATCATTCTTGTGTGGGCAAAAATATAATACAAACAATAATACAAATGATTATTCTGAACCAAAATGACAAAAATGGTATAAAAACATGTTGATTCTTATATGACACATTTTTGACTCACT
This sequence comes from Amphiprion clarkii, assembly GCA_027123335.1. Taxonomy (NCBI): domain Eukaryota; kingdom Metazoa; phylum Chordata; class Actinopteri; family Pomacentridae; genus Amphiprion; species Amphiprion clarkii. The sequence continues at coordinate 5,093,517 of CM049586.1, forward strand.
TATAGAAGAGTTTAGGTCCAATCACTGGAGCATCTCTGGGGTAAGATGACACTCATTGCTCATTTGATAAAGAAACAATATTTTGCCGTCGAACCACAATGTGGTTTCCATCCATAAAAATAAAAACAAAAACATCCTGCTGGACATTAAGACAGCTGCTAGAGCTATGAGTTAGCAGCACAGTCGTCCTGCTAAATAATGCTAATTTACAGCTTCACACCCAGCAGAGCACCTTATGTCTCCACACCTTCTCCCTCATCGTTGTCACATTTTCAGGGAAGCAAACCCTGGACGCTCTGCTGCGGTTACGAAAAAAGAAATAAAGGGAGGGATGAGAAAGAGACACTGGATCTTCATATGCATATTTCTTTCCTCAGCATGGCTTTTATTTTGCATTAAGGACTTGGACGAGGGGTTTATGGTGGAAAATCTGCTCTCTGCTCCTTTCAGCTGCCACTGGTGACTTAACCCACTGAACCCCGAGCAGTTTCTAGGTGTTTTTCTTTCCTCCCATCACGTTTTTACTCACTGTGGGCTCATTTTTCACTGAAATATGAAGTCCTGCACCTCTATGGAAACAGCACAACCAGTACTACAAGCAGAGATAACTCAAAAAGTGGAGTATGACAGTTATAATGCCATAAACTGTAAAATAATTTTTTAAAAAAAGAATGAAAATGAGTTGAATTTCTTTGATTATTTGATTTACAGCAGTTGAAAAAAACTGGAATCAATCTGTACAACATTTACCTCGGTGTCCACAGATGTTACCAACACTAGAAAAAATATGGGCCCAAGAGATATTTAACAATTTACAGTTTTACAACCTCTACAAACGTGTTGTTTTTCAACTTCAAGGAAGATATTTCACCATGTGGAATGTCTCGTCCAACAACTTGCACAACACATGCTCCTCTGTAAACCATTTTTGAGCCATGCTACATCTATTTATATATAAAACACAGCCTGCAGTTCACCTGAAAACTCTTTGAATTTTATCTTTTTTTAAAGAATCTGGTGCAAATAGCATATATTTGAAGACTTTTAAAATGAGACACTTGAAATCAAGATACTTTTGATGATATACCACAACATTAATGGTAATTTTGGCTATTTTTTCCCGCCTAAACCACACATCACACAATATGTTCAAGGACACTGGGAAAGTAGAAAATCCAAAGATTTTTTCCATTTTTATAATTTCTAGCTAGACATATGCCGTAATGTTTTATTTTTTTTTTGTGATAATAGTCCTCTACAAATTAGACATTTTTCACTCTGAGAAGATGTTTCACCTTGCAGAATGTATCTTCCAAAAATGTGCACAACACATGCTCCTCTGTATACCATTTTTGAGCCAGGATACAATTATTTTATGTAAAACAGTCTATAGTTTACCTGAAAATTCTTTGAATTTATTTTTTTAAAGAATCTGGTGCAAAGCATATATTTATGAAGAATTTTGAGACCTGCAGAATCACGATACTTCTAATGATACCGGGGGTCGATCCGTAGGAACAAAACTCCGACCTAAGTCGGTTTTCGCCATAAGTTGGAACTCTGGTGAAAATGTAAACAAAGCCTTTACGTGCATCATGATACTGATCAGTTCTTCAAAAAAGTCATGAATACCAACGACTTTCATGCATGTCTGAGTCATTTTACAAGAAGGTAACAGAATATGTTGCACTGTTTTTACAACTTGAACCATTTATTCTATCTAATTTCATTTCCATGGAGATGGCTTTCCTTTTCTTCGAAGGATTAGAAGAGTCTGACTGACGCTTAGGAGTCATAATGAAGGGCAAATAGTGAATGTAGCACAATCCAAGGTGGCGTACAACCGGAGAATGTAAACAAAGCCGTCTTATAACGCCTCGTGACAACGTATTCATCCGCTCCGCTCGCTAACTAGTTGATTGATTATGTTCATTTGTCGTTTTCTTACATTTGATTAACAATTCTTTTTATCCGACAGAGTTAGTAAGTTAGTCGAGTTAGTAAAACAATCACCCTTACTAACTTTGTCAGATAAAAAGAATTACTCATCACCAACTAGGTCTGATGTTACCACAAAACCTCGTAGGTCGATGACGTCGTTAACCGAGGACCTCCTGTACACCACAAGATTAATGGTAACTTTGTCTATTTTTTCTGTCTAAACTGCACAACACACATAATATGGTCAACGGGCACTCGAAAGTTGAAAATATAACATTTTTTTTCAGTTTTTGAAGTTTCTAGCTAGACATATGCTATATTTTTTTCCATGATCCTTTTCATACCCACCAGAGGGTTTTGGGGTTCAGAAGATGGAAACAAGATGGAGACACTGAAGTGTGCATTCAAAACTAATTCAATGATTTTTTTTTTTTTACTTAAACAGAAAAACAATAAATAAAAATACTTGATATAAGCCCAATTCACATTTAAATTCACCAATTCCGTTCTTAAGAATCAAGGAAGTAGTTTGTTCTCAGTATCTTGTGGAACCATCTGTTCTCGTTCTTCTGGCTAGAACAAACAGATCTTTATGACTCTGGCTGCATGTTTGTTGTTGTTGTCATTCTGCACAATGAATATGGGACTAATCAGACGCTCCATGAGAAGCTGAGCATCTAATTTGCTCTAAAGTTTTGCACAGCGCCGTATTTTATTACCATGTTTGCAAATATCAGCAGAACGAGAGTCAAACTGAGAGTGTGGGTCGATCAGAGAAGACCTTCAGAACAATGACGCAGGCTGAAACAAAGCAGCGAGTTTAACGGTGCCGTTTCAATTCCAGCTCGGGCCTTTAAGGGAAAGCAAATGTTCACGCACTGCTGCATTATAAATGGATCTGATTTTGAGGAGTACTTAGGCACAGGACCAGACCAGGCTGAAAGGCCCAGGGACTGTAAACTAATATTGGTTTACAACACATGGTCCAGATTTCATAACAGACATTAAGACTCAATCCTGGAGGACACTCTTGTGGAAAAAGGATGATTGATGACGTGCACAGTAAGGTGTGTGTGTGTGTGTGTGCTTGTGTGTCACAGTTGGATAGTTTGTATGCTTTTTTCAGGGAGCAGGTTGGGAAGAATTGATCTAAAAACTCCTACTGTGACCTGTGAAGTTCTGGGGTAGCATGGAGCGCCTTCAAGAAGGGCCAAACTAAATAAATATGTGGGTCGAGCATTAAAAGGAGACAGTTTATTACTTTAGCAAACAAAATTTTCCTCAGACAGCTGGATGAGATGATACATGTCTGGTAAAGTTACAGTCTTGTTGCTGCTGCACTCCCTTTCTGTTTTGGTGTGACTAAATTTTGTCCTGATTCAATATGCAAAATTATATTAGCAAGTCCCCGCTCTGGATAGGTGCCTACCTGGGCTCTGGTTCTGATGGTTATTGCTTCATCCTATTTCCTGCCATGACCGATTGGATCAGAACCCCCCAGCACTGACTTGTGCTGCTTATTGAGGTTTCCTGGATCTTAGACAAACCTGTAAATTATTTTGTTATGGGTAAGACTTGATTCAACTGTAGTTCATGTACAACGCATAAATGACACCAGGTTTACTAGTCCTGCTTGTAATTTTAGGCTGGTATGTCAGTGCACAGTTTAATTTAGAGTGCTTCTGTTGTTCGTATTGACCAGATAAATTAGTTTAGAACTTCTAGTTATCAGTCCTTTTTCTGTCTATCCTCATTTCTTTTCTTTATCTGATTTATGTTGCGGCTCCAATAGCCTTCCACACATTAAAACACCTTCAACTGTGGTACAACTATGTCCATCTCGTTGTGTATCTATTGCCCTTTGTCCTTGAAAGCAAAGTAGTGATGAAGAAAAAAAGCACACACCTTTTCCGACAGATACTTTCTAGTGTCCCTCCTTTATTCCATTTCCCACCGTTATCCACAATTCTTTTATCTTTTGTCATTTATTACTGTCTGTCGGACCCCCTCTTACCTTTTGTTGTTGCACCTTTGCTATATGCAACCGTCTGCCAGACCTCTTGATCCAACCACCTTTTGTTCTTTGTTGTATTACCATCTGTTACTCCCTACTCTCTGACTTTCCCTATAAAATGTGGACTTTCCAAATGTTCTGGGTCGGCTTACCTTCACAGACTCATGCTCTGTGTTGGTAAGCCCACCGTATGCTGGAATACCAATAACCACCCTACTACAGCAAGCTTCGAAGTCTTCAACAGTAGTTACAGTTAAATATTAAGCTCCAGCCAGCAACATGCTAGCTTAGCATAAAGACTGCAGACATGAATAAACAGCTAGTATGGCTCTGAACATACTGGCACAGTGTTCTAAGTTTCACACTTTGCCATTTTACTTTCAGTACAAACTACAACTGCCGTTACAAAGTACATATTTATGCATGCAGTACGCATTCTATATTTAGTATGGATACTAAATATCCATACCTTGAACTTTTACTGTTACAGTTTGTAGTGCAAAATTAGCTGTCATCTGTCTGTGCACTTTTAGCGGTTCAAGCTGGTTTATGCAGGAGGTCCTGGACTTACGTTAGAATTCCGTTCCTATGGCGTGACGTAACTCGATTTTCGCCATAAGTCGGAACTCACATACTGTGACGTGTGTGGCGTACAACTGGTGAATGTAAACAAATGTCTTATAGCCCCGCGTGACAATCTCCTCGTCCGCTCCCCTCGCCAACTAGTTCCATGCGAAATTTGTTTTAACGTTGCAAACACCGTACATTGGACTGATGTAACAAGACTTTCTTTATAAATTTATGGGAGATGGTGACAGAACTACGAAACGCTGTTATTAACCGAGGACCTGATGTGCTTGGGTAAAACACTGCAACATATGTGACGTAACTGCGCAAAGGAATGCGGGTCAAAATGGCCAGAAAAGCATAAAAGCATAAAAAGTTGGTTTGCAAACTTCAAAGTAAGAGCGGACGTAGCAGGACTTTCTAGTATTTTGGAGTGACTGCTGTGTAACTGATTCATTTCCATTAGTAATTTAAGCAATTAGAAATACTGTAAATTGGACTGAAGGCAGTTCAAACTCTGAGTATTGTTGGGGTTTAGCTAGCATCGGGCACCACGACAGCAAGACTGGGCGCGGTTAATGGCTTCTGGTCAGAACTCACATATTTAAGACGATTCCAAGACCACCATGTGGGTAATTCATCCAAGACGGTTTAAAATGGCTTAATCAGCATATGGAAAAACGTCCATTGTATTTCACTCATTTAACAGCTAATGGATTATTGATTGATAAAGCAGCCAACCATCGGTTCAGAAAATTGTTTAAAATTTTCTGGCCAAACTAGGACACACTACATCTTTCTCTGGCATGCCATGGTAGCATGAATATTGGGGCACACCCTTAGACAAAGTCATACCAGTTCTGTCTGGTAAAATCTGCATACCAGCACCTCTAAAGCTCCACTGGTTGTCTAGCAACCTCACAATGACAACAAGACACCAGGAAAGTGACTGATCCCTGCTAGGAAATAGTCCAGCATTACAAATAACTGCACATTTAGCAGAAATTAAACAACAACTGGTTAATGAGTAAGTTTTAGAAAGGAGCCAGGAGAGCTGTTTATTCCAGTTTCCAGTGTTTTGGAGAGTACAGTAGCGGTATCAGTCTTCTCATCTTACTATTCTCAGCAAATAAAAACACAACTGCTGCACTGCTGCATTTAAGTATGAAATGAAGCTTGGAGGCTACTTATCTTTAATTTTATTATGCGTCCCTTGTGGAGATTTGCCTCGTGTCCTTGCAGAATGGAATATGGAACCTTAAAAGTGGAGTCAGCAGTTTTAATCCAATAGAGTTTTTGTCAGATCCATCTTGTCATGGTCCACTAGCTGTCTGTTCTGTGTGTGCACTCAAAAATAATACAGAGTCGCAATCCAATACCATTTTCCTAGATAATACACACTTCTAGTACATTAAGGTATTGAAATCAATCCAAAGTATGACAACTGAATAGGTCTGCATGAAGAAGAAAAAAATGCTTTTCTGCTTCTAAGCTGTTCCTAAATGTTACATAATTAGTCGGGAATCTTGTTGTAAAGCTCTGTCAGACTGAAATGTAAAGTAAATGTAAAATAAAAAAATGTAAAATGAAAAGTATTGCAGATTAGCTAATTTAATCTTTAATTAATTTTACCCTTACATTAATCTCTTATTAGCACTTTAGCAACCCGAGGAGGCCGTCACCCAGAATACTGGCAGGTAAGTGTTGACAAACAGAAAGCATTGTGATGGTTTAGCGAGCAACGGGCACCATGACAGAGACTTCTGTGATGCTTAATGACCTCCAATCTCAGCTGTGTTTAAAACAAGCTGGAATAGGCTAGAACAGCGATTCTATGCTTCAGTGACATTTTAAAATAACAGCACTTTAGGGTAGGTTTAACCCAGCCAGAATTAATTTATTGTCGTTGTCGTTGTTTTACTTTATTGTTTGTATACGTCTGTACGTTTTTCTTTAATGTTTGGGACACAGATGAAAATTAGCTTCGTGCTAAATCCGGCTTCTTTACTGTAATATTGTGTAAACTTTTATGAGATTGATAAGTCTTTCATAATTCCACAGTGGGGCAATTTGCAGCGTGGGGGATAGTGCAAATGTGTAGGGAGCCTTAATAAAAGAGAAAAAGAAACAAAATGGAGTGCCGATTCGACGAGTCACTATGGCAACGGGGAAGCGGAGGACTACACCGCTTGAATTGGAAATCTTAATGCGCTTATATAGCGAGTTTGAACACGTTTTTAGAAAGAAGTGCAGCACCGCTGCAGCTGCAAAAGAGAGAGAGACGGTGTGGGAGAACATTGCTGCCCGGGTCAATGTGTAAGTTTAAATCACAATAATATTACAGGAAAACTGTTTGAATAGTAGCCTATTAAGTTATTTCATTTAGGTGCAATCCCGCGGGGAGAAACGCATGTGGCAGGAGCTTAAGATGAAATATAAAACCATTTTTAAAACAGGTAAGAAGTCGGCATAATCTCATGGAGCTACCTCATTTTGATCATGTTTTACATTGTAAAGTAGCCTAAATATTAAGTGGCTGTTTGACTGTGCTGTGGTTTTATCCCACACATAGCCTAAATGTCTGCATCCATATAATGTTCTGTTAAATAATTAAGCCTATTTAAACTAACACAGACTTCTACTCAGCCATATATATATATATATATATATATATATATATATATATATATATATATATATATATATATATATATATATATATATATAATATATATATATATATATATATATATATATATATATATATATATATATATATATATATATATATATATATATACACACACACACACACACACACACACACACACACACACACACACACAGAGCCTTGATGGCTCTGACAGGTTTATGTCCAGGGAAAACGACAAAGATGGTAAAAGTCGTTTCAGGGCCAGACACACTTTCTGACAGCTCTGCATACAGTGGCCTTACTGAGGTGTTCTGCATCTCCGACGTTGTATAAAAAACTCCCATTTGCAAAGAACCGCAGGCAACACACAACATCTGCTGGGACGTTAGAGCATGACTGCGGTTGGTAAAGTTGCAAATGTAAGGACGGATTAGGTTGTGGATGTAGGTTATGGAATTGGCCCCAATCCTGATGTTTGAGATTGTATCAGGACTTTCCTGATTAATTCGTTCCAAATTCAGGAGGTCCTCGACTTAAGTCAGAGTTCCACTCCTATGGCGCGATGCAAGTCAATTTTTGCCAAAGTCCGAACTCCGACGAAAATGTAAACAAACCCATTACATGCATAACAATATTGATCAGTTCTTTGGAAAAGTCATGAATAAAAATTAAATTTCACTTCCATGGAGATGGCTTTCCTGTTCTTCGAAGCATCAGAACAGTCTGACTTAAGCTTGGGAGTCAGAATGAAGGGCAAAAAGTTAGTGAATGTAGCACAATCCAAGGTGGCGTGCAACCAGAGAATGGCAACAAAGTCGCCTTATATCACCGCGGGATGACGTATTCATCTGCTCCAGTCGCCAACTATTTCCACATAACCAGCTCCGATGTAACGACGAAACGCTGTAGGATGAGGACGATGTAAACTGAGGACCCCCTGTAAAGTTATTTAAGTCATCTGGTGAAAATTCATGTGTTTGCCTGAATAACAAACTTTACAAATGTAATTTTTTTCCCAATATTGTGAAGCTTTAAATAAGAGCGAGAGGGATTGTAAACCTGGCACACACTATCGAAATATGCTAACATGTCAACAATCTTTTCGCAGAATCACATGCTCTGCTATTAATTAACCAAAACATTGCACACTCACAAATCAACAAGTGCAAAGCTGTTATTGTGTTCCGTCTCCTTGTAATTCCCAGTAATCCAGACACTGATAGTGTTGTTCAGAGGTCACGCTGCAAGTCTGTGCACCGAGTGAAAAGCTCAGACTTGGCTGAGCTCCAGACTCTAGTGATGGGTATCGACATGCTGGCTGTGCTCTGAGTCATTAGCTCCGTAAATAGCAACCAAACTGGAGGAAATATCTGAGATCACATCGAGTAATTATCCCCTAAAGACAGAAGCAACCACCTACAGACGTGCATCATCTTCTGAGAGTCAAAGAGCTGCTGAGATGATGACTAAACCACACCTTCATTAGTATCAGGTTAACAAAACAACAAGCACCAAACCATTGATCAGCAGCTGAAGAAGAATCACTGGAGTTTCTCTGGATGTCAGTTGTGTAATCTGAGCAAATCATATCAGATCTACAGCCCATGTCAGTATATTGGAATGAAGAAGAATCAAACAAGAATGTCAAAAAATGTGTTCAAATTGTTCGATCATTTGATTTACAGCAGTTAAAAAAAAATGAAATCAGTCTGTACAATTTTTACCCCAGAGTCCACAGATGTTACCACCACTGGAAAAGATGTGGGCACAATAGATATTTAACTATTTACAGTTTTACAACCTCTACAAACTTGCTGTTTTTCACCCTCTGTGAAGATGTTTCACCAAATGGAATGTATTTCTACCAACTTGCACAAAATATTCTCCTCCATATGCCATTTTTAAAGCATTTCACGCTTATTTTATGTAAAACACAGCCTACTGTTGACCTGAAAACTCTTTTACATGTGATCTTTTTAAAAAGATCTGGTACAAATAGCATATTTATGAAGATGTAGAACAAAGATACTTTTTGTGATATACCACAACACAAATCGTAAATTTGGCCATTTTTTCCGCCTAAACCACACATCACACATAATATGTTCAAGGAGCGTTGGAAAGTTGAAAATCTAAAGTTTTTTTTCCAGTTTTGATAGTTTCTAGCTAGATAAATTTAACCCCCCCATGGTAACATTCCTCTACAAATTAGACATTTTTCACCCTCTATGAAGATGTTTTACCATGCAGAATGCATCCTCCAACAGCCTGCACAAAATATTCTCCTCCGTATGCCATTTTTGAGCAGTGATATGTCTATTTATATGAAAAACACAGCTTGCAGTTCACCTGAAAACTCTTTGAATTTTATCTTTTTAAACATAAAGAAAAAAAAGCAACCACCTACACACCTGCACAGATTTTCCTGTTGTCTTCTGAGAGTCAGAGAGCTGCTGAGATGATGACTAAACCAAACCTTGGTTGGTATCATGTTAACAAAACAACAAGCATCAAACCACTGCCGTACAGCTTCATCAGCAGCTGAAGAAGAATCACGGGAGTCTCTCTTGACGTTTCCCATTCGTAGTTTTGATTTAGATTCGACAGCGGTTGTGTAATCTGAGCGAATCATATCAAATCTACAGACTGTGTCAAAACATAAGAATGAAGAAGTGACTGGTGGGGTCTCTACACTCTGGGAAAAATGGATTGAAATACTACAATAACTTCATAACACACTTCCCTGCTCCCAGAGGCTACATCCAAACTGCAGTGGAGCTGTTAATCTTGATGATACTGGATCCACAACGACTCCGCTGTGGCTGCACCGCCGACTCAAACCTCTCTTTTAGCCTCCATTTAGGTGACACACATCTGATATTTTATTTGTTGCCTTAACTAGAGTTTATTTACTCTCAGATGTTTGACTCTTACGGAGGAGGAAACATCTCACTCCTGAGATCGGATTGTCTAGATGATGTAGGATTTATTACTAGACAAAGATATGGCACCAATGTGAGCTTTTCCTCGGGGAGAAAATAAACGGGAAACCACATGATTTTTCTCTCCTATTTTAGGATGTTATTAAGGGCCACATTTGTGCCACAAAATACTCAAAAACAGATGTGTGTTGCCATTTCGATGCAGCCGAGTCCTCCGGGTAACGTGTCAGCTTTATGCTGAGTGTATAATGCGGCCGGTGACAGTTGGGTGCTCTCAGAGTGCAGTCGTATGTCATTTCTGTTTGGCTGGAAGTTTCTGCTCTGATTCAGGAATGTGCAGGAGGCCCCTGGTGGTGACATCACCCTGCTGAGTAAGACTCCCTGGAGCCGAGATGTTGACCGAGACCGAGCAGGCTGGTCGTGACCTGCTGCTCCGTCAATGAAGTGTTTAAATGCAGCGTGATGCAATTAGTTTTTACCAGTGGCAACACCTTCCAGCACAGCGGTGTTTCTCCATCCATACCAGGGACTCAGAAAGCTCTTCACCCAATGTTTATGGACATGTACAGGTCTGGAATTCTACGCTTTAACCCCCTGAAGCTGAGAATTTTTTGCTCCTGTCACATTTTTTTAGTCACTATGGGCTCATTTTATAAAGTCCTGAACCTCTATGGAAACAAATCAACCCTGACTAGAAGTAGAGAGACCTCAGAAATGTCCTCTGTGCAGTGTGACAGTTAAAATGCTGTAAAACTGAAGTTGAATTTTCTTCCTTATTTATTTAAAGAAATGAAAAACAGGTGTTACCAATACTAGAAACCAGTAAAGCACTCAGAATGCACAGACCTCCTCCAAGGCTGCTCATTCCCCATATTGTCAGAAATGCAGCATTTGCTTATTAGTTATTGATGACCAGAAATCACGGCACCGTAGAATGTGTCCATTCATTTTCAGTTATTTTAAGTCATTTTCAGCTCATTCTGAACAGATTCAAGTAATTGTGGTCATTTTTTGAGTCATTTTGTAAAGTTTTTGTCATTTCTGAAAACTTTTGTATAATTCTGGACATATTTTCTGCAATTGTGGCTCATTTTCAGATTTACGTAATTTTGGTCAGTTGGGCCTTTAAGTGTAAGAAAGACAGATATCTACACATTTATCTGTTATTTCTGACCCTTTCATCAACAAAATTGCATATTATGCTGGAGTTATTGAGATCCCAATTAACAAAACTGGCTAAAATACTGAATTTCTATTTGTACATTCAATTCCTGCCATGTTGGTGGCAGGAATTGAATGGTGGAGCACCAAAAATACCTCTCTGTAGAATAAATACCTTGATTTTAATAAGACACGAGTGCTAGAACTGTGCAGAAGGAAATTATCTTTATCAACACTTTTACAAGTCCTGCTGGTTCATTGTTAGAGATTTACAAGCCAATAAAAGCATTTAATGGTCCATTACCCTCAAAATATTGTGTTTAGTTTGGCATTGCAGTCCATATATCATGACTACATTAGAAGTATTAATATATAAAGGTGTGTGTTAAGGTGGATTTGATAGTAAAATGTTTTATGCACATGTAGCTCATGTTGTAGTATCAGTAAACCTGTTGTACTATATTAATTTGCATGTTCTTCATCCGGAGTGCCTTTTATGCTTCAGTTATTAATGTTACCAGTGGTTTATGAAGCTATTAAAGACATTTATTTATTTAAATTAGAGACAGAAGTAGGTTTTAGGTGATAACATCGAATGAAACACCAACAGCATGAACACCCTGTATGCTTAAAGGCCTCTACACACTGTATGATTTTCATCCATCTCAGACCAAAGATAACAATAGTGACAGAATCGTGGTGATATCTTTGGCTCTAAATTGGTGGTCCTACGTCGCACTGAGACAGGTTCAAGGACAGCTGTTGTCATGGCGACCAAAGACAAGTTGCCATAAAACTCTGACAGTGTCAGAAAGTTGGGGTGATCATCTCACAGTGTGACTGCTGCTGCAACCTACAACAACTAACTAACTAACCAATAGAAATGCAGTATGGAATGATGTACTGATCAGTGCCACACTGGAGTTAAGCCCAAATACAGGAAGTCCTCGGTTTACGACGCCATCAACCTAGGATTCAAGGATTCAAACCATGAGTCTGGTGCTCCCCTACGTCTGACATGCATAGAACGTCTAATGAACATACAGGAGGTCCTCGGTTTACGACATCCTCGACCTACAGGGTTTCATCGTTACGTCTGAACTGGTTACGTGGAACTAGTTGGCGAGCGGAGCGGATGAATACGTCGTCACGCGGCGCTATAAGACGGCTTTGTTTACATTCTACAGTTGTGCGCCACCTTGGATTGTGCTACATTCACTAACTTTTAGCCTGCATTATGGTTTTTGAATTAACCTAAGCGCAAGTCAGACTCTTCTGATGCTTCGAAGAAAAGGAAAGCCATCTCCATCCAACTAGTTAAACTTGTGCTTGCAAAATGAATCGCGAGTCGTAGCAAACTTGACTTCTTTACTGTGGCTGTTGATATACATTACAGAGTAAAAAACTGCAACAAAAACAGAATAAAACAACATAAATATGTGTAAGTAAATCCTTTTAACTTAACCAGGAAGTCCAAAAATAAAGTTAATTACTTACGGCATTACCTCTATGATGTTTACAAAGTACAGAGCCGTGCATCCAGAAAAGCACGTACATGTGTAAAGCTAAACTTCAAAATAGTGGACAGGAAGTGACAACTTTCAATTTCAAAATAAAAGTACATTGATAATTCTGCCTTAAGGACAACACACCATGGAAGTGAAATTAGATTTAATAAAATGCTGAGAACAGGGCGAAGCACTGATGAACATCGGCATTATTAGATCAAGTTGTAAAAACAGTACAACATATTCTGTTATTTTCTTGTAAAATGATTCATACATGCATGAAAGTTGTTGGTATTCATGACTTTTATGGAGAACTGATCGATATTGTGATGCATGTAACGGTTTTGTTTACATTTTCTCTGGAGTTCCGACTTATGGCAAAAATCGGACGGAACTCTGATGTAAGTCGAGGACCTCCTGTAGATAATTTGCAAAACGTATCAAAACACGTAGGAGGGATTTAAACAAAGGAGACGGCCTAATAGAGCTGTGGCAGCAGAAGCCTTTATGGCATGTTTTTGTACCTCAACCGGACAAAAAAGGATGAAGCATGGAAGGATATAGTGGCTCCCAGGTTAGTAAGCTCACATTAGCGGCTAGCAAACACACACAAACACATGAATGTCAGCAGGGCGAGGGCTCAGTTCATGTTTGGCTAATTTCGCTGTGATTTTAGGAGCTCCGTTTATGCTTCGGTTGTTTATTTTTCATGGATGGACGGCACACTCTCATGACATTTTATTCTTGCGCGTTCACATCGATTCATGTACATCGTAGGCTGAGATCCAGCTGTGTTTTCATCGTGTAATCTGCACAAAACAAACTTCACATCGCAACTGTGTTGTGTAGACCCTGACTGTGTTGTTGTGTAGACTATGGCTGCGTTGTGTAGGTCTGAACCTCCAGCCCGGCTGTGGGAACCGTCCTCTCTGTTATTGTACGAGCGGTGGACCGCCGATGACGCATTTGTTTATGCGCTCGCTCAAATAATGGGAACATTAAATATTTGCTCCAAATAATAATAATCCATTTCCTCGCCACCACACAAATATGACTAATCACACCAAAATTAAAAATAAGCAAACAAGCCGCCGAGCGATTGTGTTCTGAGGACAGATGATGGATATTTGTCTGCATACGCCCTCGCTGGTGAACATTACCTCAGATTTATGTGGAGCACGGTACCCACCCTGTACATTTGGAAACACACACATTTCTCTGGAATACTGTGAAAGTTACAGTCCAGGTTGGTATATTTGGACAGTCTGGGGTCATGAATAGTTTCAAAAATTGAGCCGTTGCAAAAATCTAATGGGAATTCCACTTTGTGCAATAAGAAAATTATGTAGTTTTGCATTATATCTTTTAAACCAAACATGAACATAGAAATGGTTCATGGGAAAAGTTAATGGTGATTTTGAGACATTGTGAGAAGGAAATTGCAGCGTCTAACAACCCTGGCTAGACTTCACAATATCATGTTTAGAGCATGTATGTTAAACATGTGCATTAACCTTGATAATACAGTGACTGTATGAAGTAAAATAATGTTCAATACGACTGTTTTAGCTTAAAAAGAACCTGTCTCTGGAATATTGCGAAAGTTATACTCTAGATCAGGGGTGTCCAACATGCGGCCCGCAGCCCAAAACCGGCCCTCCAGAGGGTTCAATGCGGCCCTCAAAGTGTAAAAATTCCAAAGAAGACACTAACTGGGCGCCCGTATAGCTCAACACGTTGAGCGGGTGACCCATGTACGCAGCTGGCCCGGGTTCGATTCCCGCTCGCGGCCCTTTACTGCATGTCTTCCCCTGACTCTTCTGCCCTGTTTCCTGTCTCTCTCCCACTGCGCCTATCAAACAAAGCCCACAAAAAGGCCAAAAAAATATAATTTAAGAAGACACTAACTGCAGATTGTAAATTAGTAAAATTGTAAGTTTAAAATAACTTCTAGACCATGACAAGTTGTTTTGATCATAAAGTAAAATACTAGATTGCTCTTTTGTCATGTGTCTTGTTTTAATGTAATATTTTGGTTTGTTTTTTTTGCCTGACTTCTGTTGTTTGTCTCATTTTTTGTCGTTTTGTGTTTCCTTTTTGTCTCATTTGTGTTTTTTGTCCTATTTTTGTTATTTTGTGTTTTGCTTTATTCGCCGTTTTGAGTGTTGTTTTTGTCGTTTTGTGTTTTTTTGTCTTGTTTGTGTAGTTTGTCTACTTTTTGGTCATTTTGTTTCTCACGTCTCCCATTTTTTGTCTCATTTTTGTCGTTTGTCCATTTTTTTCTCGCTTTGTAACTTTTTTATCAAATTTTTTGTCTCTTGTTTGATTTCTTATCATTTGTCTCATTTTTTGTCATTTTGTGTCTCATTTTTGCCATATTTTGCCTTGTTTTTGTTGTCCTTTGTCTTTTTTTTGTCTGACTTTTGTCGTTTTGATCATAAAGTAAAATACTATATCACTCAGTTTGTGGTCAAAAATGGAGCCTTTTCAAAAATCTAATGTGAATTTTACTTTCTGCAATAAGCAAATGATGTATTTTTGCATCAGATCTCCTGAACAAAGCATAATAAAACTGGGAAGTTTATGTCTACACATATGTTTTAATAAAGAAGGACTACAAATATAGCATATACATCAACAAACTGTTCAGGGGATAAGTTATGGTGGATTTTGAGACACTGAGAAGGAAATCTAGATAAACATAAATCATGTTTATGTTAATCCTTCTGATAACACAGAATCATTTTCATCATGACTATCTTAGGTTAAAAAGAATCTGAAAAAAACAAGCTATTCTTTACAGTTTCCTCCACATAAATTGCCATTTTTTGCATTTGCAGTGCCCCTGGTTATAATTTATTGCAGCCACAGCTTCAGATTTCCATGATGCAATAGCTGATTTTAAGACCTAACCTCAGATCTGGCACCTTTCACCTGGACTTTTAGGGGAAATTCTGCATTTTAAATAATGGCTGGAACCGAAGCATCTGCCCTTGTTTGTTGTGTCTTCAGCTCAAGTTTGGAAATTCTGATTATGATCCGCTGTTTGGCAGCGGCGGTAACGCCTGGCATTGGAGAATAAATCAAGCTGGGCAGCATGTGTCTGCTCACAGTCGGCATCTTCTCTGGAAACTCCCATTAAAATCCTTCCATTAATGCAGACAACTTTCCTCAGACCGCAGAGCTCCTATTCCCTGGTGGCAGATATTCCTCTGTCAGGACGGATTACGCTCTCACACACTCATTCTCACACTCAAGAGGCAGAAACAAACAAAAAAAAACTAAAAGCCAGGACATGTGAGGATCAAACAGGAATATCAGATGATAAACATCAAGAGGGAGTAGATCCCGACTGACAGACAGCAGAGAGGGTCAGGTCTGTTCACCCACTTTCCTGTTTAGGAGATTTATCCAGAGCAGCATTTGAGTGTTTTCAAATGGCTGACTGGCAGAGAGGTGAGGGTGAGGAGAGGGTTGGGTGAGGAGAGGAGAGGGTGAGGAGGAGAGGGTTGGGTGAGGATAGGAGAGGGCGAGGACTGCAGGAACTCAGTTAATTTGAATTCCTGAGGTTTGCCTCAGAGTGTGACAGCGGTACAAAGCTGTGAAGAACAACAGGCTGGTGAGTGAAGGTGTGAGGTTTGCAAGGTTCTGGGAGGTGGAGGAGAGGGTGAGGAGAGGGTGAGGGTTCTGGGAGGTGGAGGACTCAGATGGCCCACCAAGGCAGACCAAAGTCATGTTATTAAACCAGACATGTTTTACCAATTTAATTCTACTGAGGCAGATGCTTGTTTCAGGTCAGAGAAAAGTCATGTAGTGGTCCAATAAGAGGACTTTGATGTTTTTAATAGAAAAAAAATGAGCATTAGCAGCATGATTATTAGAAAAATACTCAATAATGTTGTTGATAACAGCTCCATAACCACTGCTGATTGGCAACAAGTAGTCAAATGAAATACAGTATGAGATGTGGATAATCTACCATGCATGCTGTTCAATGCTGAGATAACGCTATGACTTGCATTAAATGAACAATTACTGAAGTATGCATTAGCTTCCCGCTTTAATAAACACACTGTTACCAAACACCCCAAACACTGAATAGCCATGCCCACTGAATAAATGAAATTAATGTTTTTAATTTAAACAGATTGCACACAAACATCTAACCAATTAACCAGAACATTATTACTCCACCAAGGAGACAGAACCTCGGCGGACTTATGCGACGATCGGCTCCTACTTTTAAAGAAAATTTCAATAGTTTGAAGACATTTTAGAGTCATTTTGGACCCATTGTTAGTCATTTTTTAACCCTTCTCAGCCATCTTAGATGATAAACTCAAGTTGGACAGGTCATGAACAGTTAAGGAGGATTTTTGAGCAAGTCACTTTGCACATATTTCGGGTCATTTTTGACAAATTTTGACAACATTTAGAGAACATACTTATTTTATGAGGTCAAATTTGAGTCATTTTGGAGGTGTTTTTATTGTTTTTAGTCATTTATGGGACCCTTTTTATCCATGCTAGATGTTTAACTCATGTACAGATTGTGAACAGGAAAAGAGGATTTTTTGAGAAAATTTTCGACAGATTTCTAATAATTTTGGACAAAGGTGGAGATTTGTTAAAGACTTCTATATCAGTGCAAGATAGCGGTAACTGTAACCATGATAACAAGTGAACACTTCATCAACTGCCAGCTGACGATCACATGATTGCGATCCTACTACAAATCCACCACTGAGGACTTATCAGGACTTATCCGTTGGAAATGATACAAGGAACAACTGATTCAATTGTGGGGGTGTTTCATCAATTCCCGCCGCTCGCTAAATATTTAGGTCACGTAATTCGGTATTCATATATAATGTACACAAGCATAACACACGCCTGTGCTCAGCGCGAGGTCATTGGGTTTGTGGGTACATCTATATTAAATGGACACATTCTATGGTGCCGTGATTTCTGATCATCAATAACTAACAAACAAATGCTGCATTTCTGACATATGGGGGAATGAGCAGCCTTGGAGGAGTACTGTACTCTCTGAGGGCTTTTCTAGTTGTTCAAGATGCTTCAAAAATGATCCAAAATTACTTGAAAATGATCCAGAATTACAAAAGATTTTCCAAAAATGACCTGAAATGATGAAAATTTGCTTAGAATGACATGAAAATAGTCTAAAATGACTGAAAAAGGATCCAAGATCAGTCAGAATGTCTCAAATGATTAAAAATGATCCAGAATGACTGAAAATTTGCAGAATGACACGAAATTTGTCCAAGATGCTGTAAAAATCCTCCAAAATGACTTGAAAATGATGCAAAATTGCAGAAAATTTGTCCAGAATTACACAAAAGTTGTCAGAAATAACAAAAATCTTCCCAAAATGACTCAAAAACTGACCAAAGCTGTCCAGGTGCTGCATTTTTGACAATGCCATATGGGGGAATGAGCAGCCTTGGAGGAGGATTGCTCTCTTTGAGTGCTTTTCTTGTTGGTTATTGCGACCGATTATCAGTTAAGGAAACCCCTAGTGTAAATGTATGGTCCACGTGTTCAGAGCTCAATGTCAAAGGTCAAATGTCCTGATACTGCTTGTAAATGCATGACATGCAAATAAAAGGACTTTTTTCCCCATTAACTGCATTTTAGGAAGTGTTTTGTGATGCGTTTATGAATGTTTAAAAATGATTTACAGGTCAGCATCAGTGCCTGGTGTCCTGTTTCTCCTTGAGAAAAGTGGAAACGCTTGAAACTCCTTAACAAGCGGATTTGTTTTGTCTCTCCAGCTGTTATTTATCAGTCCGTGGGAGTGAATCGAGTCATCTCGTCTGTGTATCTTTCTCATACGTCACTACTGATCAGCCCACATCATTTCACAGAGCAGACTGTGATGAAATACCGTAACTCCCAAACACCGTCCCCAGGGGAGTAGATCATATTCAGACAGCCTGAAGAAATAACCAACATGATGCATAGCAAACAAAAAAATAAAGAAATGCTTCACTCATCAAGCCCGGCTCCCTTTACCAATGAGCCCTTTCTCAGTTTCATTCCCTGGCTTCTACTTCCAGGTGATACATACGCTGGAATCTGCCCCAGAGAGAAAAAAAACAGCGAAGAGGACTCAGGTTGGGACGTATCTCAGCAGACGGTACTAATGAACGGAGCTGTCTGGGGACCTGCTGCCTTCCGGCGTTCTTATCATCACCCACACAAAACCTCCCACCAATCAAACTGGATTCTGGAGAGGAAGTTGAAAATGTCAAAGGCTATTAATTCTGCTGCGGCCTCTTTGTCTGCCTCTCAGAATACTAATCGAGGCGTAAGAGAGGGCCAGCCCTGCTTTTATTTTTTATTTTCGATCATGAGGAAAGTGAAAATCTTTGAAAGGCGAGCGTGGCTACGACTCACCGCCTTGGGGAGCGAGAACCATGTAGAACCTGTTATTTTAAGATTCAGACTAAGACCACCAACACAATGAGGCATTCACGCTTTTAATAGCAAGTTGTTGGCACTGGTTAAGCCGTGTTTCCTCTTTAACAGTAATGATATCCTGTCCTGCACACTTTCTTTCAATGGGACTCAGGTAAAGCATGGGTGGGACCTTCCGTTTCATGACATATTTTGTCGAAGCGACGGCTTTTCTTTGTGCCTCTGCACAGAAAGGAGCCAGAGTATACTCTTTCATGCACTTCCTACAGACACAGAACCCTTTAAAGAAACTATATATGTTTCATTTGAAGTCAGGGGCGGTTCTCCCCGCTGGAAGCTACAGCATTTTAACAGCACATGTGCCCCGCTATTATCATATTACCTCAGTTTGTCATTTGCTCCACAGACGGAGGCCTTACATGCTGAGGTTAGCCTCATTTAGGCCAATGCAGCTCGCTTCACATGACAGTCAGCATGTTGCGGGGCTTTTCTCACAGCAATTGTTCCCATACCGCTCGCTCACACGCTGCAAGCAAACATATTTGTTGGATATAGCACGGCTTGAACTCGCTCCAACGTGGGCTCCGTCTACGTCAAGTGCAATTTGGCTTCGTTACTCCTACAAAGCCAATGAGAGACTCTGCAAAACACATGTGATGAACGTTCCTGCTGTACTTTACTAACCACAATCTATTTAGGAATTCTGTCTGCATCACGCTCTGTATCTGCAATGCATCCACATCAATTACTTTCAGACACTTTAATCAACTGTATGTACTCCTTAGGACTGATATTGTTTTAAATAAAATGTGAATGAAGGGATTACAAGTGCTGTCAGTCCCCCTCAGAATGAATGCCACATTTAAAGATAGAAAACTAAAAGCCAAAGTAAATGACAAATTCAGCTTTCTGTTCTGTCCAAACTTGAAGTAATATCGAGCAATTATCTATCAATTCTCCAGTGTTGTGAGTTTTTCTATCCTCTAGAAGACCAATACTACATATTGTTTAAAATTGACATGATTTAAACCAAATCATTTAAGGCTCGAGACAAACAACTGAGATACATTTGCAGTTAAGACACAAGTCTTAGTGGTAAAGTTTACACTAAGACAAAACTTCAATGAAATACCTTTTCGTATTTATGTTTGACTTATGTTTGATTTAAAAAAGGAAGTTTTCAGCATTTATCTTTCACTTTTGACGGGCTATTACTCATGACATGTAATCCAGGTGGTTACGGAAATGATAGCCTGTGACCATACAGGCGGAGTTTAATGTATATGAATATAATAGGTAGATCAAGATTGCTCGAGACAAAAAACCAGGGAGGAATCGCGATTGTAGGACTGGGTTAAGATCGGTTTGGTACGCCGTAAGGTTGGAACTTCAAGCCCGCCCCCCCCCAAGGCAGAGTAGGAAATAAACGAAATACTCGCCAGAGTGAGAAACTGAGGCGACTGGGGTGAGCGTGCCACTGTATACAAATTTGATTGCTAGGTGCAAGGTAGATATCAATCAGCTCTTCGAAAAGTCATGAGATACAACGGGACGTTTCTTGTTGATCTGTTGGTTTGTCTGAGGGCCGGGGGGCATTTCGGCTGTAGCGGTGAGGGTTGGGGGCCAGGTGCGCCGGGTGGCGGGAGTCGGGAGTAGATTAGGCTGAAATGGGTTCTGAGGGAACCGCACCGGGTTCTGGAGATGGCTGTTCCTGGATTCATCGTATGGGGTAGTAGAGTCTGGCTTACGCTGGGCAGACATAGATGCGAAGGGCAAAAGAGTGTAGCAAA
This sequence comes from Amphiprion clarkii, assembly GCA_027123335.1. Taxonomy (NCBI): domain Eukaryota; kingdom Metazoa; phylum Chordata; class Actinopteri; family Pomacentridae; genus Amphiprion; species Amphiprion clarkii. The sequence goes on from CM049586.1 coordinate 5,114,534, forward strand.
TGTGGCACTCCTACTCGTTTACAGCCGTGTTCCACGTAACCCGGTTTCCGTCGAAAAAAACAAAACAAATGCAGTGTAGGTCGGAGAACGTCGGGAAAGTTGTAGGAGGTTTGGGTGCAAAACCATAAAAAAACGGCTGTCTGCATCGTTAGTCGGTACTTATTTTTAGGGGGAACTGATCATAGGTAGTGTGGGCGGGGGGTATGGGGGGGTGGTTAGGTGATGTGGGAGTTTTGAATTTATTGGAGGTGGTGATTTTTGGGAGTTTGTGATGTGGATGATTGATGAATGATTTGTTTTATGGATAAATATTGTTAGTATTTGGTTGATTGGTTGTTAGAGAAAGTTTGTTTGAGATAAAATAGTGTATGAACAAGTTTTATTGAAGGTGATGGATTTAAATGGTTATGTGGGAGATAGGTTTTGAAGATTGTTAATAGGTGGTAAAAATTTTGATGATTATTTTATTTATTTTAATTTTATTTTTTTTGTGAGTTTGATATTTTGGTTGGGGATTGTAAAAAATTTTGTGGGGGGGATGGTTGTGGTTGGTGGAATTTCGGTGCATTTGGATTTGTAATTATAAGATAAGGGGTATGTGATGATAATACGGTTTCAATAAAAGGTTAAATTTCCGGATTTCGTGTTTGTTTACATTTGGCTTTCATTCACTTTCTGGTTTGGTTTTGGCACCAAACCCATGTGGTTAGATTTACGAACTCTTACATGTTAGACGCTTGGTTGAGGTTTGGCATCAAAACGGCTTGGTTAGGAAAAATGTCATGGTTTGGGTTAAAATACAACCCTTTCACAAGATGTTTGAAGCATCTTCTTGATTATTTTGGGTGACAAATCCCACCCCATCCAATATATGATTGGTTGGCTGTAAAGGATTGACAGTGAAACAGTAAAATACATTGCAAAGATACGATTCTTGGAACTGTTTTTGTGATACACTACAAACGTATTCTGGCAGAAAGTACTTTTCCTTCAAAACGTAATTGAGAAAACAGCTTAGTGGTTTAGGAATGTAATTTTGTGGAGACTTGGTTGCATTTAATGATGGTAGTGTCGCAATTTGCATTTACAAAAAGGAACCAAAGTCTACATTTGAAGGCTGGAGGGGTTGACGTTAGTTAGCAGACTCTGAGCTTAAGTTCTGTCTTGGACCGTTATTACAGTTAAATCTTTTGCACTCTGGGTTTGTTTACGTATTCAGTCAGTATTTGGTTACGTTTAGGCACCAAAACTCTGTGGTTAGGCTTAGAAAATGACCGTTGTTTGGGTTAAAATACATCCTGTCGCTATGTTTACGACGTGCTACAAAGCTCAGTTTTTCCATGGTGACGACTCCACTGGAGGTTTTACATGAACTTCACGAGACCTTAAGAGGTCACCAATGTTATCTGGTTACTTTTTGTTTATCAATGACCAGAATGGATGATAATGGCCCACTGAGTCCACTAGAAGGTGGAGGAGGTCCCCGCTGGCTCATTAGTAAAAGAATGTTCTGTGATAATAATGAACATTTAATGGGCTGATAACATCTGAATCGGGTGATAAATTGCTATTTCCACTGAGAATGATGAACCAAATCTGTTACTTTTTGCAGTTTTTAGCTGCTTTAATTAATTGATTTGGATTGCGACACCAAAAGACGTCATCATATGAAATTCTGGGTGTGTTCAGCTACACTCAAGATAGTTAATGTGAGCATCATATGCAGCACAAAATGGTAAAGAGACACCATTTTTGGACCAATTCTAAGCTTGAAGTTGAGTAAATTTTGGATTTACATTCATCAGGTGACAGAGAGAAATTAGATAGGATGCCTATGCTGTTCTGAAAGCTAAGATCCTGGCAGTAATTGATTAAAAATGAAAATGACGGTTTATTTGTATGTAAAAGCTCTATTGCTGGGTGTTTTAGGTCCTTCATTGTGAACTATTGCGAAACATGGCTTTAAACAAATGTAGAATTATTACATAAAATGCAGAAAAGGTGCATCGCATTAAGTCTTTTTGTGTTTTCGAGGCTTCTGATGCTCATAAAGACCAAAGGACTTGTGATCATTGCACATAAATGAGGGGAATTTGTGTACATTTCCCTTCTAGTGCGACGACAAAAACCACCAGCTTTCACTGCCAACTCTAATTAAAGCAAAAACATTTCCGTCTCCGAAATGCTTTCATTGCCATTGTTATTCCGCCTTACTCATCGCCAGATCACAATGCACATCAAAAAATCTGGCAAAAGCATCAAAGGCCGACGATAGCGAGGGGATACCGTTGATGCTGAGTTGGAAAACAAACATTCAAATAAATGATCAAACAGGAAATCCTTGTGTATGTGTGTTCCTTTCAGTAGTTTTTTTTGATCTGAGAATCTGACATCTTCATGTCATTTAAAAGTCTTTTTGCTCTCGAGTCTCTGCGGTCATGTTGAAAACAAAAATCATCTGTTTAAGTGGCTGTCGTCCTCTGGGCCATGTGAAGGGCCTGGCGACTAAAGGAAGACGTAATGCTTGGCACGAAGACTCAAGCTCCTTTTTTTTTTTTACCCTTCCCCCAAATTCCCTCACTCCGGGGTGCGATGAAGGATCAACAGGCAAAGGTGCAAACTACTTTAGCCTGATGTAATAAGCCGGTGACCTTTCGTCTTACTGTTTCTCAACCATCTTTTCCCGATACTCTGTATACCGAGCAATAAAACAGCAAAGAGCACATAAACCTTCGCTTGTTCTGCTTTTTTTCCCCCGGCAGTCCCTCGCTGAGCTTGCCGTCTGGAAGCCGGACAGGCTGAGAATGATGGGAGCGTGCTCACCGGACCTCAGAGTGTCTTAAAACGGACATATGTGGAGAGCTTTGTTTGAGGCCTCCGGCTGGGCGTGGGCGTTCAAAGACGACCTGGGGGTGCATCAATGAAGTCATCCCTAAATGTAAAAAAAGAATAAATACAAATTTGAGCTCTGGTTGGAAGAAATAAAAGGTCAGACCGAATGGCAGGAGAGTTGGATCGGGATGGTTTTCTTCATTTACTCGGCGAGGCTGTTCCGATGACCTCATTTCCTCCGGGGCATCCCATTGGACGTACCCGCTGGAGATGAATGATAGGGTGTGATCTGAGGGCAGATGCAGGAGTGTTTTACACATCACTGTCCAGCACACAGGTCTGTTCTCCATGTTACCTGCACATTCTTCACTCCAGTCCGATGTGAGCCAAGACCCGACCATGCTGGATAAGACCAGACCGGACCAGGCCAGACCAGACCAGACCAGACTGGACTGGACCGGGCTCCCTATAGTCCCATCTGTTGGAGGCCAGGTGGTCCGGATGGCTCCATGAGTTAGGGGTTCATTCTCACGGTTGATTTCTCTAAGACCTGGTAGACACTGTTTTTTTTATCACATAAATTTGGGCAAACTAAAGTCATTTTAGACATTTTATTTTGGTCATTTTGGACAAATGTTGATTCATTTTGGTCAAATTCTACATTAATAATTAATTATTTGCACAGCAAGTCCAGTAATTTGGGACAAATCTTGAGTAATTTTGGACAATTTTTAGTCATTCTGGAGAGATTTTGAGTGATTTTAGATTAACTTTAAATCATTTTGGATACAATTCAGCCATTTTTAACATTTTTTAAGCAAATTTGGACAAATTAGAGTTATTTTAGACACTTTCTTTTGGTCATTTTGGACAAATGTTGATTCATTTTGGTAAAATTCTACGGCAATGTGTGCAAGGTTCAGTAATTTTGGATAAATCTTAGGTAATTCTGGACAAATTTCAGCAATGTTGGACAGATTTTTAATAATTTAAGATTATTTTTTTAATAATATTGGACACATTTTCAGTCATTTTCAACAAATTTGAATCATTTTCAAGAAATCTTAAGGTATTTTGGACAAATTCAACGTTATTTGCACAAAGTTCAGTCATTCTGGACAAATCTTGAGTAAGTTTTTAGTCATACTGGAGAGATTTGAGTCATTTTTGACACCACATTAAGATTAATCACTGCTGATAATTCCAACACTCATCATTCTGAGCTGTATGCTAACGCTGGATGGTCCTCCCTCTCTCTAAGGCCTGACAGACACTGGTTTCTTTTATTACTGTGTTTTTCCCTCCTTACATTATTACCTCAGTAAGACAGTAGTCTTTTAATGTGAGCTGTTACACTAAAAGCTCAAATGCTGTTTTTACTGAGCTTGGAAAATCAAGTTTCACTCGGTGTCCTTGCAGAACAAAGAAAGCCGGACTTATTTTTATCAATCGGGCAATTCAGATTTTAGATTTAGTCTTCCTTTACTTCCAGCTTTTCTTGTTGCAGTTGATTCCTTTATGTTTGATCATTTCAATGCTATAATTTACTATGGCTGTCTTCTAATATTTTACTGCTAATCCAGTTTCTTATTGGTGTATTGACATTTTCTATTTCCTCACACTGTGACATTGAAAGGAGGCCTTCCTACCATAATGTCCGATGAGTTTAAATAAAGGTTGAATGAATAAGAGAAAAATTCAACACCTTTTGTCAGTAAATTCTGACTGAATGAGCATTTATTCATGACTGATCAGCTGTTTCTGCTTCCTTCAATGTTGTCGTTCCCCACTAACATGTTCACACTACCAGCCGACATGAAAAAATAATTCCCACTTTCCAGATTGAGAACAATTCCTAAAGACTTGTCTCACTTCTCCCTAGAAGGCCAAACTTTTGTTTGCTTCTTCTTCTTCTTCCTCAAGGTTTTTAAGCGATTTAAACAATTGGTTTTGTTTGCATGTAGTCATGCATTGCATAGACAAAATATCTGTCTGCGATGAAGCTGTTTTAAATGGTTTTGGTTGCTTTTCTTGGTTCCATCTGATGTATTACGTTATAATCCAGGTATGGTGAACATGTTAGTAAACAGATGCCTGTTTACACATCCAGCAACTTATGATTCCAAGTCCAGTATTTATTTATTTTTAGCTCTGTTCTGGTCTCCACTGACTCCTGAGGAAATTATTTCTGGATAAAAACCTCCTTTTCCTCACTAGCTGACTGCCAACTATGTTTTGGTCAAATTCTACATTAATTTGCACAAAGTTCAGTAATTTTAGATAAATCTTGAGTAATTTTGGACAATTTTTCAGTCATGCTGGACAAATCTGAGTAATTTTAGACTTTTTTTGGCCATTTTGGACAAATCTTTAGTACTTTTGGACAAATCTCGACTAAGTTTTTAGTCATACTGGAGAGATTTTGGATCATTTATGACAAAATTAGAGTGACTATAGATTCATTTCAAAACCTTTTAGACAAATAAACCGATTATCAAAATAGTCGCCAATTAACTTAATAGTTGGAGAGCAATTTATGAGTCATTGCAGCTTTATTCTTAATACACTACACTTTAGAGCAATTTTAACTTCTTTAGAGCAACTTTAACTAGCTTAGAACAACTTTAACTAATATAGAGCAACTTTTACTATTGTAGAACAATTTTTACTAATATAGAGCAATTTTAACTAATATGGAGCAACTTCAACTCATTTTTGAGCAACTTTATTAATATAGAGCAACTTTAACTCCTTTAGAGCAACTTTAACTAATATAGAGCAACTTTAATTCATTTTCGAGCAACTTTAGCTAATATAGAGCAACTTTAACTCCTTTAGAGCAACTTTAACTAATATAGAGCAACTTTAATTCATTTTCAAGCAACTTTAACTAATATAGAGCAACTTTAAATCATTTATGAGCAACTTTAACTCATTTTAGAGCAACTTTAACTCATTTTAGAGCAACCTAAACTCATTTTAGAGCAACTTTAACTAATGTAGAGTAACTTTAATTCATGTACGATACGATATGTAGTAAAGTTTCCTCAGAAGGAGCTGAAGTGAAGCAGTCGAGGCTGTTGTTGCTGTTCTCGAAGCCCACAGTGTGATGGTGTTTCTGGGAGCTGTGGGATTCTTTCCAGAGCTCCTGAATGCTCCGTTGCAGCCCGGTGTATGGAGGTATCATACCGCTGTGACAGGCCCTTTTGTGAGCCGGTGGAACAGATTAAACTCCGCTCCGCCCAACTTACGGAGCAATCAAAATAAATCCAAGAAGAAAAAAAAAAGACTGTGTCCTCGTCACTCTCTCTTTCTGTTTCCCATATCTGCTCTGATCTCCACCACCTGTTACCTGACACACTCTGGAAGTCAGAGACAATAGCTGGTCCTGTGAAGAGCTGCTGAATCCATAGCAGCCAGTTTACAGTCGCCTATTGTTGGCTGACACAATAAGAAGCACATCCCCTCCTTTACTGTACTCTGGTGATTGTGCTCCAAACAGCCAGTTCCATGGGCCGAGGTGATTTCCGCTTTCGGAGGATCGTTTTTCAGGTTGTTTTGTCGCTGGGTGCTTCTTTTGGAACAGGTTGTCCTGCAAAGCGTCTGGGGAGGAAACTCTACAGAAAACATAGGATGTAGTCGGCCTTTCACCTTTATCCTTTTGCTCATTTCTCCTTTGTTTGGTTCCTGCCGGCCTGTGGGAAGATGGAGGATTTTGAATCTCTGGGAGCTTATCTGGGCGCTGGTTCGTTCTCACCAGTAAACAGACCAGAGGATGGGAAGGAGCTATTTCAGGTTAAGATATTGAGATAAAGAGCGGAGAAAACAGAAACCAACTCTGTTTTGATGATGAATCGTTTAACTAGCCTGACAGGTTAGAATGTGTTTTGGTTTTCATGGGCTTTAAACTGGTGTACACAGAATATTTTTGAAGTTTTTGGGCTGACAGAAATTCAAAAACATCACAAAATTAAGATTTTTTAGAAATCGATAATGACAAGGGGTTGACAAATTTAAAAAAACATGACCATATTAGATAACTTATTTCTTTAGATTTATTTTGAGAACCATTTAAAAACTCCAAAACTCAGTTCAGACTATCGACCTATATTTTGGTTTTTGTGGTGTGACTTGTCAAACCAGCTCCATCTGATATGAAAGTTCAACGAAAATAACTTGTGACCAAGTATTTCATAATAAAACTCTCTCATATTGGTTTTTGTGTATTATTGTGACATGTGGCTGTATAGGGGTCAAAAAATATCACTAGTTCACATCTGCATTATCAATATTTTTGCAAATTTTTGCTATTGTGACCTCAGAGATGGGACTTTTAATGATAGTTTAAATTACTATTTCAAGATTTTTTGATCTACTTGTTCAATATTGCAGATTCTGAATTAATACCAGGAGAATTAGAAATAACAGTGAAAATTTAAGGTGTATATCTTTAATCTTTTCCACAAAAAAATTCAGCTGACGGGCTATTTTAAATGAAAAATCCTCTCAGAAATTACATGATAACATGTTAAAATTTCACAAATAGCTTTATTACTAGCCGTATTTCATGCTATTAAAATTTTGTTCATTTTTTTGTCGCTTTGTAACCTTTTTTTTTAATTTTGTTCCTTTTGTTTCATGTCATTTGTCTCATTTTTGTTCCTCGCTTTTGTCATTTTGTCTCATTTTTGTAATATATTTTGTCTTGTTTTTTTTTGTTTTTTGTCTTTTTTAAAGCAAAATCCTATATGGTTCAGTTCCAGATAGATGTGGCTAAATGTTGTGTTCCTTTGTAGACACTCTGGGATCTGGAAGCTGCAATGTGGAAATGATAAAATGAGACTGAATGTTGTTGAAAGTGAGTGTATTTCTCTTAATAAATTTCAGGCTGTTCATGATGTTTTGTAGAAAGATAATTCCTTGTGAACATTTTTGCACTAAAACAAAGGAACCGTTAGAAGTTGTGGTTATTTATAGGTTATGATGCAGTGATTTTACTGGTCTGGTCCACTGGAGATCAAACTGGACTGAATGTGGAACCTGAACTAAGATGAGTTTGACTCCCTTGGTTTAGATCGAACGACTCCGGACCAAACAGCTTCTGAAAACTAACTGGTTAACTACTTTCACCTCATTAAACTGCAATCAATCATGCTGCTGCTATGAGTTTATGTAAACGTTAGGTTGAGGAGGTTCATTAGGCGTCTCCGTGTCGTTAAATATCTCTGACATGGTGCTGGTTGGCCGGTAGAAGGTGATTGATGGGAGCACTATCAGGGCAAATATCTGCATAGTCAATATGTTTGAACGCCGAAACCCTTTGACCTCTGATCATCTGTTCCCACCAACCCACAGCCATGGATGTCACTCAGGACAAGTTCTTAATTAATACTTAATTGGCAGCAAAAGCTTTTTTTTTCTGGTTTCTTTTTCTCTTCTGACAGCAAATTGAATATTTTTGGGTTGCGGACAAAACAACACCTTTTTGGAATGTCAAAGAAAGAAAAAGACAACTATTGGAAACCACCAAGACTGGTGTGAAAAGTTGGAAGATCTAGTGAATATTTTATGCAAAATGCCTTGTATCCCTGAGTTAAACTTTTGAAATGAAAAACATTCTATAATCATAGATATTAATGTTGGTTAAAGAGATGTAGTGGATGTCTTGTTAAGACAAAACATGTAAGAGCAAAATTATTACTCCAAGCAGAGTACGTTTTATTAGGGCTGCCACTAACCATTATTCATTCGATTTTATGATCTGCATATAGCCTCTTGTATGCACAAATCTTTTGGATTTCCATCATTTTAAACTTAATATGAATGGCAGAAATGTGACTGGGGGCCAGATTTGAAAAACTGGTTGGTTTTTTATCACTTTACAATCTCCATCTTTACCACATCTATACACCAATGTTTCAGTATTTGGAAAGCAACTCGCTGACTGACACAAGAATAACAAAATCAGCAAAGATCTCACAGCCTGACAAAGATCTAGAATCTAAAAACAACCGAACATGCGTCTCTATGTAAAACTGCAATGCAAATATTTCCAAATGTCACATTTTATGATAACTGAATAATCTCAAATTATTTATCAAGCAAAAGAACCAAGTATGATCTGGATTTAACCTTTCGGATGGAAGAAGTTTTTGGTTTTCTATCATTTTAAACTAAATATGAATGGCAGAAATGTGACCAGGAGGCCAGATTTGAACAATTTGACAATCTCTATCTTTACCACATCTATGTTTAAGTATTTGGAAAGTAACTTGCTGACTGACACAAGAACAACAAAATCAGCAAAGATCTCCCAGCCTGACAAAGATCTTGAATCTAAAAACAACCGATTGAGCGTCTTTATCAGATAAGAAAAACACAATAGCAGAGAAAACTTTCTCCTGATGGGGGTCTAGGATAGACTCAACATGCCCTTAAAAAAAATGGTGAAAAGCACAAGATAACGTCTTAAACTGTCTTCTTTTGTTCGCAATTCAAAGACAGTTTATGTAAACAGACTAGGAAAGAAACTAAAAAATATTCACATTTAAGAAGCTGAAATCAGAGAATTTTTCAGTTTGAAAGCAATCAAACAACTATCAAAACAGTTTGTGATTTAATGAAAATTTCACAACTAATTAATTATAATGTACATTGAACCCTGAGAAAATACTGACCGTAAATATCACAAAAATACAATTCAATTGGTTGAAAATCCATAATATCAGTTCTAAATGGATGCTGTCATGTTTTTTCTTTAGTACAATCACTATCCATCAATCTACTGATGGTTCAGAGCGAAACATTTGGTGCAGATTGGGTGTATACGCTAAACAAATGTTATCAATTATATTATTACGTCACTTTCTAAGCTTTAACCCTCATGTTGTCCTGCGGGTCAAATAGACCCATTTTAAAGTCTGAAAATGTGGGAGAAAAATATATATTTTCACAGTGAAACTTCTGATGTCCACATTTTTAACATTTTTTGGAATTTTTTGAAAATTGTTTGGTGGGAAAATTATAAAAAAAAAAAGTTTCTTAAGAACATTCACAATAAAATCAACCAAAATCCAGTCAATTTCGCTGGATTTTGGTTGACTTTTTGTGAATGTTCTTATAGAAAATATTAACAGTTCTATTGATATATATATGTAATCGTTTTAGATATTTTTAGGATTTTTGAGGAAGATTTTTTCTCATTTTTTGAAAATATTTACAAGAATTTTCTTACCAAATTTTAGGGATTTTTTACAATAAACTTTTAAGGGAATCTAAATTACGAATTATTGGAATTTTCTTCCTGAAGGTTTTGCAAATTTTCAGAAAACTGGTGAATTTTCTCGCTGAATTTTTTTTATCTTTTTCAGACAAGGAAACAATACTTTTTGGAAGGTTAAGCAGCTGCACTAACAGTAGAAGTAGGTAGAAAATGCTTCTGACTGTATTTAATCTTGTGAAACGGCCAATTAGATTTTATTTTCCAACTCCAACATCATTATGAGGAACTATTGGAGTCCGAGGGTCAGAAATATGAAGCATTAACTGAGAATCCGTTGGGTTTTCTTGAGTAACAGGCAGCTCCTTTCCATTTAGTTTCATCTGTTCTTGTAAAACAAGTCATCCATGTTCATATGACTCTCGGATTACAGACCGAACTAAACCAGAGCTCTTCAATTAGATCAAAGTTTGAATCTGACTTTCTAATCTGTGACGGGGCCAAATAGTTCCTGCTGTTTACTCGGGTGGTGCCGTAAACATCCAAAAGCTGAACCATATTAGAAAAACACATTTGGAAATGCGTGGAGGTTCATGTGGAATCGCTCAATTAGCTAATCTGGCCAGGGAACTCGAGCAGCTTTTCCTGGTAGTTTCATGTATGCTTGTTCAAATATTTGAAATCACTGAAGGTTTACAAATATTTTGAAGCTGTTTTCGACATGCCGTCCACCAGAGAGGGGAAAGAGTCTCCAATATTGGACTTGGCACTCGGATACGTAGCCGGTCTGAGAACCAGCTGGCCCCGCTAACCTCTGGCAGCATGGCACTAGGACCCGGGCCTCGTAGCGCTGACCCCCGACCAGCTAGAGTCGGCCTGGGGAGCCACGGGGACCAGAAATTAAAAACAGGGGGCTTCCCATGAGCCCCCTAATTAAACAGAATTCTTGTAGCCGGGTTAGAATCGGGGGAGCGTCCGCCTTTTCATTCTGTTTTCCCACAGAAAGCGTTTGGTGAAACTAAATATTTACAAGTCCTTCAGGAGCACTATCTGCTCGTGTTGTTGAGTCATTAATAATCTCAATTCTTTAATTTGGATGCGAGAGAATTTTTTGTCTCTTTTTTGATTTGTTTCGTGTCGTTTGTCCCGTCTTTGTCGTTTTGTGTCTCATTTTTGTAATATTTTGTCTTGTTTTTGTTTTTTGCTGTTTTTGTCTTGTCGTTTGTCTCATGTTTTTGTCATTTTGTTTCTAGTTTTTCTCGTTCCGTATTTCATTTTTGTCTCACTTGTGTATTTTGTATTATTTTTGACATTGTGTGTTTCGCTTTATTGGTCGTTTTGTCTGTTTTTGTAATATTTTGTTTCTTGCGCCTGTCGTTTCATGTCTCGTTTTATGTAATATTTTGTCTTCTTTTTGTTTTTTTGTCTTTTCTTGTTTGTCTCATGTTTTTGTCGTTTTGTTTCTTGCTTTTGTAGCTTTGCATCTTGTTTTTGTGTTGTTTGTCTTTTGTCATTTGTTTCATGTTTTTAATGTTTTTTTCTCATTTTTATTGTTCTGTATTTCATTTTTGCCTCGCTTGTGTATTTTGCATTATTTTTGACATTGTGTGTTTCACTTTATTGGTTGTTTTGTGTAGAGTTTTTGTCATTTTGTCTGTTTTTGTCATTTTGTTTCTTGCTTTTGTCATTTTTTGTCTCGTTTTTGTAATATTTGTAATATTGTTTTTAGTTTTTGTTGTTTTGTTTCATTTTTGTCTCGTGTTTTTTGTCTTCTTATTGCCATTTTGTGTTTCGCTTTATTCGTTGTTCTGTGTCTCGTTTTTGTCGTTCTGTGTTTGTTTTGTCTCGCTTGTGTCATTCTTTAATTTGGATGTGAGAGCGCAGCAGGGCTTGAGTCTTAAGCCTTGTGGTTTGTTTGGTTAATAAACACAATGAGAGAAGGTCTGGGTTTATCCTTTAATCTGGCTTTTACAGGGGCTCAGTGTCTTCACATTACTGAGCTTCTGAGAGACTAAGATATATGGATGTGAAGCTCTGGATGACTTCTCCACTTTCAGACGAGACACTTTCTATTCTCAGATCAAGACATCTGATGTCGAGAATAGCGACTCCTCTGTAGCGCCGAATAAAAAGCCTCTTCCTGGGATTCTACAGTTTCATTATTTCTGTGATATTTTCTCCTCAGTGTGTGTAAAAACGATGACACCATCATTAATTTGATCTACTCGCCAAGGCACCAACAGCCAAAACCAGCCGTGATTTGTGGACATTTGCATACAAATTAAAAGCTTTTTCTTGGCATCGGCCACCGGGCAGATTTTAAGGGAAATCACTTGAGAGGTTTGGTCCAAAGGTGAAACTGCAGGTGGAGGATATTTCTTTATGACATGGAAAGGGGATAAAGATTTAGTAATACTCGCATCCGGCAACTTAAATGAGGCGAAACACCACCGGGGATCGAGTGAGGGACTGAAAAAGGTGAGGTGAAAACTATTGTAGCGTTTACTCAATTAAGGAACTGGAGCTGCACCAATCCAAACACTGGCCTGATGACAAAGTGATCGCAGGTTCCTGACAAAAGGACTTCCAGTGTGCGACCTGCATGAGAGGTTTGCTTTGGCCGACGTTCATGGCTGGGTGCCACTCAAAAGCAGAGGGTTATTTAAATCCTCTTTTCTGATTACACTTTATACAGACCACTAGCACCTCCTGTATCCACATGCACACACTGGCATGAACATATACAGGACTTCTCAATGCTGAGGGAGCCGAGTTAATAAAATAATGGTGCTCTAACACATACAGACAAAAAAAGTTGACGTTATCCGGCCTCTGGCTCTATGGTTGTTGGGGTGTGTTGTATTGAGTGTGCTATTTACATACTCTGCTCTAGATGCTTGTTTGGTGACGTATTTGTTCTTCTACCGCCTGCAAACAATGTCAGTGGTTTTCACACATTGTTCTTCGTTATTTGTATCGCAGTGACACTTAGTTAAAGTTAGTGCAGTGGAGGCACAGTAGTAAACAACTTTGTGTCTTTCTCAGCTTCCTCCTCCAACTACATGCATCTTTATTAAATTTGCATGTGTGACCCTCGGAAAAAAATCGACAAATTCGAAAAATCTACAGTATACTTGTAGTCCTGCAAGGTTGAGCTTGGGTGCAGAGACAGCTAAATGCTAACATCAATATAATAAAATGATGAGGCGCAATTTTTCAAATGATTTTTTTTTTAATCAGTATTCGGCTACATTAGCAATGAATCCGTGAAACAAATGCAACAAGGCGGATATTTCAGAACACTTTACAAAGCCGGGGGGCAACTTTGTAAAACGTAAAAATTACAGAGAAGACATTAACTGCAGATTGTAAATTAGTAAAACTACAAATTTAAAATAATTTCTAGATCATGACAAGTTGTTTGGATCATAAAGTAAAATACTAGATTGTTCATTGTTCTTTTGTCGTTTTGTGTCTCGTTTTTGCAATATTTTTTGTCTTTTTTTTTTAACCTGAACTTTTCTGTCATTTGTCTCATTTTTTGTCATTTCGTGCCTTGATTTTGTTGGATTTTTTTGTCTTTTTTTTTTAACCTGAACTAGAATGAGTTTGACATGCCTGGTTTATCGTATTAAACACAGCAAACAAAGTGCAGTCTTCTCCAGTAAATAATTCATCATGTCATTATTCTCTTCACGGCAGTTTGAAATCATAATAATCTCCACAGCTGATCTACATGATGGAGCGACTTGTTGACTGTAGTTAATCCAGCTGCTGCAAACAGCTGCTCAGCTGGAACCAACGTCCACAAATACTAACGCAGCATCTTTATCAGTCCAAGAAATCTGTCAGTATTTACTGCCACCTCTGAAATGTATTTATATTCACAGTCAAGCAGAGCGTTAGTAGCTACAGCTGCTTTCTGTTGAAGTTAGGGACTGGTCTAATGGGGCTTCTGGCGTAGCACGTTGGGCTGGTAGCCTAGCTTCTTGAATGGATAGTGTACCATCTGAGGTCGCTGGAGTCGGTACTTGGGTACCTGGGGTTGCTGGAGAACCTTGGGTTAGTGGGGCACCTTGAACTGCTGGGGGACCTTGGGGTGCTGGGGGACCTTGAGGTGCTGGGGGAACTTTGGCCTTTGTGGTACCTAGCTTAGCATTAGCCTCAGGTAGCTAGCTGAACTGGACAGCAACCACACTATGAATTCATCAACACGACTGCCACAGCTAGCAGTTAGACAGCAGGGAGGCGCACTTGTTCTGTGCGACCTTTATGGACGGTCAGCAAACACACCTATAACTCCATCTCATTAACCCTACAGACCCTAGAGTAGCACCCGCGCTACAACTGCATAATAATTTCTGATTCGCGGTAGATTTGAAACCAGATCAGATTGATCGATCATTCTTTTTGCATGTAACATCTGGGGTGTTAGACTAACATTTCACACATTCACCAGGTCTCAGAGCACTTTTTGGTTGCATAGATGGGTTTGTAAAAATACACAATAAAGCCCAAATCTATAAATGAGACCACGGGATGTTGTGCAACTTTTTTACATTTACAAATTTGAGGGGTACGGCTATGCAATTTCTGTATTTTGAAATATATGTGAAAAAAAACAAAAACGATTGTCTTTTTTTTGCTTTTTGGGTTTGTTGCACTTTCAAGCAATTTATTGTAGTAGTTAAGACATAAGTCAATGCATATTATTAAAACTTGGGATATAAGGGTTATACTGATGTAAAGCAAATAAAAATATTCCAAAAACATTGCACTTCAGTATGTAAAAATGTAAGAATATGTCCTGGCTGACTTGGTCTTAAAGGGTTAAACAGTAAAAAAAAAACTCCTGGCAGCAAAAGCAGGTACTACAGCAAATCTTCAACACATTTTCTGACAGTCTGCCTTTTTAATTAAAATATTTTGATCAATTCAATTGTTAACGGCAATTAATTTATTCCTAAATATCCCTAAACTAGACAATTAAAAGTAGATAAAAGTCCCCAAAGATATTATTTCCTCCTGTTGGAAACATGAATGTCTGTACAAAAGTCCATGTAAATCCATCCTTCACAAAAAAAACAAAACAAAAACGTTAATCACCATGTGATGCTAAATGAAACGTCAAGAGATGACCAAAGTTAGTTGGCGTCATCTTCTAATGACCACGAATTTCTGGACAAAATTTACAACAATAGCGTTGGACATTTCTATCCACAGAAAGCAAACAAAGCAAACATAAAAAGTACAAGGCGGATGAACATGCTTTACAACAATGGTGCCCGGCCTGCCAAACCGCTTCATATTTTTTCGGTTTGCGTCACCGTGTCCATTTGTGTCAGTCGTGCACTGGATTCAATGTGAATAAATGAACAACATCATCACCACCTCTTCACTCTGTCATTCCCTTTGTTGTGTATTTAATGCCTCGTCTGGAACACCCCAGTTCATCAAATCCAGCGCAAACACAAGGAAGTGAAACTACACTGATGATAACCTCTGCTGAATGAACACATCTGTAATCCTTTGAGCAGAAACTGAAAAAAGAAGCTCACAGATTTTACCGGTTATGTGTGTTTCCAAGCAGCACACATGTATATACAAACACGTGTTCGCACATAGGTGAACATAAATACACAAACACGTGGATTAAAGAGCGGAGGAAGCCATCCAGGCAAGGACGCCTGAACCAGGGCAGGGACGGTAGACTGTTTATTCACCAGCGGGGCGGGTCAAGGAGAACAAACACAGAATCAAACACAGGAAAATGTGATTCAGGTGTGTGGGAAGCAAAAAGCACTGTATATAAAGTGGAGCACAACAGGAATATGTCAAGTGGAAACATTTCTAAATCTAGGAGTGGGTGAGAGAGACACAGATCAGACATCATGTCCTGGGTGTTGTCCTGGAGAGTGAAGAGAAGCAGAATGGAAGAGATCAAATGGCATTTAAACCTTCAGGAGGCGGCAGGGTCGTCCCTCACGGTCCACAGATGCTCAGAAATGCCTTCGATGAACCGCTAAAGCCCATCGCTGGGTTTGTTGCACAGACCTGAGCTGTTGTGTGAGTATTTACTCGACATCAGCGGGTGTGAAGTGACATTGTTTATGCGCCGTGTTGTGTAGCATGACATCAGCAGCATCTGTAAGAGCTGGCTCTGGACGGCCACGATGACAAAAACTAATGTGAAGCATGAGCGGCGTCAACCGATGTGCCAGACCCCCACAGCGCCCCACCACCACCGCCGCCACGGTCCTTCTTGTAACGTTAAAAGGCCCCCTTTCACCCCGTAATCATTTTAAGATGTCAAAAAAAAGAGCGCCGGGCAAAGTATCTATCACGACTGATGTCTGTGGCGCTCTAATGGACGTTAAGCTGAAATGATAAAGGGGCCAGTTCAAAGTAAAACACTCCCTTGTACCTTGAAATCTTTAAAAGCCCTCCTCAAAGCCCGAGCAGGCATCTCAGCCGGGCACCACCCTGAAATAAATTTGGCTGCCAAGAATGCAACCGAAGAGGGGCTGACCAGTAATACTCTGAATGCAAACACTTTGGGAGGATTGTGATGGTTCGACAGCATTTCTAGGAAGGGCTCTGGGTCTCTGGGCAGTTTGCTGGCTCTCTGCAGGCAGTGGGAGAGGTGAGGCTGAAGGCTGACATGTAATGCACACTGACAAAAGCCCCTGGTTTTCATTTGGACCCGCATTTACTGCATTTTCCGCTATTAAGTCTCAAAACAACAGAGAATCAACCTAAAGCCCCTATGCCGGAGCAGGGGACTTAGCGTGATGCTCGTTGAAACGTAAGGATCGATGCGTAGACGGGTGTATGCTCGTGCTCGAGGGACGGACGGTAAAGCCTCGCAAACGCAGCTTGAATGAATTAACCCAGAGCACCTTGAAAACGGAACTAAAAGCTCCATCTGTCAGAGAGGAATAACTCCCAGCGCTCATAATCCTGCAGGTACATACAAACAGCCAGCGACCGGTGTGACAGCCCCTCCAAATATTTAGGCTACGCATCTATAAACTCTACTGTAGGTAAATGAGCATGCTTCATCTGTGCATCCACGTAGTAAAACACTCCCATGTTGCTATGCCAGCACAGAGCGGCAGCTGAAGAATTTGGCCACTTCCAAACCTCCTCCATCTCACCCTCCATCCATCAGATGGCCGTCAAAGCTACAAACTGTGGAAATGCCCACACATGCACGCCCCGGGACGCGTTGTGTTGAATGCCAGGGGATGAATGGATTCTTCACTCCTTTCAGATTTCGAAGAATGAGCAAAAACAAACACGTAGAGTGAAGATGCATGCAGATGTTCCTGCAGATGATTGGGGTGTTTTGGGTGAAGTCAAACAACGTCCACACTTGTCAGGTCTCAACAACCTGTTGTGCATCATTTATTCCAACTTCTAGTCAGGAGGCAATAAAAAAAAACGGACGAAATGTTAATCAGGACTGTATTATTATTGTTGACGCCACCCTGAAAATGCCTCAACACTAATATTTCAAACAGATGCATGTTTTTCTGAAAAGATTCAAATCATTATTACAACTGTTTTCCTTTGTTTTGCTGCAGTGTCATGATGTCATCTTAAGATGATGACCCAAAGCTTGAAAACTATGGGAGTGCTTCATATCACTAGGCCTGGGACTTCAAATCACACTTGTAGAGGCTAAACCAATGCTTGAAGGCGCTGAGGTGCTTCACCAGGACTTAAGTTGACAAACTTAACCGCCCCTGATGAAGAGAGCCCGAGACAAATGCTTGCGTTCCAATAATTTGTGCATTTATTGCTCAAAACAACTGCAGTTCAACAGTCTTCATCTAAAAACAAACAATTTATTATTACCGACTTCTTTAGCGGCTTCTTCAGTGGTCAAAACTGTTTTACCTTCCGGGCAGAACACCTGCCCAGACAAAGATTGGTTCCTATTTATAATATAGTGCGCTCATTGGCTCCTATAGCACCTTTCTCAGTCCCCTAATTTCTGGCCCACGGTAACACTGATGAACACTCCAGCCCAGTAGGTGGCGGCAATGAACCTAAAGTCTGTGAAGTCGTGAAGAAGATGCACAGGACACACTGTAGTGGGTTACTAGCTGGTCACATGACAGCTTTAGCTTCAGTCTGGTAGAAACATCGGACCAACATGGCGGTTCGGCGGCAAACTTTCTCTTTTATTACACCAACAGTTCAGCAAACAGTTTTTCTGAAAGCATTTGAGGCCAGAAATAAGCTGCTGAATTTGTCCTGGTTTAAGTTCTACAACGGCTAGTTGTAAATGGTGAAAATGGAACTAGGAGGCCAGATTTTAAAAACTAGTTGGGTTTTTTCACTTTCCAATCTCTAGCTTTAGCACATCTGTACATCGATGTTTAAGTATTTGGAAAGCAACTCGCTGACTGACACTAGAACAACGAAATCAGCAAAGATCTCACAGCCTGACAAAGATCTCGGATCTAAAAACAATCCATTGTGCAAAAGAAAAATACAATTGCAGAGAAAACTTTCTTCTCCTGATGGGGGTCTCCGTTACTCAACATTTCGCTTTTTTTGAAGAAAAATCAATTTGCAAAAACATAAAACAAAGTCACAAAAACATAGTCGTTAGTGGCAGCTCTATATGTTAACATTACACCTCAGAAATTTAAAACTGCAATGCAAATATTTCCAAATGTCACATTTTATGATAACTGAATAATCACAAACTATTTATCAAGCAAAAGAACCAAGTATGATCTGGATTTAACCTTTCGGATGCAAGAAGTTTTTGGTTTTCCATCATTTTAACCTAAATATGAATGGCAGAAATGTGACCAGGAGGCCAGATTTGAACAATTTGACAATCTGTATCTTTACCACATCTATGTTTAAGTGTTTGGAAAGTAACTTGCTGACTGACACAAGAACAACAAAATCAGCAAAGATCTCACAGCCTGACAAAGATCTAGAATCTAAAAACAACTGATTGAGCGTCTTTATCAGATAAGAAAAACACAATTGCAGAGAAAACTTTCTCCTGATGGGGGTCTTCGATAGACTCAACATGCCCTTATTTAGATGGAGGGATGGTGGGACGGCGGTATGAGGGAGGCGCAGATAGCGAAGGTTTATTGGTTTGGCCTCGACCCCCAAGACTCTCCCTGGTCTTATTGTCCCAGAGGATGTCGGCATAGCAGAGATGGAGGCTGCGATAAGGCCTGGGACTCCACTGGTTCCCACTATCTCCGACTGAAACCACCACAACGGGGGTAACCGGGGCACTCCCTCATCCCCCCCCCTCCGTCTTACACCATGTGCATTCCTGTAATGCCCACGGGATGGTTTATTCCTCCGACACATGGTATGTTCCGCACATGTTTGCTGCAGACACCTTGACACAAACACAGAACGGCGCTCTGATCTGGGTTTTGATAGATGTACGGGGGCCCTCTGGAAACATGTGCGCCATATGATGCTCCGGCCCCAAAGCGAGATGATTCAATCGCTTTTAGAGTATACGCTGACAATCCTACGGTCGCCGTGCACTTAGAACTGATCTGACATCAGGTTTTTTTTTACTGCAGCGACGAGGTTACAACCCTCCATGGACGTTTCCCCCAAAAAAACATCTGACTTGCATTTGTTTATGTTCATTTATCATAGCATTCGATGGGGCCTGATTTATTTGCATGAACATTTTTGTTTGTCCCAGAGGAGGCTCTGAACTAAAAGTTTGGAGTTCATCAACAAATATTTAAGCCAGGCAACATTTCTATGAGACGTCCACTGAGGCTGGTAGAAAATTATGTGTTGGCTTGTCAGCGTCATTAATCAAAAAGTCTTTTTGTTCCTGGAGAGTTTTTCTATAGTTTGAAGCTGTAACATTCATAATCTGTTAAATATAGAGACAAACAGATATCACATGTTGGGGCAATAACTCTTTTCTATCGGTTTCTGCTGAGCCATGCTGAAATGTGATATTGGGTAAATAGAGCGATGTTAATGATAACACACTTTGCAATCTGTCTGGAACACCTTGTAGGATTTCATTCTCCTGCCTAATCAAAAATGAATGATTTGGAATCATTTTTCCTCAGTTATTAAAAAAAAAAAAAAAAAAAACTTTTCAACTTGCTAAACAGGGTTTTTTCCTGCATAAAGACATTTTTGGCGACCCCTAAAGATGTTTTAGCCAGAGGAAAAGAAAAATCACCTGCACCGGAGAGATAAGAATCAAGGATTTAAAACATAAAAGAAAGTTACTCCTTTAGAGCAACTTTAGCTCATTTTAGAACAACTTTAACTAATATAGAGAAACTTAATATAGAGCAACTTTAACTAATATAGATAAACTTTAAAATAGAGCAACTTTAACTAATATAGAGCAACTTCAACTTAGAGCAACTTTAATTCATGTACGACACCGATGCATTTTGGCCTCAGTCTTGAGCCCTCTAACAGATCAGATTGATTAAGTTAAGCCTAGATTTAGTTAAACTTCCAAACTGGACAGAATTCACACATTGCTAGCTCAAGGACAGCTGGAAAGTTGACAATCCAACTGTTCTGATGCAGTTTTTTTTGCTGTATTTTTGCAAAAATCTTTTTATCCACGGGTTGTTTTGGGGGCTCAAAGGGTTAAATAATGTTTAATGCATGTTTTTAATGTGGATGCCAGGAAGACCGGAGGCACAAATAATGGGCATTCTAGTAAATAAATAATAAACCTTTCTCATTACGTGCAATCAGTGTGATCTCCTTCAATATATAAGGACACAGATAAAGTCCAGGATAATGCAGGTTTCTGTAGCAGGTACAACACGGAGAAGAGGGTCTGCTGAAGGCCGGATTCTGGCGATGATAAAACCCCGATTCTTCCACGGAAAAGCCTGAGTCAGAGGGCGAGCATCCTCTGCTGCATGTGTTATTAGATTACGGCTGTACCTGCTCGCCTTGCATCCCAACAGATGAAAGTGGTTAGGACGGCCCAATTAGGAAATTATGCTTGATGTTTCTAATCAAGGCCTCGGCCAGAACAAAGGGAAGGAGGCTCGCCCCGGCCTTTGGGGCTACGCATGTAAGTCTGGATGAGTCCCAGTCGCTTGGTGAAATGAAGAGTTCAATCACTCCACTCGTGCAGAGACACAATGCTCCCCGGTGTAATTACACTTCTGAGGATAAATATGGTTTTTATTAACAGATTACACGTTAAGAATGACTAAACATCATGGTGGTTTTTGTTGAGGAGGTTTACACAACCAAACCGCTCCTAATGAAATCGAAAATATCATGTTCGACCGCAACCATTCCTGTCCTGAAGTTTAGTGTGTGACGGTTTATTCTGACCCGAGAGAAAGAAGTGATTTTAAAAAAAAACAACCCACAAAACCCAACTGTTGTTTTAACCGTTTAAGAGATTCTGACCGCAAGCCTGAGCGCTGTAACAAGATCCGCGTTTTATGTGCTCGTAAAAGCCACTTTTTCACACCGCAGCGCTGCCTGTTTGTGCTTTAGATGTACTTTCATCAGTAGATGTGGAGTTGGAGCATGAATGCTGCTTACATAAAGAGAGATGTGCATAAAACCAAGATTTAGGACCAGATTAATGGAACGTTGCATTTCTGTGAAAGGGGTCAATTTATGGAACGATCTAGACGAGGAGTCAGAAGAATCTAAATCACACGCAGGATTTAAAAACGTGATTAAAACCAGCAGAGTATTAAAATACAAAGACATTAAGTAAGAGTTTCATAGTGTTTGTTATGAGTCAGAGTGGGGATGGATGGATGGATGGATGGATGGATGGATGGATGGATGGATGGATGGATGGATGGATGGATGGATGGATGGATGGATGGATGGATGGATGGATGGATGGATGGAACAATAGATCGATAAGACAGACGAGAGAACGATCGATAGAACAACCAAAAGAACAGCAGAAAGAACGATAGAACTACAGAAAGGACAACAGAATGACAGAAAGAACGATAGAACGACAGAAAGAACACAGAATGATAGATAGAACAATAGAACGATGGATGATAGAATGATAGATAGAACAATAGATAGATAGAATCAACGACAGAAAGATGGAACATAAAACGAGACAGAACAATAGACAGAACGATAGACAGATAGATAGAATGATGATAGAACGACAGATAGAACGATATAGATAGAACAATAGACAGATAGAATGATATACATATAGAACGATAGAATGACAGAATAAATAGAACGATTGATAGAACGATCGATAGATAGAACAGAAAGAACAACAGAAAGAACGATAGAACGACATAATGAACAACAGAATGACAGAACAATAGAACAACAGAACGAACGACAGAAAGACAGATGAACGAGAGATAGATAGAACATAGAACGATAGACAATGATAGAGCGATAGAACGACAGATAGAATGATAGAATGGCAGATAGAACGACAGAGACAGAATGACAGAACGATAGACAGACAGACAGACAGATATATTGACAGATGATGGTTCTCAGTGATGTATAGATCGTGTACAGATGAAATGCAGATTACAGGCAGAAAATCTGCTCATCAAGCTGAAGGTTCTGTTCCTTTGGTATGTTTTGGGGTAATGGGAGAATCAAGAGCATAACACTAAAATTTCCACAGCGCATGGAAACAATAATAAACAGGATTAAATGCAGACCTGTGATTCTGCAGCTTAATCTAAACAGCAACGCTCCCAGGCAGTTGGCCGGTAACATTATCAGAATGTAAATGCCTCTTTCTGGGACTCATGTTCTAACCGCATTGGGAAACCTTGAATAAATGGGCTGGAGCTGGAAACAAACTGATGGAGGTTGTCCACGGGTCACATTATGAACATGAGGGGTCACCGTTAATATCCTCCGTGGGGGAGATCGAAGACAACCTGGCCAGAAGCCACCAGATGTCAGTTTGTCATTGCTTCACCTCCGACAGAGCAGAAAAGTAAACTTTACTCACTACATTTAACACAACTCTGCTGTCATGTTGGGTGAAATAAGTCTCCTCTTCCTCCCCCTGATGCTGGCTGCTTGTTCATTGTTTATCATCAGTTTCATCCCCAATCCGCCTCCCTGAAGGGCAAAGTGCTGTTCTAATGAAACTGTAAAACTTGACTTTGGAGGCGCATTAAAGGAAAGGTTGGAATAACTTTTAGCAGCAGCATCTGCCAAGATGAGCAGAGATGGCCAAAGAAAGTAGGCTGCCCACCTGGACGCTGAGCTCAGAGACATTTACTTTAGGAAACACTCCGTCCATCTCCGCTCTGTAGACACCTAACATTCATCTCTTTCCTCTCGGCATTAGTCAAAAAGCTTCAGTCCAAGATGTTTTCCATTTCTGTTCTAGGTAGTTTTACAGCAGCAGGTTTGGTAATCTTACATCGTGGACGGTCTGAATTTGGAACATGGGCTGCTTTTCAAAGGAATCAAACAGATCTCTTCATGAAAAGGTGATAAATTCAAGTGTTTTTGAGGAAAATCCTGATCAGCTGAAACCACGTTTACACTTAAACCGACTGATTGGAAGAGCCTAAATTATTAGTAGGTATAAAAAGCTAGCATTTGCAGCATATTAGATCATCTGAACCTGGTTATTTTACACTGAAATGCAGCTTATAGTGACAAGATTTCTGAAAATAAAACTACATAAACTGGTGATGCAGGACAAGAACTATTTAGGAATATACTGTTTACTACCGCTCAAAAGTTTGTGGTCACATAGAAAAGTCCTTCTTGTTGAAAGAAAAACATTTTTTTTTCAAAGATACTAATACAGAGCAACTTAACTCATTTTTGAGCAACTTTAACTAACATAGAGCAACTTTAAGTGTGAGTTTTCATGGAAAACGTGAAATTGTCTGGGTAACCCCAAACTTTTGAACGGTAGTGTAGTTCAACTTTAACCAATATAGAGGAACTTTAACTCATTTTAGAGCAACTTTTCCAGATTTTTGAATGGCAGTGTAATCCAGACAAGTTAGCTGCTGTTTTTAGATGTCGGGTTGGTTGTTGTTCTGCTGTTTGCACAACTTTTTGTCCATCTTTTTAAATAAAATGAAGCCATGTTGGCGACTTCTTTGACATGGTGTCAGGTCAGTAAACACTACATTAGTTAGACAAAAAAGTCTCCATCAGGTTGGTAAAAATAATGGATAAATCCTGGCAGAGTGTTGACGCAAAGTTTTTCTGTTTATGAAAGTAACACCAGCAACAGTTCAACCAGTATGTATTGGTCAGAAAAGAGCACATTAACCAACCAATGATCCTGGAAACTGCAGCTGTAATTTCATTTTGAACGTTCAGTCACTGCTAGCCAGCTAGTAACAGCAAATGTAATCTCAGTTTGCCCTACCTGCACTCTGTCAGGTCGTGGTTGAGGGTCTTGATGTTGTCGTTTTATTCCACTGATTGACTCCGATTCAACCGTCTTCAACTGCAGCCGCCAACA
The DNA here is from genome assembly GCA_027123335.1 of Amphiprion clarkii. Lineage (NCBI taxonomy): Eukaryota > Metazoa > Chordata > Actinopteri > Pomacentridae > Amphiprion > Amphiprion clarkii. The sequence continues at coordinate 5,139,052 of CM049586.1, forward strand.
GTAGTCCTTTGTTCTCTAAAACCAGAACCTGCAGCACGAGGAAAAACAATTCATGTCCGTAAGAATAGATGGAAATACGGTGGAAATTCAGCAAAGCAGTGGAAATATTATTCAACACTTGGAGTTTCACAATAACATCACAGCAAAAATAACATGCAGAGCTTTGTGAGTTTAAAACAAGGAAACTAAACACACAACTAATCATGAGTTTCTGTGGAAATGATCTTTAGCTAGCAGCATGGCTAAAAATGGTCCAGAAGTTTGGTTGAGACTGAAATATTTCAGCAACTAATGAATGGAGTTTTCTGAACAATTTACAGTAATTTTACAGATGCTCCCTGTTTTGCTAAATAAAAGAACAACTTAAAATCACAGAAAAATTATTTATTTATATGTTAATTGTTATAAGACAAAACTGTAAATAGTATCTGCAAAAAAATCTGTATTTATTCAAATGCTAATTTGTTCTTTCACATTTAACCATAAAATTACATCATAGTTTTGGGGGGGGGTTACCATATTTAAATCACCTAAGAATACTGTTATTGTACTGCAATTTGCCATTATTTAAAAGAAAAATTTATGATTTATGTATATGGACTGAAAAACAGTAAATCTGTTTTTTTAAATGTAATAAAAATAAATAAATGTAATAAAATAATAGCAATACAAATCAAATATTTATATTTTTACAAATAATTTCTTCTTTCATAATAAAATAAATATTAAAATAAATTCAAATAAATATTAAAATATTAAAATTATTATTATTATTATTATTAATAATAATAATAATAATAATAATAATAATAATAATAATAATAATAATAATAACAAAATGACAGTTTTACTGTATTTAAATCAGAAAAATATTTTATTGCCATTTGCCATTATTTACAAGGAAAATTTATGATTTATATATGTATGGTGAATCAGTTTTTCAGCTGTTATTTCAGAGATTTTCCCTGTTTCATTAAATTGCAGATAATATATTGTAATATCGCAATGAAGCATTCATTTACATTTTGACAGTAAAGAAAAAAATCATGCGTTATTGTGTAAATCCAACAAAATTTTTTGAAAATGTAATAAAATAAATAATAAGAACAATAATAAATAATAATAATAATAATAACAATAACAATAATAATAATAATAATAATAATAATAATAATAACAACAAACAACACTGTTTTACTATATTTAAATCAGGAAAAAAACATTATTTTATAGAAAATTACAATTTCTGAATATTTACTGTATTCCACCATTTTCTAACAGATTTTTTCAGTCTTCTCACAGGATTTTTTTTTGTTTTTTTACAGTGCAGAAAATAGAGAACAAAGACTCCTGACTGTGGCAACCCCCTGATTTTTAGTCCAGTGTCTAAACTCATGGAGGTTTTAGCATGTTGAGTTTACTTGAGAGTTTGGGACGTAAACATCCTCGTGAGTTTTTGTTTTGTTCATTTCTATTCCAGGTGAAGCGTTCTCGTATAAATGGCTGTTCTTCAACAACACACCGAGGCATCTGGATCGTCTAAACAACCAGAGATCTGCCCTCCTATTTATTAAATAGGAGGACAGCTTCCTCCCGCTTCCTTCTCACAGAGAGCAGAGGAGGTCCAGTGGACGGAGTCTGAGTCATTGAGGCTGAAAGGCCGGCCGACCTCTCCCAGGTGTCCTGTATGACGGGCCGAGTGTGATGATGTTATGGGATTATTTTTATAGAGCTGCAGCATGAGGACACTCTGCCATGAATTATTCAGCCTCCATCTGCAGCATTCAGAAAAGAGGGAGCTGCTCTTTTACATGGAGGGAGATTAAACACTCTCTCTTTTTTATATATCTATGTGACGCGTCGCCTTCAGACGTGCACTCCGGCTGTTAAAATTCACCTCCAGCCTCACGTACCGGCGTGAAAAAGCGCCACACACACTCCTCTGTGTCGGCATGAAAAGCCGCTCTGCCAGGTCGGCCTCCCTGCCAGGTCTTTCTCTGAGAACTAACCAAATGCTCTGACTTTGTAGGTTGGAGACCACCAGGAAAGTGGATGACGAAAACCACCAAAGAAGCGCTGAAGTTGCCAGATTTGCAGGCTCGAGGCCAAAGCACTAAAAATAAAACCATAGTGACAGCACACACACACACACACACACACACACATATATATATATATATATACATATATATATATTTACAGGTATTTTAATGCCTCAGTTGAGCCTGGAGTCATTCGTTTTCCACAACAAACACTCAGAGACATCAATGTCACGATCCGAGCCCAGCCGTGGACAGGTGAAATGGCCTGAAAAATAGGAAGAGTCAAAAAACTAAGCCCTCGTTTTCCGTGCATCATTAAACTGAAATACGTCTTTGGGTAGCAGCGAGTCGTCTGCCATCTCTGGGCTTCTTTTTCCAGCGCATTAATCGTCAGAAGTGTCCTGATTGGGTGAGAATGGAGACGCCACTGACAGCCAATAGTCATCCTGCGTTAAGTGGAACACATGTGGGCTTCTGTTACGACTCCTCGCTCTGAGAAAATATAAGGTTACCTCAAAGTAAATCTCCACGAGATGGAACAAATTTGCTCCCATATGTGTTCACTCTCTGGCATTAAGAGCTCTGATGTCTCGCTGCATTAGCAGACATATTTGGTAGGAACACACATTTGGGCCCAGTAAGTACAAATAAGTCCAAATATTAGATTTGTGGCAGTGAGACTTGACATTATAAGCACTCTGGTAAGGGTCCAATTATTTAGACTCAAGAACGCTGCATAGCTGACTGACTACGTAAAGCCTGAAAACCAAGAAACGCTCTTCATATTTGGATTTTCAATCACTGATAATCAATCACACTGGAAAAAACTGCATCTTTTTGAACAATTTGCAGATTTTACAGTAAATATTAATAGCAATATGCAATAAAAAACAGAAAAAAAACTTTTAATTCACAAATTAACCCTAAAAATATGGGCCAAAGCTCTAAATTATGTTCACATAAAAAATAAATCTACATTTATGTCATCGTGAATTTGTTCTTTTACGTTTGCTCACAAAATCACAATTCTTTCCATACTTAAATCAGCAAAAATGTCATATTACGCTGCCATCATTTGAAAGAAAAAGTATATAGATATTAAGGATTTTAGAAATGGCAAATAAAACATTTTCCCTGTTCTGTTAAAATACAGATTATATCTATAAAATCCCAGATAAAACTATTATTTCACATGCTAAACCTAAAGTAACAGGCCCCTAATTATGTCCACATCAAAAATCTGTATTTTTATAACCAGTAATTTGTCGTTTCACAACATTTAAACATGAAATTGCTCATTTTTACTGTATTTAAATCAGAAAAAGTGTCCTTATATTACAGATGGTTATTCTCAACATAAAGAAAATTATCTATACTAAGGATTAATAAATGGCAAATAAAACATTCATCCTATCATCATAAACTACAAATAATATCTCATAAAATCAGGGAAAATTAAAGTATTTATTGACATGTTGACGGAATAAAAAACAAGAACAAGTACAAGAACAATTTACAATTTACCTATTATTTTACACTTTTTTCCTGTTTCATTACATATAAGCTGCGTTTAGTCATAAACTGTAAAGTGAGCACTTATAGTGGAGGTGAATTAGGGCTGCAGCTTTTATTTATTGAAGTAAATAATTAGTTATTTGCTCTATAAAATGACAGAAAATGTCCACCAGTGTTCCCAAAGTCCAAAATGATAAATGTCTTGCTGGACAATTACAAATTCCTACATCATACCTCCAACCATTAGTCCAAAAAGTCAAAGATATTAAGTTTACACTCACAAAACTAAGAGAACCAGCCATCTAATAGCAGAACTGAACAAATAATCAGTTTTAAATCAGAAATGCAGTTGGAAAACCACAAGGTGTGGCTGTTACAACATGAGACTGGTGCTGTAATTTAGTTTAATTTGAGCAGATTTAAAAGTTAAACTCAGATTGGAGCTTTCAGGGGTTGTTTATTCTCGCCATCGATCAACTTACGATGTGTGGTTTTCTGGCTGCACGCTGTGGTTTGGATGCCATAAAACCCAGACTCATTATTCCACTGCCACACCTCGAACACTTAGCGAGTCTGATCCGGGGTTTAAACTGTCACGCCAATGATTTTACAGATTCATGCCGTTCTACCACAAATCAAACTGTATTATCTGTCAGAAAGAAGTGCCATTAGATATCCTCTCCAGGTTGTTTAGATGCACAGGCTACAAAACATGAAGCAGATAGTGGACCGATGCTGGTATTGTCAATATACACTGATCTGTTGATTATTTTCTATCTCAAGATCTCATAAGTCCTAAGAGGTTCTCTGGAGAAAACAAAAGGTTGTGCTCATGCAATTCCAGCTCAGAACACAATGTTGTTGTTTCAAGACAGGAAGATAATTTCGTCATTCAAATTAGCAATTTAGGGTAAAAAAAAAAAAAAAAAAAAAAACATACATCAGATGATAGTGGGTTTAGAGGGAACAAATCTCATGATCTTTAGAGAAAAGGAATAAAAGTGCAACCTTTTCCACCCTTAACTTCTATAAAAAGCTCAACATAAACAACTGGTGTGATCAAAAAGCTCTGAAACTGTTTAGTGCTCATGTTTGTTTTTGCTGTTTCACCGTGGATTTAACAATCATGGTTGGAAATGATCCAACCTTCATGTGGAGGACCATCACTGGAGGTGGGTCTGCGGCTACCACCAGAAGAAACAGTAGTTTCTAAAAGACGCATCAGCTCAGGAGCTTCTTCTTGTTATCTTCAACATTAATGTGGTTGAACACCTTGAATTCATCTCCAAAGTTTGGTCTTTCAAGGCAAATTCATACCTTGATTATGTTCATTTTGTCATATTTTATATTAGATTAGCCTTGTTTTGAACCAACAAAGAAACGCTAATCAAACTTTATACCTTAATGTCCTGAGATGTATGATGGAGAACATTTGGGACAATTAACCTTAACTGTGGCATGGTGGTTTGTGGGTTGTCCAATAGTGATTATAGAGGGTTTGGTTAATTGATTAGGTCTGAAAATAGTCAATCACAAATTCCCAAAACAAAAGTGCCTCTTTAAACCAACAGCCCAAAACACAAGTTCAGATTCTAAAACTAAGAAATTCAGGAATAAAACAGCTGATCGACTTTCATAAAATAATCAAAAAATATGTATAAATCAAATAATTTCATCTCTGCACTTTAATATAATGTAGGAATGAACACAACTGGGTAAAGCTAATCTTTCTCTAAAATCTTATTTTAAACCAATAATTCCTGTATTTCAAACAAATATTTATGTATAGTCACAATTAACATAGAAAACCTTTTATAGCTGTCTGTTTCTCAGTATTTTAAGCACAATAACACAAAAAAGTAAAGAAATTAAAAGTGCAACTCACAGTTTCCTCTGAGTCCTGGATGAACGTCCGATGGAGGGTAGCAGGCCGCAGCTGGAGGCTAGCAGGCCGCAGCTGAAGCCTGACCTCTCCCGGTGAAAAACAACCGTCTGGTCACCGGTAGCTCCTCCACTGTAACACCAGGCTCCTCCACTGTAACACCAGGCTCCATAAAACCGTTTTCCAGGTAACTGTGGCTCGTTCTAACCTTCATTCCGGCGTCCTCTCCAGCTTTCACCTGTCCACGGTTCATTAATCCGCCTGCCAGATAAGCCATCGCTAGCATAGTGGCTAACATTAGCGCTAACATCGCTAATTAGCATGCTGGCGACATTTAGCATCCCCGTTTCGGCTAGCTTAGCTTAGCAGCTAACAAGCAGAGATACACGGAGCTCACTGCTTCAGATAAACAGAATCCAGGTAAAATATCTGAAATAAGGAGGAAACAGAAACAGAGAAAACATGTTATCCCGAGCTACTCATCCAACCTGTTTCTGTCTCCATCGTTTTCACTATCTTCCCTCCTACCAATCACAGGTGCGTTTAATTAACCCACAAACCAACTTCCTCACCAACTTCCCCAAACAACATTGTGAGGACTTAGATTTATAATTTCAAAGCATAAAGGAACAGAGCAAAAACACACTCACACTTTGAAAAGATTAAAATTTAAATAGGATAAGACCAAACTTGCCAGATTTTGCTCAGAAAAATTATGACCAAAAAAAAAATGCAGTCCTAAGATCTAAATAGAGTAAATGACCAAATAACCATTTAAACAGGTAAAATAATCTACAACAACAATAGAAAAATACGAAGTAATTCTAGTACTGCTAGCAGTAAAATCATTTGCACATGACTCTGAAAAATCATACATGAAAATATAATATTACACCGTAATGAAATATTGCACAAAAAATGAGTTATGGCACATGATAATGAAAAATTCCACCTGAAAATGAATTATTGACCATGATCAGAAATACTGCACATGATAATAATTATTGCATTTGATAATGAAATATTGCATATTAAATTGAAATTTTGCATAAAATATTGCACTTGAAAATGAAATATCACGCATATGGAAAAACTGCACATGAAGATGGAATATATGGAATATATGATTAATTTCACAATTCTTTCTGCATTTTTTTATCCCTAAGTTGTCACATTTTCTCACAGAACTGAACTCGACTGAAATCACTGTTCACTCAAAAAACATGAAGTTTTTATTCCAATTTTATGTCCTCCAATCTGATTTTTAAAAAGATTTTCTATTTTCACAGCAAACTACATGTTTCAATTTATTTTCAAAAGCTGAAATGTTGGAATGACATATTAAATATTCACATTTATATATCTAAGAAATGTAGCACTATTCCAATGTTGTTATGTTGAATGTATAGCTGGCAGGTATATAGACAAACAATCAAATATTACAATAGCATGTCAGTAGTCAAAACTTTAACTTCTTTCTTAGTAATTTAAAGAATGTACATTACTTTCTTCTTACTTTCTTTGCCGATTGCATTTTAATGTATTTGGCAGTAAATTCTTAGTTTTGGTCAGCTGATAGTTGGTGGAGTTTCTACTGTTAGATGAAATGTTTGGTGTTGAGCAGCAGTGAGTGCTGCAGATTCTGCAGCTGTAACTCAGCAAACGTCGTCGCCTCGGTTTCTTCACTGACCTTTAGTGTCATCAGGACGTCAGCAGGCCTCTGTAGTCGACGTCTCAGCGCTCTAAACACCCTGAAAAATCATTATCACCTTCAGATTTTACCCATTTCAACCGGTGGTTACACTGATTCTCCTCCCATGCTGTTCTTATCTGATAATGTTTTCCACAGGTTGTTGGTTCTGAAGCGCCGTGTGTCGGCTGTATTTTATATTTTATGCATGTAAAGTGTTGAATGATGAACCTTATTAAAAACTTTGGTTTATTAACATATTTAGTGTCACCACTGTGTCAGATCCTGAAAATCACACCTTTACTATCAGCAAAAAGCTGAACTGATGTCTTTTGATGGTTTATTTTTATTTTGTTTTGTGGTAATTTTTGAGTTTTTGGTTGTTTTTTTGTTTGTTTTTGCAATTTCTCTCTGCTCACCCATAATCTGAGTTTAATACATGCTGTACCTGCAGGGTTGGTGACTAGTTCGGACCAATAAGTGACTCAAAAAACTCAATCCTGCAGAGAACATAGATTTAAAATCAACTTTTCAATGAAGGCAACATCTTGTGACTCACTATAAAGCATGAAAGGAGCGATGGAGTCTGGATTTTTCAATGAAGGAGAAGGTGCAGGTGTCATCTTTCCAAAGTGGATTAAACAGTCTGGGTTATTTTACAATAATTTAACTATGAAAGTACTTCATTTTCTACATTCTGGTGATTATTTAGCCACCATTTTCATCTTTTTCTGCTTCAATTTAAGCTGGAAATATTTTTAAGTAAAAGAAAACACAAAATTCATGCAAGAAATAATGATTTTTTGAAAATGTCCAAAATGTACACTTTTGTATGTAAAAGAAATGAGCAAATTAAGTATTTTTATGTGTCTTAGGATGTGTTTAAGGGGGATCTTTAAGTAAACCTGGGGTGTGAAACTCATTAAAGTTGAGTAAAAGTAAGAATTTTAGACCTGCCTGGTGGTCAGTGTACAAAAAATATTATGCAATTTATTAAATAAATTTACTATCTTCTTCATTTATTAAGGTCATTTTTTACAAAGTGGACAAAATAATCTGGGTTATTTTATTATAGTTTAACCATAAAAGTACTTCTCTTTCTTCATTCCGCTGAATCTTTTTGCAGCAATTTGTACTTTTTCTGCTTCAAGTTAAGCTGTAATAGCTTTATTTATGTAAAGTAGTAATCTAGTATTTTCCTTTACAAAATTATTTAAAATTTATAGTTTCACAAATTTACAATCTGCAGTTAATGTCTCCTCTGTAATTTCTACACTTTGAGGGCCAGATTGGACCCTCTGGAGGGCCGGTTTTAGCCCACAGGCCGCATGTTTGACACCTGTGGTATAAGAGATCTCCATTGGCCACGTGTAGGAATGTGTTGAACTCTAAGGTTAACGTGATTCAACAGGACTCGGCTGCAAACAAACTCCACAGACTGAACTAATTACTGAGTCCTACACACCAGCATGTAAACGCTGCTCCCATAAACACAGTCAGGCATCGACTACAAATCATAAAACCTTACAGTCCCGCAACACTCGGAGGCATTTCTTATCTTCTGGGTGTCCAAACGGACTTTTTCTCCTCGGCTGATTTACTACAGAGCCGTGATCTGCGGCCTTCACAGACAGCCGGTGGCAGAAAAACACTCTCCCCACATGTAAGCCACCTCCCCGGCTAATGAAGCCCATAAAGCACGGCTGTTTGACAACACAGCTGAGAGCCGGGCCGGTTTTAATCGGACCTCTGGAGGGAGACCCACGCCTTCGGGGACAGGACCCCGGGACGCCGGGACATCCATCAGGGGGACGGGGAGGCTGCACAGGTGCACGATGGAGTCGCCGCCAAGCGAGGTCAGGCTTCACTGCAAGTCACTGGAAATGGTTTCTGCTGAGGGTTTTTTTCTCTCCTGTGAAAGTGAAAAGATTTCTGTCATCTCCAGTTGTTCTGACTGACCGCCTCTGTTTGCTCAACCTGGAGGAGGAGGGTAGAGTTTTGCTTTTAATTATTTATGGCATTAGAACTGTTCTATGCTGCAAATAAGACATTTAAAGTTCTCTCTACTTCTAGCCATGGTTGTTCTGTTTCCATAGAGGCTCAGGATTTTAAATTACAGTGAGTAAAAATGCCTTAAAAAGTGAAAAATGAAGCAACGGTCCATTCCACAGTTTGTAAAAACACCCAGAAACTGTTCCATTTTTGTAGAATACTAAATTGAAGAAATTCAAGTATTTTTGACTCTTTTTAAAAATTATTTGATTATTTATTTACTGCAGGCTTCACTGCAAGTCACTGTGCACAACTGGAAATGGTTTCTGCTGAGAGGTTGGTTTTTTGGTCCAGTTTTTGCTTTGGGGTCTTTATTAAAATAACAAATTTAGAGCTTTGCATATGCAGCGTTTGCTCCACTTTCAGACGGATCCAGCTGTGATATATTAAAGGATTTTCTATTAATCACTTTCTGTTTTACAACATGCTGCATTTAATTGCTGAGATACGTGTTAAAATTTACGACGAGGATTTGAGATCAAACCAGAACCGGCTATTATCAGTTTATTTCAACAAAAGCATTTCATTTAATCCCTCTGAACCCAAAATACTGGCTTGTGGGTTTGAAAGAAGGCCTGTTATTTTATTAAATCTATCAGCTAGAAACTTCAAAAACAGATATAGGATTGTGAGATTGTCAACTTTCTGACTGTCCTTGAACTGCTCACGTGTTCATTGGAAAACCTGATGTATTATGGTGAGCCTAAATTTAAAAAATACTCAAAAATAAGTCTTTTTGCTTTAACCAGATTCTGTTAAAAATAAAAAAAATTCTGCACTCTTTCCCACAACTGTGGAGCTACTATTGACTCACCTGTGGGCAACAGACAAGTGGCAAAAATTCAACGACTTTTTGGCTGAACTGCAGGCGATGCACACCAAGCGGAGAGAAAACAAGAAAGTAAATATATAAGTAGTTTAATATTAATAGTATTTAGAGTCACTGTTTTCTCTCTAATATTAACAAAACCTGTGGCTATTTAAAAAAAAAATGTTGCACATATTGATTTCAGATTTTTTCAATTTTTGTAAAATAAAAAATTGAAGAAATTCAACTGTATTTTTGACCTTTTTTGATTATTTATGGCATTAAAACTGTTTAATTGTGCACAGAAGACATTTTTGAGTTGTTTCTCCTTCTATTCATGGTTGTTCTGTTTCCATAGAGGTTCAGGACTTTATATTAAAATGAAAAAAGAACCAACAGTGAGTAAAATCACCTTAAAACATCTCAGAGTTCAGAGGTCTATGCAGCTTCCACTGCAGGGTTTTAGTTTTTCCCTCTTTTAAGCTCCTGATGCCAAAACAGTCTATAAACTGGACTCAAGATGTGGTCATTTAAAAAAAAAAATAAAAGAAAAAAATCCTGCTATTATTTAAGATTAATCAATTTCATGTGGTGCAAGTAATCATTTAGTCGAAATAAAAAAAATTGAAAAATAAAAACCCTCGCAGAGACTTCCAGTGGAAAATAAAGCACCAGATGCTGAAGCACTCGGAGTCTCCGGCTGCCAGCCGAGGGTTCAGCACAATGATTCCCTGGACGTTTTTTCCCCTGATCTTGCAAGGAAAATAAAATCTCTCCTTGGCTGCAGATTAAGCGTAGATGGAGGGGGGTCAGGCCTCGCTGATGCCTTTTCATCATAATTTATCCTCCATCTGCCGCCTCAATCAGCACCTCAGAGACACCCGGCTCTACGTCCACACGGCCGTCACCCTGATGGATATCGCAGCGCTTCTCGATGACCACGGTGTAGAAAACACCTTCCTGACCCGTCCTCAGGTCACCGACGCCTCTGAAGCAGATACAAGAGGAGTCGGATGGCACTAGTGATCCAAGAGGAGGACATTAACTTGCAAAAAAGTTTTCCTTTCTCCCCTCGGCGGGCTAAGATTTCGACACAACGGCCCATTTGGACTCGGCTCTGTTGTTATTCGCAGGAGGACGCGTGTTTTCAATGGCGCAAACATCACTGGGATCGTTTAGCTTCTCCCTCCTCCTCTCGCTTGTTGAACTTGTAACACAAAGTCAAATGTTCGACGGCTTCAGCTCCGGGAGTCTCGTATCATGTGCCGGTTTGACCTGATCTGCAGTTTTGTTGCTAGAAGAAAGAAAACATTTTTTAAAAAAGTGTAATTGCAGTGAAGATTTGTTAAGTCATGGGTCATTCCAGAACTGGAGAACATTTTACCATCAAATTTCAAATAACCCGTGTAGAAAATCCTAAAACATGCAGTTGTTGTGTAAATGTTCTTGTGTTGAGACCGAATCTGAAAAAAACTAGGAGAAAAGAATGTTTGAAAATATTTTTAATAGTTCTCATGGAGGACTTCAACGCTCACGTGGGCAACGATGGAGAAACCTGGAGGAGGGTGACTGGGAGGAACGGCCCGATCTGAACCCAAGTGGTGTTTTGTTATTGGACTTCTGTGCTAGTCATAGATTGTCCATAACAAACACTGTGTTGGAGCATAAGGTGGCTCATAAGTGTACCTGGTACCACAGCACCTTAGGCCAAAGGTCAATGATCGACTTCACAGTCGTATCATCAGACCTGCGGTCGTATGTCTCGGACGCTCAGGTAAGGAGGGGAGCAGAGCTGGAAACTGATCACCACCTGGTGGTGAGTTGGATCCGATGGAAGGCTGCCGGACAGACCTGGTAAACCCAAGCCTGTAGTGAGGGTGAACTGGGAACATCTGGTGGAGGACCCTGTCCATGGGGTTTTTAACTCCCACCTCCAGAAGAGTTTCTCCTGCATCCCGGGGGAGGTTGGGGACGTGGAGTCTGAGTGGACCATGTTCAAAGCCTCCATTGCTGAAGCAGCTGTTAGAAGCTGTGGCCTGAAGGTCACTGGTGCCTGTCACTGCAGCAACCCAAAAACCCGCTGGTGGACACCAGCGGTGAGGGAAGCCGTCAGACTGAAGAAGGAGGCCTTTCAGGCCTGGTCTCCTGAAGCAGCTGACAGGTACCAGTTGGCCAAAAGGGCGGCAGCTGTGGCAGCTGCGGAAGCAAAAACTCGAGTGTGGGAGAAGTTTGGAGAGGCTATGGAGAAGGACTTTCGGTTGGCCTCAAGGAAGTTCTGGCAAACCGTTCGACGCCTCAGGAAGGGAAGGCAGGGCTTTACTCAGGCTGTGTACAGTCAGGATGGAGAACTGTTAACCTGTACTGGGGATATTGTCAGGAGGTGGAAAGAGCACTTTGAGGAACTCCTGAACCTGGTAGACACGTCCTCCATGAAGGAGGTAGATCCTGAAGACTCAGGCGAATCGTCGTCCATATCCATGGCAGAGGTCGCCGAGGTAATTAAAGAGCTCCTCGGTGGCAAGGCGCCAGATGTGGACAAGATTCGCCCCAAGATGCTGAAGGCTCTGGACATCGTTGAACTGTCTTGGTTGACACGTCTCTACAATGTTGTGTAGGCATCGGGCACGGTGCCTGTGGAGTGGTCTAGACTTATTAAAAACTAATATAAAAATATAAAAAATTTGATTTTCTTACTGTAGCCCTCTACAGGAGTCAAACTGCTGTTATTACTTGCATCACTTTCTGAAAATGTTTTTTCAGCTTCCGGTTTAGTCACAGTTTCCATTAAAATAACTCTGTGTGTCTGTTATGTTTATAAATGAGGTCAAAATCAGCTGACAGGAGGGTTGAGATGAAGAATGAGCAGGTTTTTAACACAGTGTTTCAACAATTTTTCACCCAGAACTCCCCTTTTTGTTTTTTGTTTGCATATTTGGAAAAGCCGTTAAAGTTGTGAGCAGGTCTTTACAGACTCAGCGGGACGTTTTTCGTCTGTTTCCTCGCAAACCGACTTTTTACAGCCTGAGCTCTGCATGCCTTCACGAGTGAGAGGACGTCTGGTGTTCGCACAGCCGTTAAAGCGACTAATTGTTTGTCGAATTACTCACTTATAATCCTCCCTCCTGTTTGTGACGAAGACCAGCTGTGGAGGAGGAATGATTTAAAAGAAAAGCCAGATCAGCTGCATCATGAAAAACCAGATGCACAAATAAAACAAGAAGGTAAACAAATAAAAAACCTGTTGCACTTATTTTGTCTTTTATCTCTTCAGTCTTCAATCTATTTTTTGTACATATTTCTGTTGTCTGTTAATAAACTTCATTTAATCCGGTCCTTTTTTCCCTTTCAATTTGTTCTTTTATGGCATTTAAGTTTAAAATTGCACTATTCCATTGCACTATTTATTGAATTTCCCTTCAGGGATCAATAAAATTATTGCATTGTATTTTTACTGCATTTAAATAAGCAAAAATATCATTATTTTACAGATATTTGCAATTATTTGAAAAAACTATTATGCATGCTAAGGGCTGAAAAATGACAAATATATTATAAACTGCTAATTAAAAATAAAAATACAATTTTAAGCATTAAAATACAATTAGAATTATTTCTAGACTGTTTGACGTCACAGTATTCCACTGTTAACATATTTTTCTGACACCCTAGATGGCAGATTTTCACGTTTTTAACATTTATTTTATTTTTTTTACAGTGTAGTGAGCAGCTACTTAGCTTAGCACTACAAGCAGTGACTACACCAGAAAATCATTTTAAAAACCTGTACTTCGATACTTATTTTGACAATTTAAATACAGTAAAAATAGTGTAATTTTATGTTTTTTTTACGTCAAATGCTGTTAATGAACAAATTATTGTTTATAATGTGGATATTATTTATAGTTTCAACACAAAACAGTGTTTTGAGGTGCTACATGCACTGTAAAAAAAATGTAATTGTAAAAAAGTGAAAATTTGACAGCATAATGCCAGAAAAATAAGTTACAAAACAGTGGAATACTGTAATCTTCAAAAGTTGTAAAAACTGTGAACATGATGGCAAATTGCTGTAAAATAAAGATTTTATTTGAGCTCATTTAAATACAACAGCTATGTATATGTTGATTAGAAACATATTCGTGATAGGTTTCTGCTTCGCTGCTATTAGTATTTACATTTAGCTTGTTTTACAGTTGTACTTAAATTTCAGCTTTGTGTTCTTGCTGCAAGACTAACATGTAAATTAATACTTTTTTCTGTGATGGCAGTAGTTTTGCATTTCTAATTTCATTTTTTTAAAAAAGAAAAGCTAAAATCTATTTTTAAAAAAATACAACAAAAACTGAATTTTTCAATAAATTACAGATAAAAAACATTTTTAAAAATGTATTTTTTTTCAAAGTGTATGACGTCTTGGCTGAAATAAAGCTACAGTAAAGCAATAAAATAAAAGAAATGTTGACTAGAAACATCTTTGTGATGCATCACAAATATACAGAATCTGATGGAGAACTTATTTTCCTCCAAATGGAACAGAAATTTCAGTTTAGCTGCTGCTAGTATTTACATCTTCCCTGTTATTTTTATATTCCAGCTTCGTGCTCCTTGCTGCAGCAGAACTATATTTTCCTTTCTAATCCTCCATCCTCTCTCATGCAGCTTTTCCTTCTCTTTGGTTGTTGTCAGACATGGTCCTGCATCCCTCTAATGACTAAACATGGCGTCGCTGTGGATCATCTCGCTGTGACGGGGCTCAGACGACGACTCGGACCATGTAGGGCTGCAGGATCTGGATCCACCAGGGAGCCGGTCCGAGACTTATGGGTGCTGTCAGGGGTCCAGGGCCGAGTCCCGGCTGTCGGCTGCATGTCGGAGTCCAGAGAGATGCTTTATAATCGCGCTGTCCATCACCCAGACAGCCCAACTCCCTCGCAGAGCAGCCGCTGTTTGCTTTTCCAGGATCCTGCAGGAAAACACCAGATTTCACTCTAATGAGAACTCCCAATAAAAGGCTTTAGAGAACGTCTGTGGTTTACACGTTGTAGCGGTGGGTTTGTCAGATGTTTATCTCCCTCTTGCTTTGTGTTGTCGGTTCTTCAGTTTGCTTCACCTCCAACCTTCTGGGAAAAGTTGCACAGCATCTGGACTCATGTTTTATGTACTGTTTCTTGGTCAACTACTGAAGAAAGTGGGATTGAAAAGTTCCAAGACGATACCTGTAAGAATCCCCAGATGTACCTGATTTAAATTTGGCCATTATCCTTGTCAAAGTAGTCGCCTTGTGCCACAACTACACAGCTTTAAGTGCTCCTGCAACAGCTGTAATCCGCAGTAAAAGTCTAGATATTAGGTAAACATGCCAAACGCCATTTGTGATCTTTCTCCAGTCCATCCCAACTCATGTAGTAGGAACATTTTAATCTGCAGAATCATAAAGACGCTTCATTAATGACGTATTTACAGAGGAGTTCTGTTTTTTTCGACTTAATAAAGAGTGAAAATCTCGTTAACTTTATGATAAACTTTATAAAGCCTTAAAGCTTTGGTAAAAATCAGCAGAACTCATGTTTCTGGTTCTTGAAGACTTAAAAAAACATCTTCAGGAATCAAAAAGACAATTTCAGTTGTGTTTTACTCAAGTTTCTGACCTGAATGATGCAGAATCGACTCACATAACTTGAATAAATGCAGAGTTTCTATTTCAAATCACTCTTACATCTTCTTAGCATTTATAAATGCAAAGTTTTTAGTTATTCTGAATTTATTAACTTGCTTTCTTTTGCAGAATTTACTGCTGTTTAACATTTATATTGCAGACTTGCTGTTTATTTCTCGTCATTAATGACCTCAATAACACATAACTGCAGATTTGATTTTTATAACCTTTTGTCAATAATTTATATGTGTAGATTAAACATTTATTAGGTGTTAATATCAGTGTATTAACATTTATACGTATGATGATTTATTGACACTTAATTTTAATTTACTTTACTAATAACTTCAGAATTGCTGTTTATTTCTCATCCTTAGTGACTGCAGACTCTATTTTTATGGACTTTTAACAAATATATACACAGTAATATTGACTTTTTCTTTTGTTTATTGGTTTAGACTCGATAGTTTTGCTTATAAGAAAAAGAAAGGCCGTATTTTGCACTATTTTCTAGATATAGTTTTTACAGTTTTAAGACTGTGAATCTTTTTTCATATTTGAAAGTATATTAATCGTTTTTAACTAATCTATGAAGCATTAATAAGCTGTAACCACTGATAAAGTATTGCTATAAAGAATAATTTATGAAACAAATAGAAAATGGTCGCATGTAGGCCAATAGCTAGAAAACACTGGACATCTACGCTCCGTATTTGTGTAAAATTTTCCCTGACAAACTCCACAACCTGACGCCAAACAATGAAAATGGCGTCATATTAAACGCCGTAAAGTTCAAAGACGCTGCAGCTTGTTTGATGAAGAAAACACACTTAAGAAAAAAAAGAAGAACCTATTCATCAATCAGGCATCTGCTTCTGCCCAGCGGTGCGGTCAGAAGGAATCTCTGGCATGTGGAGTTGCGGTTTGAAGGAGTTTCAGAAGCCGCCACCTCTTCAGTCTTCCTCAGCAACACAATGCCGTCGACTCCCACGAGTGATCCGACGTGGAGACACCGAGACGTTCCCCTTTAATTAACGACATCAAACGTCCTGCAGGAACTCTCCCACGGCAGACCGAAGCAGGAAACACTGCATCTAACTGACGATTATGGTTTTAATTTAGGGTTTTTTTTTCCACTAAAGTGATGATAACCGACACAAATCCGCCGCTCTCGTTTGGAAGTTCAGCTCTTTATTAGTCCAGATGCATGAATTTAAAAAGCTTGGGAATCTGCTGCAGCGGAGTCTGTCAAACTCAACACCTGCGTTTCTCTCCCTCATAAAAAAAAAGCTTTGTTTCGCTCCCAGTTGTGATTTAAGGGCATGCTAGAATCCATCACATCCCCTCAGAATCAAACTGCAGGTTTAACCGACAAACCCAGAGTCATCTGTGTTTACCGAAGGACCTCGGTCGCCATGGATCCTGAGAGGACTTCACAGAACCAATGATTATGCAATCAAGGAGATTTTCCTGTAATGGGACGAATATTTGCAAAACCAACTCCAGATTGATCTCTAAAAGCTGCGTTTAATGTCGAGAACTCAAACATAATGTCCACCACCTGCTCTAAAAGGCTATTATTCTACCAAACAGCTTCATTAATCGACAGGTCCAAAAGGTCATTTCTGTTTGCAAATCAAGACGCCGCTTTTCAACGCTGTATTTCACGTCCTACATTAACACCCGTGCGACTCCCCGCGACTCCGAAGACGCCTCCATTTCCCCCCTATATCAGCAGACTTATGCGCCCGAGATGTGCACTAAAACTTTAAATGAAAAACCTGTTGACATGTCCGAGGGGACCGTCGGGGGAGCCGGAGGGACGGCGGTTCTCTCTTCGGCTCAGCTGGCCCGATAGCTAACGGGCTGCCATGAGGTGTTTAATGGCTGCGTGAAGTTCCCACAGGGGGGACGGCTGCTGGGAACATGGATGAATCCGGCCCCTCACGCTCCCCCCTGCTCCACAAACACAGCTCCGGCTCCGGTGATGGATGAAACAGGCCGGAGCCCACATCGGCCTTATTTATGGGAGCAGAACGCCGCTCTGTCCGCACACGGCGCAGTGAATGCATTTACATGGTGGAGGGAGGGGGGAAGGAGGAAAAAGACATCTGACATCGAAATGAACTACACACTTGTAACAATTCTTGCAGAGATGGGAAGTGATCACGGTTTGTAATATGGACATTCCAGAGGTGGAAGCAAGGCAGACCACCAGAACCATCCCAGAGCCGGTCTGCTCTTCCAATCATGTTGATCCACAGTCCTGGAAGAGTTGTTGGATGATTTTTGCAGTGGGTATCTGGTTGATAGGAAAGGGATGGAGCTGAACATTTCACCCACATGTGAGGGGTGAACATTAATTCAAAATACTGGGACATTTATGTACTGCTTCTTGTTCAAGTACTTAATAAAATGTGGTCCAAAAGTTCCAAGACTATATCTATAAAAATACAGAAATGTACCTGATTTAAATTTTGCCGCTGCCCCTGTCAAAGTAGACGCATTGTGCCACAAGTACACAGCTTCAAGTGCTCCGGCAACACTCGTAATCCACACCAAAAGTCTAGAAATTAGGTAAAGATGCCAAATACCATTTGTGATGGGCCCTGGATCTCCAAACTATTCCCAGAGTCAGTCTGCTCTCCAATCATGTTGATCCACAGTCCTGGAAGAGTTGTTGGATGATTTTTGCAGTGGGTATCTGGTTGATAGGAAAGGGATGGAGCTGAACATTACACCCATATGTAAGCGCTTAACTGAAAATACTTGGACATTTATGCACTGCTTCCTGGTCAACTACTGTAGAAAGTGTGGTCAAAAAATTCCAAGACTATACCTATAAAAATGCCTAAATATACAGTACCATTCAAAAGTTTGGGGTCACTTAGAAATGTCCTTATTTTTGAAAGAAAGGCAGTTTTTTTCAATGAAGATAACATTAAATGAATAATAAATCCAGTGGAGACATTGTTAATGTGGTAAATGACTATTCTAGCTGGAAACAGCTGATTTTTAATGGAATATCTCCATAGGGGTACAGAGGAACATTTCCAGCAACCATCACTCCTGTGTTCTAATGCTACATTGTGTTAGCTAATGCTGTTGAAAGGCAGTGACACTCTGCTTCCAGTGCTCCTGCAACAGTATAATGCTCACTGGAGTCCCATGCAGAAGTTGCAAGTGTGCATTTTATAGCTGGTTGGCTAGCTAGCTTAGCTGCTAACCTAAGCCAGCTCAGAACATTGTGGTGCTGATCAATCACAAAATCTGCTCAAGTTTCAGACTTCAAATCAAAGTTTGTTCTTCTTCTCAAGAATTAAAGCCAGCAAGCTCTAATGCTTATTAGCTTAGCTCAGTTGCTAACAGGGCTGTTCACACAAGCAGTTTCCATAATGTACTTTTTTTTTTAAATGTATCACTTATTCACACCTATCCAGTTTTGAAAACAGTTTTTTTCATTCACTTTAGGGGTTTTTTCATTTTTTCAAGAAAGAGTTAAGCCTTGATTATACTCCTTTGCAGAGGCGCAAATTCCCCTGCAGACACCACAGATTGGTAGTTGTTCTTAATATATTACTTTCTGGTTGGCTAGGACTAGAAGTTTGTAGATTTTTTTTCATATTTTCTACAAAAACATCAGTGAAACTATTGTGACTTTGAAGATGGACTCCATTCCATGCATCGTATCTACATAATTCATTCATGCCAACTACTTCCTCTGTATTCCAGTCAACATGTACACAACAATGTATATAAATAAATTATGGGCTGTATTTGGATGTACAAAGTTATATTCGTATGATTTACACCATGTGGTCGACCTTAGTAGATCCTAGCAGGTATACAGAGTACAACAGTGGCCTTAATGTGCTTCATGTGAGATGGACACACGTTTTTTCAGTTTAACTAGCAAGACTGATGAGCTGTTTTCCCTTTTAGAGATTCCACAGAACATGAAACATGAAGAAAACCAGCTGACATGAAGGGATAAATAAAACTTGCCTTATTGTAAGCAACTCCTGAAGACTTCTGTCTGTTTTTATGTCGTAGATGTCCAAGGCGAGTGGTTTTGTTTGTTGCTCTTCAAGGTTTTTTGGTTTATTTGCTTCCAGGTCATGACCTCTAGTTCTTCTATGGTGTTTATCACACCTATGTATAATGTAGAATATACCGCCACCTACTGACGAGACTGATAGTAGTTGGAAACAAGCCTAAATTACACTTCCTTCTTCTGAATAATTACATGGAAACATGGCTACGGTTTGCATCACTGACCTGCTAGTGTACAGACGTTTATATTCTAACTTTGGAGCTTAAAAGGTTAAAACAACGGATGGTAAATAAAGATGCTGTTGTGATACCTTCCTATTTTCAACCTCTGGCTATCCAGCACTGATAACATATCTTAACTCTGGTTGATTCTGTTTATTGAAATCCAACAAACTTGAACTTAATGCAAAATAAATGAGGTGTTTTCCATTAAAAGACATTGAATTTTCATCCAAACTTGCCATTTTCTCCTTTTACATGGTTTTCCACAACACTTTGGATGCTGGAATCTGCTGCTGATCATCAGTGAGATCAGATTTGAGAGTTGAGTGATGTGGCCTTCACTGAAAACATCCCAAAG
The DNA here is from genome assembly GCA_027123335.1 of Amphiprion clarkii. Taxonomy (NCBI): domain Eukaryota; kingdom Metazoa; phylum Chordata; class Actinopteri; family Pomacentridae; genus Amphiprion; species Amphiprion clarkii. The sequence goes on from CM049586.1 coordinate 5,159,330, forward strand.
GACCTTTTTTAAACTGTTTTCACAAAGCTGGAAGCTCAGTATCCTTGTTTTCTGTAGCATTAAGGTTCCTCTTAATTGGAACCAACTCAAACAGCTAATAACAGTCGGAGGTCGAGGGTTGTCCACATATTTGTGGCCCGAGTTTTGGCGCTATGGAGTCCTGGGTGGCCTCAGACTGAGACCTGAGCAGCTTCAGACCTGCAGACTGAAGGAGGTTTGAGGCTTTAAGGGAGGATTCTGCATTTTAGGGACGTCGAAGGACCAAACAATGGAAGCACAAGTGGCTCCACTTCTGGAATTCCTCTTTTGTTTTCCCAGAGTTTCAGATTAGAAAACGCTTGAAGTTAATCAGACAAGTATGACTGGAATTGTCACACTTGCTTATGTGTTCCTTCTTTTAGCTCCAGTTCGGCGTTTCATCGGCGTCCAGACCCAGAACACATCGTTTCTGTGGCAGCGATCGGAGGGAAAACACGGCGTCTGAGCTGCTGATTAACTGTCGACACAACAGCGATCAGCTCTAATTTATATCTGGATGCACTCTGGAGCTGCCAAGAGCCGCAAAATACAGTCGATCATGTCGTAAAAGTCTCAGATCTATTGATGGAGCAGTTTTATAGGAGGAGGTTTAGCCTTCTGTCTGCTACACTGTAAAAAAAATGTTGTTTTAAAGAGTTTTTATTTAACAGACCGGCTTCACAAAATATTAATAAAATCACCAAAATGGGCTGAATTTACACGCCTAATGTAAAAAAACAATAAAAGCTTGTAACTTTTCAGGTTTTTTTAGGAAGATGTATTTGTTCACATAAACACATGAATAAATTTACTGTAGTTTAAAAATATTTACTTTTTATTTAGCAGATGAAACTACTGAATTTTAATAAATCAAATTTAAACTGTAAATATATCTCTAAGATTAGATCAGTTGTGTGTTATATTGATTGAATATAGGTTCTGTAATTTTACGTACATTTGTTTGTTAATAGTGTAATATCTTGTATGAGGAAATCATAGAAATTACATGTAGTATTATTACTATATATTAAAGGTAATTGTCATTGGTTTACACTTTTAAATTATCTTCATTAAACATTAAAAAGACAAAAAAAAAATTTAAAAGGAAAAATACACAATCTAAAAAAAAATGTACATTTAAGTATGGACACCATACTTTTAATTTTAATTTTAACACTTTTTTCTGTTAATTTACATGTTTTTTTTTTACCCTTTTTTTATTTTTTACATCACAAAATGCTAATCAAATTAATTTCAATAATAATGAAATTTCTATGTATTATAAATAAATCATCTGATTTCAAAACACTGTTAAAAAATCTTTTAAACTTTTAACATCTTAACACATTAAACCTAAAAAATCAAGAAAAATACACCTAATCTCACATAAAAATTGTGCATTTAAATTACAGAAAATTACTGTATTACTATTGGGTGGTTATGACTGCCAAGGAGGTGGAGCATGGGCGGAGTTATGTGACAATTGGCGTTGGTCAGTTTGTCTGTCTGCCTGTCTGTTAGCAACATTACTCAAAAACAGACTAACGGATTTTGATGAAATTTTCAGGGAAGGTCAGAAATGACACAAGAACCAAGTGATTAGATTTTAGCAGTGATGCAGCTTATACTCTGGATCCATGGATTTGTTAAGGATTTCTGTATCATTGCAAGATAGGGGCACGGCATCACTGTAACCATGACAAGAAGTGAACACTACGTCAGTTGCCTGCTGACGATCACATGATTGTGATCCTACTACAAATCCACCACTGAGGATTTATCAGAAATGATCCAAGGAACAACTGATTAAATTCTGGGGGTGTTTCTGAGTCCCATAAATTCCCGCCGCCCGCTACATATTTAGGTCACGTGATTCGGTATCTGTACATAACGTACACATGCAGAACACACGCCTGTGTTCAGCGCAAGGTCATTGTGTTTGTCGGAACATCTTAATAAATGGACACATTCTAAGGCGTCATGATTTCTGATCATTGATGACAATAAACAATAAACAAATGCTGCATTTCTGCCATATGGGGGAATGAGCAGCCTTGGAGGAGTACTGCACTCTCTGAGTGTGTTTCTTGTTTTCTAATTTTTTTACTTTTTTTGTCACCCTACCCACTGGAACATTACTCTTTTGTTTAGCTTTGTTGTGTTTTTACAGTGCAGTCATCTATCATGTGATGCTGAGAAATGTTATTCAAATCCATTACAGAGAAAAATTTCTTTTGGCAAATTGGTGCAGGTTCCTTTCCAAAGTCGTCGACATGCTGAGGATTTAACGTGCAGCTTTCTGGCCTCTGCTGATTGACACATCATACCCAGTAGTTCTGAGATGGTTTCATTCTGCATTTAATCATCTAAACTCCTCCACCAAAGGGCCTGGAGGCATCTGCTGCTTGGATTAACTCTTCTGTGGAGGTCAGACAACGTCCTGCAGGGTTAAACCTGCTGACTGAGCAGCGATAATGAAGCAAAGCGACAGTAAAACTGAGGCGTGTTGGATAGGAAAGTAAAGAGAGAATCTGTCACCTTTCCTCTAAAAGATAACAGCAAATCATCGTCAACAAAGACAGGTTTGTTCTCTGGCTTCCACTGATCTCAGCGAGGATCTGGAGGATGATGTTGAAGATGGAAAAAGTGTCTGAGCAGATGGCAGACGAACCGTGAGTCATAAGAAAAGACACTTTCTCATATTGGATAAGCAATTAGCCGGAGCTGTCGTAACGCTAATAAAGCGCCAACGCCCCACATTCTGACAGTTAAACCACACGTTTCCCACAGAGGAACCTTTTCCATGAGAAAATCCTGAGGCAGAGTCAGATAGACGAGCCCAGTAATCAGTTATACTGACGTCAAACACTGAAGTTTCTACAGAACGTAGCGATAAAAACACTAATGGAAGCAAGTTTAGTTAGGAGTTAGGATTGAATTTTACCCACATTTGTTTGTTAAATGAGAGATATGCAGTTATGGAAGTTTTAACAACAAAAAATGTGTTTTGATCAGTTTAACATCTGTAACCAGTCAAAATACAGTTTTTATCCTTATATGCACTATATATATATATATATATATATATATATATATATATATATATATATATATGCATGTACATATTTATATTTTATATTTAAGTACGTTTCATTTATGTTAAACTTGTAAATATCCTTCATGAAACATTAAAAAGCCAACAACTATATATATATGTCAATATCAATAGACATGATCTCATGTAAAATTGAGGCTAGAGAATGTACTTTATTCATGAAAATGTACTGTATATTTACTAAACAGATATTTTACATATTATGTACAGAATTTATTTCTATTATTTACAGTACAACTGAAAGAATATTACTTTTTATCATATTTTTTCTTTTTTAACAGTGTGGTCATCTATCATTTCCATTTATCTGTGATTGATATATATATATATATATAAAAAAATATATATATATATACATATATATATATATATATATATATATATATATATATATATATATATATATATATATAAATATGAAGCAATTTTCATTGTTTTTACACTTTTAAATGTTCTTTATTGAGAAAAAAATATTTAAAAGACTGCTAAAATGCATTCTCAACTTTACTATAATTTTCCAAACATTTATTTTTGAAAAAAAGAAAGACGATTTCATTTTGTCTGATGTTATTTAAATGTATTTAAATAAAATGAAATTTATTTCAATAATATTAATTTTAATTTTTCATTTAAATGTATTTAAATAAAATACATTTAAATTTATTTTATTCAAATTTATTCATATAACAATAACATTTATTTCTTCAAAAAAATCTGAATCTTATTTAAATTATAATTCAATTTAAACTGTAAGCATATTTGTAAAAATTAACAACAAAAATTTTTTGGTTCTGTAATTTTACATACATTTGTTTGTTAAATGAGAGTTTTACCAACAAAAATTAGTTTTCATCAGTGTATAATGTCTAGAAACAATAACAATCAGAATACCAACTTATCACTATATATTATCATTATTATTATTCTATATTCTTGTCCCAAAACACAAACGGATGTCAGGAAAACTTTCAGAAACCTTCTCTGCAGCTCCTTTCACTAAATCTCAGCTCCAGAGGCTCTTTGATATCTGATAACGCTGAATTGATCCTGATCTTAAACTCTCCTAAGCTGAGGCAGATCGAGAAGATATCTGCCTCTCCGGGGCAGATAGGAAACAATTACCCCTGCACTTGGAGCTGATTGCATCGAGCCGCTCCGAAGGGGTCAGAATGAAGTTAGAAAAAAGACGAACTGACGCCTGATTAATCAGCAGCAGGCTTTTATAGCAATAAAACAGCTTCTATGTTGAGCCAGATCATTATTATTATTATGTTTATTATTATTATTGTTGTTGTTGTTGTTGTTGTTGTTGTTGTTATCAAGCGTCTGGTTTCTAATAACCTCCACAAACATACAAACAAGCACAAAGACACCAGCCTGTCTGTGGAAGCAGAGAAACAGTTTCCTCCTCAGAGTTCTGGTTCAGGGTGTCTGTGGTTTTAGACGACATCCTGCGATACCAGCAGATATTAATCCAACCCAAACAGGACAAAGACGTCGTCGTCATCCCTAAAACTTTACGAGTGTGAAGGAAGCAAGGATCCAGGGAGGGATGGTTAGCGACGATGACATCAAGAAAACTGGTTTGATTCCGTCCGAATGTTAATTTTCTGTTTGGAGGCCGACTACCGCCTGTCGTAAATCAGCTCCTCATGGCCTGCGTAATGTTCGCCGCCCACACCGAGACGCTGCTCCTGTTTTAGAGTCACATTTAATTGTTTCTCTGCGCCCGCAAAGGATTCCAGCTTCAACTGCTCGTTTTATTTCTCAGAAACGGCTCAAAAACAGGTTTCGGTTCAAGAGATTTGGGTGAAATCCAGGTTTAAGGTTCCATGCGCTCTACGAAACTCTAAGAAATAAATCTGTAAAATGACAGAAAAACTGACAACTGGCAGCTCAATGCCAGGAATCTGAAATTATTCTGTTCATTTACAGCATGTATGATAGCTTATGTGAGTTACAGGCGTAAAGGCGTTGTGAACACCGGATTAGTACGGTAGCTAACATTAGCAATACTGCAATGACATGGCTGCTTTGTAGTTGTTTTACAATTTCTTTTGCCATTACATTAGCTACAGTAGCTGTTGACTCATCTAGCAGCATGTTGACTGTTACCATTACACTAGCTACAGTAGTTGTTGATTTGGCTAGCGGAATGTTGACAGTTAGCATTACATTAGCTACAGTAGCTGTTGACTCATTTAGCAGCATGTTGACTGTTACTATTACACTAGCTACAGTAGTTGTTGATTCAGCTAGCGGCATGTTGACATCTAGCATTACATTAGCTACACTAGCAGTTGATTCAGCTAGCGGTATATTGATAGATAGCATTATGTTAGCTACAGTAGCCGTTGATTCAGCTAGTGGTATGTTGACACTTAGCATTATGTTAGCTACAGTAGCTGTCGACCAGCTGACAGTTAGCATTACGGTAGCTACAGTAGTTGTCAAGTCAGTTGACAGTTAGCATTACATTAGCTACAGTAGCCATCGACCAGTTGATGGTTAGCATTACGTTAGCTACAGCACCTGTCGAATCAGTTGACAGTTAGCATTATTTTAGCTACAGTAGCCGTTGGTTCAGTTGACAGTTAGCATTATGTTAGCTACAGTAGCTGTTGACTCAGTAGACAGTTATCATTATGTTAGCTACAGTAGCATCGTGATAGCTACAGTACCCGTCGATTCAGTTAGTGGTATGGTGACAGTTAGCATTAAGATACCAAATGTCTGGCAGAATCAGGTGCTAGTTTTCACATAATTTCAGTAAATTGAGACTGATTCACAGAACACATTCTCGTTTGAAAAGCTTTCATACGTCGATTGAAATCCACCCACTTGCAGTGTTGACTGAATTTTTTCACCATTACTCTTTTTAGTTTTGTCATTATGTAAGTGTGGCCTCACATCTGGCTTTCATTCAAATTTTGTAGAATATAGTTGTGACAAATCCTGAGCCTCCGGGCCTTTAAGAACTTCTTTTACAACATATTTTAGCTTTTAAACGCCACAAGTGTCAGTGCTAATATTTAACAATTAACTGATATGTTGTTATAAAAGTACAGTTCCTCATCATCTACATAAAACCGTATTTTCTCAGCTGCTCAGTTCTCAAATTCAGGTGTAATAATTAATCTCGACCGCTATCTTAAGGCTACTTTTGTAGATTCACTCTTTGTTTTTGACAAGAAACACTAAAAAAGACACAACAGAGGAATTAACTTTCATTTCTTTCAATCCACTTACTTTTTAAACAAAGATCTGCAGTGTCTCATTCCACAACAGAACTTTACGTCAAACGCAGAGACGTTTTAATTGCTTGAGTGTGGAGGAACTGACCTCGCTTTATGACAGCTTTCCCCCTCCAGCCTTCAGATCCGTTGACCTCAAGCAATTACCGAGTGACAGGTTGTGTAAACTCTTAAAACTACACGTGTTCCATCGACCTTTACACGGCCTGCAGAAAAACATGCACGTAAGCTTTGATTTTTAGCATCTGAAAAGTTTCTAGGTGAACTTTTAACACAGCGGGTTTTTATTCCGGAGCGTAAATAAGCGATTTGCTAAATCGTAGCGCTGGATTAATATTTTTCCTTGGAGACGCTGGAGTCCATGAGGTGGTGATTAAAGCGAGGAAGTGAATGTTGCCTCCAGAACCTTGAGGCTGGCTGTGCTTTTTTGGAGTTGTTTTGTTGACAGCCCTGTTTCCTATCCTCTGCACCTCCTGTTGTCCTCGGCACATGTGCTTGGCTCGATGCTCTGCATGGACTCGGCTGACAGAACGAAGCTTTCACGGCTCGCTGGAAACCCTTGACCCATGAGGAGCTTCTGTCCATCTCTTTAGGAAAATGTCGCCGACTTCTACAACATTCTAAAACAGTCTGGGCCACTTATTTCAGACTAGGAGCGGCAGATTATTGGCCTAACCAGGGCTGATATTTGCCATTTTTCTGATTAGCAGTACTGTTGTTCTTATCAGCCGATTACCGCTACATTAAATGCTCTACTTCACATCTGATCAGCCTCCTCTCTCTGTCTGTTTTGACTCTATGATCTCAGAAATGTCTCTAAAGCAGCAAAACCAACAAGAAACACAAACCAGGAAATTAGCATCTCTCACAGGCTATGCTAACAGCTAATGGCTAAGTTACTAAAATGACTCAAAATCTGAGTCATAGTGGCTAAAACAAGCGATAAAACAGAGAAAGAACAGCAGGACAACAACTGTAGGAGACAAACTGATCAATCTTAACTAATCAATCAGTAAACAGGTGAACGTCTTTAGCGTCCTGTGATGTTCTGTCAACATTTGCTATCGCTAGGTGCTGCCTTAATAACAAAGAATGACAAGTTTCCTATTATCTAGAAACACACCGATTATCGGCCTGACCAATTATCAGGGCTGATATTTGCCGTTTTTTCAATTATTTCTATTCTCATTTACCAATTATCACTAAATTAAATGCACTACTTTGCATTCTATGTTCTCAAAGATGTCTCTCTAGCAGAGACACAACCTGCAAAAACTGAACAAGAAACACAAACTAGGAAATTTATCGCTTTCCTTGTGGCTAAGGCTATGCTAACAGCTAGCCACTAAGTTAAGATGCAGCCACAGATTAACCTGAAACAGAGTTCTGGACCTTTACAACTAATGAAAGTGACAAAATAGAGACAAACAGTGGATGGAACTGCAGAAGACAAATCTAAAATCAATCAACTGTCGTTAGATTTTTTTGCAGTTTTCTTCACACCAGTCTGTGGAGCAATGTTTGAAGAGCCATAACTTGAGAAATAATAAAGCTAGAGTCCTAAAATTTGGTAGACCCATTGATATGTACATGTGGTCTTTAATGACACAATCCTGCTATGATAGAATAACACAAACCAATTATACAATGGTGCAAACTTGGTCAAATTCCAATGTTCCACCAATGATAAAACCTTTATATTTCACCCTAAGGCAGTTTCTTCCTCTGTGATTGGCACCAAGTGGAGCTCTACAAAATATAGAATATGATACCAATCAGAGGCATACTTTATGAGGAAAAAATTATTAAAATTAAGGTTTTTTTTTTTTGCATTTATGGCCAATACCAACATGTCTCCACATATTGGCGCAGAAAAAAAGAGCACAAAAATCAACAAGACACCAGCCTTCTTGAAGAGTTTTTTACGCTGTTACCTATGACCCCAGATTTTACATTTTACTTAACATACATATGCACAGGAGAGAAATTAGACAAATATAAGATAGTTAGGCATGAACTTTTTAAAAAAAAAAATCTGGTACTTGGAGCTGCCTCATTATGAATGGCAGGTTTCCTACTATAAAATGCTGCTAACATTCAAAATATCAGTTATTTGTCTTTCTTGAGGACCAATAATTGGCATCTCTATCGGCCCTGATGAACACATATCAGCCGATCCCTTCTTGAGATGCGCCTGGAAGCTGAATCAGAGTTCGTCTTCGGTCTCCTCCCTGACCTCAGCTTCTCCCCTTCCCTCCCTGCTGAGAATTACACTCTCCGCTTACGAACATCCACCTTCCAAAGGCCTGCATCGCTGCAGACGAACACAGAATTAGTTGTGCTTCCCTCATTCCTTCAGGCAGCCAGACGTCTCTTCTGGTTTCCATTTGTTATAAGCTATTAGCGCTCATGACCTGATAAGGGAGTGGTTGGTGGAGCACAAACATCCGTCTCCGAGTACATCCGTCATCGTCCATATGTGTTTGACCGGAGCAATAATATCCGCTCCTGGAAAAGTTCGACTGCAAGGCCTGGAGGTAAAACTACTGGAGTGTAGAGGCATTCCATGTAATCTTTGCTGAAAGTCGGGGTATTATGTGCCGTAGTAGGAGGGAAAATATATTCCATCTCGAGCAGCCTGAAACACTGGATTGCAGCTGACCAGAAACCCAACACTTTTTATGTGTTTTAGCTGCTGGCATGTGAGAGAAGCTGCTCACATGCTATGGATGTACCTCAGTTTCCACTCACTCTGTTTGCAGTCAACAGCAGAAACTCGCTTGCTTTTGTAAGACGGATTCCACTGGCAAAAACAAGCATCAGTCAAGGATCTCTCTGTTTGCTCATGATATACAATCTGTTTTATTTGATTGTGTCTCTTGTGCATTTGGCAGAACATCACTCAGGTCTGGTGTTGACAGTGTCTAAGCTGCTTTTTAGACAACTTAGTGATAAACAAGAAGTCTGCGCTGCACTGAGCGGAGCTGAAAGTAGATATTTCGCCTTTTTCCGAGTTCAAAGCGGGACCGTAAATATGCGTCTTGGAAACTGTCACTAAAAAGTTGAAGCTGGAGACGTGGTGCGATGGCAGACAAGTTGATTATCACGCTGCAGGATGGAGGCTTTCACTGGGAAACTGTGATTATCTGGAGAAATTGTCAGTTGAGAGATAACAGAGAGTTTGCGGAAGGTTTCCTCGCCCACATTGGGACAAAGGAAGCCAGCGATCATTTGTTGAGGCCTGTATGTCAGTTCTATAAATATTCCTTATAGAAACCATGACTCAACTGAGAATGTTTGTGCGCTCTCGTCGCCTAATTGAATCCTGTTTCTTGCTCTTGTAACAGAAGACGGACCCTCAGGGACTCCTGCACCTGGTATCCAACCCTCCATTGATGACACTTGCGGCCTAAACGAAGTGTCGTGGACTTGTTTGTTGGGAGTCGATCACACCGGACTTTTTCAGTATTCCCAGGTCTGGAAAGGGTCACTTCCAGGTCGCGGTTTTTGCATGCAGATGCTTTGTCAGCATCGATATATTTCGGTGCTCTTAAGGACGTGTGATTGAATTTCTTGGGAAACTTGTTCCACGCCGGTTGCCTGAGTAAAAGCATGGCATGTCTGTTCTCTCCTGGAAAGCAGCGCCTGAAAATGACATAATGACTGCACATTATAGATGATGTAGTGAAATTTAATATCTACTGTTTCAGCGTTGGCACGACTCGGAGCAAGCTCTCAGTCGCAGTTTCCACAGTGATTTTACTGTTTGTGTTTGCACTCCAGTTTATTTGGCCATTTAAGGCGCTTCTTGTCCCGGTAATTAAAAGTAAATACCTCATTAAGCCCCGTTTCAGTGCCTGGATTGCAGAAGTCCAAAGTTTTCAGGGAGCGTCAGTGAGCTCCAGATATAACAACCAAACTCTGGACTTTCACGGTGCATCGAGCTTCAGGCCTGGAGGGAGGCGAGGCGGACAGGAATGGAGGGTTATTTGCAGCCTCATAAACAGAGAAATGTTGGTGTTGTGACTGAGATGTCAGGAGAGAGGATTCTTCTTCCTTTTCAAAAGCCGAGCAGATAAACAGTGGTGAACCTCGACTTCCTAACAGCCTCGGTTTCTTTGCAGCTAAAATCAACACTGCAACACTTTAAGCTCCCATCTTTACCATTTATAACCACAGCAAAAGCATTAAATAAATGGTTTCTTTCACATCATAATGTTGCAGATATGAGGACATTTTAAGTATTTATGAATGTACACCATCTACCAACGTTTATACCATCTTCTATACAGACATATTAAGGTAATGTTTTCATTGCTGTTTGATGGTTTGTCTACAGGTTTATGCAAAAACTACCAGGCCGATTTTCTTTAAAATTGGTGTAGAGATGCACCTTGGTCAAAGCAAGAACCCATGACATTTTGGTGCAAATCTGGACCTCGCTGGAGGTCTGAGTGCCCAGTTAGTTTATGTTCTTAGAACTATGATTTACTAAATATTTAAATACCTCCACCAAAGAGATGAATCCTCTGTGGATGGAATGTTTATTTTACTTGTTGTCTATCAGCAGGATTATGCAAAAACATCCTGGTCCAATGAGGGGGTTAGAAGCAGAGTGATCTGACCCACAAAAAATTTGAAATTGAGTTTTAAATAATTTCTTTATTATTTTTTAGTGTAGATTTTAGTGGAAGAGTGGTCTAACTCACAACCCAAATATAGTGCTACAGTGGAATGTTAGACCACTTTTGAAAACACAAAACTTTGAACCCATTTCTCTCCAAAGCTACAGAAAGGTGGAAGCAGAGAGTTAGACCACTGAAATGTCATGACACTTGTCGAAAATATGACGCATTTTTATTGTAAGAGCCTATAAAACTTTGGTGCTCATCTGGATTAGACATGAGTGCACTTCAACTTTATGATGTTACACCTGAGTTTCACTATATTGTTCATTATCTCTGGCAATGACCTTGGATCTGTGTAGATGTAATGTTCTCAGTACTATTTGTTTGTCAGAAGGATTACACAAAACCTATGAGGCTGAATTTCATCAAACTTGGCGGACAAGCAGAGCGCAACCAAAGGAAGAACTCATAAACTTCTAGTGCAGATGCGGCTCTTTTTCTTTAAAAATTACAAGGTATTGCTATTGACCTTGGCCTCGTTTACTCTGCTGGAACCGTGTTTTACTACTTTGCTGATTACCTCCACCGGAGAGACGGAACCTCGGTGGATGTAATGTTTTCATTGCCTTTTGTTAGTTTGTTTGACTGTCAGCAGGACTAAACAAAAAACACCTTGCTCAATTTCTTGAAACTTGGCAGGAAGTTGGGGAAAGGGCGAAGGAGAAACCTGCTAAATTTTGGTGCAGATCTGGATTACTACAAACTACTAGAGAGGACTATTGGCCCTGACAGAGGACTGAGCTCTCCAAGTGCAAATGGAAAGTCTTTTTAACATTTAAAAGCAGAATTATCTCATTATAACATCATTCTGATTCGTCAAAGCAACAGAGATATTGGAAATTCAGTTTAGACTAGTCAAAATAACAGCTTCAGACATCTCATATATCACTATGACTGGTCTGAGTTACTGAGTCTGATGTTCATGTGAGGTTTTCTGGTGGATTTTGGTCCATCAAAGCATTTCAAGCGTGTTAGCAGAATAAACAATGGCTGTTGTGGTGGTTTAGATGGCTAGAAAAGGCAGTGAAATTGAAAGAACTCAACAAGAAGAAGTTTGTGGAGAACAAAGCTTTGTTCATCAGAGATTTGTACTTGAAATTTGGCCTCAGGATGGTTGTTCTATGTGGTCAGAGCTGCATTGTCAGTGTGATTAAAAGGCAAACTGTTTCTGCCTTCAACTTGCCATCAATTTGCTTCGTCAGAACTCTAGTTCTACATATCTGTAGTTACATTTTTACTGGGCGGAATTCCAAGTTGAGATATCAACGTCATTCTGGCCTCTTCAAACTTAATTTGAGAATCTAAGATACCCCAAATAGAAGATATCTGGAGCCATAATTATGGTTCATAGTAAGAGTTAGACTTTTAAAAATGCAGTTACAACTGATCATAATTCATTTGTCCTGGAAGAATAACACTGTTCATATCTGTAATGTGCTTCTTGATAAGGAAGAATTGAATATCTAGAATATGTGTAATATTCTAGCTTTTAAATATTAAAACATCATTAAGTGCCTTTCTAGTTTGCTGTATTTCAATATCAGCATTGGTGTAGATATTAATATTTAGAATATTTGCATGTGTCCCTTCACAATACAAACATAACAGATGGGTCTTTTCAACAAGTATGTGAATTATGAGCTCATAAAAGCACTGAATTTATTGTGGAAAACATAAATAGATTCATGTTTGAGGGGGTTAGAAGCAGAGTGGTCTAACCCACAAAAAAAAAAATCTGTTTTATAGATTTTTTGTAATATTTTATGGTCTAGATTTTAGTGGCAGAGTGGTCTAACCCACAACCCAAATACAGCGTTACAGTGGAATGTTGGACCATTTTGGAAAAGGCAAACCTTTAAATATATTTTTCTCAAAGACCACAGAGAGTGTGTCAGACCATTCTGCTTCCAAACCCTTCATTTATTTGTTTTCTGAATTGTTACCTATTTTTTCCTATGCTTGGAATAATAAAGACGTTTATACCTTAAACTGGTGCAGAAAAACCCACCAAAATGCAGAAAATTAAGTGTTTGACTGTCAAAACTTCACCAACTTCCATTTATAGGAGCTCACAAATACCTTAATGTCTGCATACAACTACAATATAATAGGTTTAAAGCTACCTGTTTATATATGACTAGTAATGAAAAATCAGCAACAAATGCAAATGACGCCAAACAAGCCAGCTCTTTCAAATATATCTGCCTTTACTTTATTCATGTACTGTACAGTTTTTTTTCACTTCCAAAGTCTCCATCATACTATATGACAATAATGGCTATCATTTAACTACAAAAGGTTGCATAAATAATTTAAATGTGGAAAATAAAAAATAAATATGCAGTTCATTCTTTGTACGAGTCCTTCTTAGTGTCTGTAGAAAGCAGCCCTGCCTCCCTCCAACAGAAGACCACACAGGTATGATATGTACAATCACAAAACCCCTTCCAGTTGCTATTTCAAACACACAGTTGGTAAAAAATAAAACAAGAAGCCAGAGAACAACAACGCAGTGCCGACAATATGCTTAAACATGACTCTTCATGGGCCAATCTGAGGGCAGGAGGAGGTCGAGCCGTCGCCACTTCCTTGTCCTCGGCAGTCAACACGATGATTAAAACAAAAACAACTGAATTACTGTTTTCATTTTGTTATTTTTACGCCTATCTTTTCCTGTCTGAGCTATTTACAGCACGGGTTGCGGAGAAGGAAGGCGTGGAAGGTGTCGTGAATCCCGCAGGCTTGACACAGCAGATGGGTTTTTGGCGGCCGATGCGTCGATCGCTGCTCTGCTTGGATCGCTACGAAAAGAAATTCCAGTGTGGGTGTGTTGGAGAGCGCTGTGCCCCTAGGTAACAACATAACGTTTTCTGATGCCTCCTACACGCCATGTGCACTGCGGTTTTTTTTCTGTTTTGTGTGTGTGGATCCAGCAAACAGGAACTGGCTGGAGGAAATGGCTTTTTATGACTCAAGTCCTAACACAGGAATGGGCTCATTTAGGTAATTAAGAGTCACAGGAATGCCCCCACCGACAGAACTGCTTTCTGTTCGCTCTGGGAAAAGCTCTACCGCGACCCGGCAGGTGTAGATGGAGGCCGGGGATCGCTGTAGGTCTTCCCCGATGAGTAAAGCCTTTAGTGGGGCCTCTAGAAACCTGTCAGCATCCCACCGTCGGAGACCCCCGAGCTGCCACCATCTCCGGATTACAACCACTCTGGAGCGAGGATACACCTTTTCAGCCTTAAACGGAGCCGCTGGATGTTTGTACAGATGTTCTGCCGAAGCCTCTGGGAGGAACTTCTCGTTTTGCTTTAGGGTGGAGGACAGAACTGAGCCCGGGGAGTTTTTTTTCTTTTTTTGGAGCGATAGGATCAATGTGGTGCTACATCTCCTGACCGGACACCGTCATGGCGCCGACTCATGTTGTCATGCAAATAAGCAAAAAAAATGTTCACAAATACGCTGACGGATGGCTGACAAACACAGACTTAAAAATCAGCCCAGCAACTAGCTTATGAATTCGCTCTCGCTTTTGAATTTTTCTCTTGCACCCCCTTCCTATCCGGAGGGGATATGTTTGGTGTGGTGTAACGTGCGTGCGTATGAGTGTGCTTCGGTCTCTGGATGCGTCTCCGAGTCGCATCAGTACGAGTTTCCCGCCAGCGGCGTGTTGTTCTTGCTCCGATCCTGAGACAAGCGACTGCGCTTCTTGGTGCGTTGCGTCTTCGGCACCTCCTTGGCCACCGACTGGTTGTGGTGAGGCCTGAAGCGCTTGCACTTGCAGGAGGTGACCACGCGGATTTTGTAAGTCCTGGTGTTGCCGCTGGGACACTGCAGCTGGACCCGGCGCGTCCGGGAATGCGCCGGGATGCAGCGGTAGTCCGAGGCGCTGCTCCGCCACCACTTTCCACGGACGATGGAGTTGGGCATGAGGTGGGCCGGGAGGCACTGGCCCGAGCACACCAGCTCTCTGACGGGTTTGGCGCTGCGGCAAGATCCGTCGGTGATGTAGCGGGTCGAACGAAGCTCCCTGCAGCTCAGCTCGGAGGCACCTGGTGGAAGAACGAGATATTACAGTTAACACTCCAAGATTCAGCCAAAAACAAAGAGTTTCAAATGTTGCACAGTGAAATTAACATTGCTCCAGCAAACTACTTCAATTTAACCCCTAAAAGCTCATCTACTAGTGTCAAAATTACCCTTTCATAAGACTTTTTTCCATCAAACTAATCCCTTCATGTCTTAAAATGTCTTAGAAGTGACTCTACATAGTCCCTGTCTCTCTAGCTTTAACTCGAGCACACCAGCTCACCTTCAGCTCAGCTCAAACACTCTACAATTACTCCAAACTACCAAATATCAAGTTGAAATATTGGAGTACTTCTGTCACAGATGTCAAAACCAGAAACTGAGTCCAACCCTGCAAGTCAGCAGGTTTTTAGGTTTTTTACGTACGAAACTCCAGAAGTCTGAATCTTAATGTTTTTGAGGTTGTAATTGGTAAACTTCAGTTTCAAGGCTTTAAATGCTCAGTTTGGGCGGTAACTGCCAATTTACTTTATGTTGGGGCTTGTAGCATATAAAAAATACCAATACAGACATGTTAGTAAGGTAAAAAACTAATCTAATATCATGCTTATACATAGCAAACCACTTTTGGTACATTTTGCATGTCATTTCTATGGATTTTAAGCTTTCACGTGTAATTTTACATCATAAAAATGACAAGTAAAATGATTATGGGATGGGTTCATTTCAGTGAAAGGAGGCTTTTTCAACACCTTGCAACTTGCCGTAATGTTCACATAGGCTAAAAATAAAAAAAAATAAAAAATAGTGGATTTTTACCGAAAGAGTCTTTATGATGACTTGCATAGTCAGACCATTCTCCACAACACTATGTAGAATGGTCTGACTGCACTTTATCATTATTCTGCTACAAGGTGGAAAAAAAAAACATTGGAAAAAAAGTGCATTTGTGTTTCTTTAAACCAATCACAGTCTAAAAACATAATACTGGAACATTTGCATGCAGGAAGACAAGAACTATCATCCAAATGGATGATTCAGCAACAATCGCAACCTGCTGCAAAGACTTTTATCGTCTAGGTTGCTGCTTCCCATCGTAATATTAAAAAAGGTGAGGAGAAAGATGCATTAAATGTTTTCTACCTGTCGTCTACATTTAGTGAGTCAGACTTTACTTCACTTGTTCTGGTTTTTAGAGTGAAAAACAAACATTATCCAGATGAAATCAGAATTGGAGGCAGCATTTCATTTAAACTCGACCGCATTACGAGACACAAAGCTGATAGAAATACACTTTTATAAATTCGACTCAACGCAGCAATTTGTCCGTTTAAGTGTAGGTTTAAGATCCGATCAGGGGTTCTGATTTTGATTCATGGTCTAATCATTAGCTGACAAACGGAGCTTGACAAAGAAATCCAGCTGGCAGCAATCAGCTGATAGCAAATCCAGACCAGAGGGCCATTAAACAGCTCAATCAAACCCAGCGGAGGTTTGGGCTGGAAGGGAACGCTGGCATTCTCTGCTGGCCCTCAGGAAATGTATGTGGTGATGGAAGAGTAAATAGCTGTCTGGTTATTTTAAGGCAGCACAACTGGACATCTGCCAGACTGATTTGAGACAACACACTCGGCCTGAAATCCTATATTTGAGCCTCGGCTTTTTAACAGCCGCATGCATGAGTTATTGTCCGTGTTTTTTTACAAGCTGTGTGTAAAAAAGGGGCAAAAGAAGCGTCGGTTAAGAAATGATATGCTCGGAGAGGGATCTGTTTTCCTCTGTGGCTTTCTTTGCAAAAAGGGCTGAACAAAGGATTTATGTGAGGTGACTTCCTCTTTTTTTTCTCCACCATGAGAACCTGATATAGTGTCATTCTGCGGCCGAGGGGACCACAGCGGTGCAACAAAGCCTACAGCGCTCACTGGGCAGCGGTTTGTACCGAAGTAACCGCCAAAAAAAGTCAAGCAACTTGGTGTGTTTTAATCTTTTCCACTACATTTCCTCTCCTCCTCTCTGCTGCCACTCTGAAAAAATACTACTAATGAGGGTGGCCTGTAAAAGAAAAGGAGAAATATAAAAAAAAGGGATCTAACACTGGACTATTGTGGGGTTGCGTGAGCTGTTCAAGCCTTGGGAGAGGACTGGAGGGAGGTCAAAGCGTGACCCCACAAGAAGCAGGACCAAGTCATCCAGGAGATTTCTGTCTCCGTGTGTTTTCCATCGCTTTTTGGGAGGCGAACACAGAATTAAGCACGAGACGTTTAATTCGGTGGTAATATCCTCAAAACAGACAAAAAAAATCAGTCCCACTAACCGAGCGTGACTCGCTAATTCCCTCCTGTCAGCTGTTGCTCCTCTAATCTAATCAATCATCTCCTCTGATCTGAGAATCCAGCGGCCGTGATTAAGCGAAGGCACAAACTCCACTTCCACCACCCATCTCGAGCACATGAGAGCGAGCGTGAGATTATCCTGCTCAATCAGAACATGAGCAACCTTTCCTGGACACAGGTGGGAATCATTGTCAGAGGCAGTGTTGCATTTAAAAAGCAATTTCTAGAAAGCCCCCAAAGACATCTTCCCCCTCTTCCGAAGAACAAACTGTGGGGCTTTTTCTATTTGGGACGACATGTTGTTGCAATCAAATAGTTATTTCGTAAGTAGAGCTTGACTAATAGTATGAAGACAGAAGGAAACAACCTGGAAGACCGAGTGAAAAAGCTCCCGATGTGTCTCAGCTTCAAGATGTGTCGGGGAAGAAACCGCAAAGAATGTGAGCCCATCTCATCACTGCATTAAAACACTCTTCCCACACAGCTCCACTGCTCCTAATCAGGGAATTGGTGTGAAAACGAAGCACAGTGTTGTCTCTGTGTGCTGAGGAAGACAAATTCACTAAGGCAGGGAGCCTAGAATTTCCACATTTATAAAAAAAAATTAATTTTATTATAGAAAAAAGCTCCTTAAACCTTGATTAAACAAAATGCAGGCGATATCAGGTACATTTCTGGAATTTAATTGACATTTTTGAGCTTTTAAGTGAAGATTCTTGAACTATTTGTTTCTATTTAAGCACAAACCAACTGAGTCACAAGTTTTTAATATTTAATGCACAAAAAAATCTATTTTTGTCAGGAAAAAAATTTAAATTTAGGTAGGAATTGATTTTAAAATGTGCGTAAAACGTGCGTAAATTGCATTTGGATTACTAGAGAAATATAATGTTACCTTTCTGTGTATTTGTTCACATACAAGCGGGTCGCTGACAATAAGATTTAACTGATGCATGTTTTGTTTGACACGTTTTTACGCATTTAAAAAGCTTTAATGTCAATTTGGACACTTTTACGCACGAAACTCCAAATTAAGGCGCATGAAAAATTACAATATGGCACACAAGTAATTATAAAGCTGCTATTTTTGAATTTATTCAACACGTATTATGAAGAACTACTAAAGGATTTCACATTTAATGACAGGATACTTACTGTAGGTGACCGTGTTTCCCGTCCTGCCGCCGGTTTTCGCCCGGTTATTCACCGTGTTGCTGCTGCTGTTGCCGCCGGCCGCCTGCAGCACCGCCTCCTGGGGCGTCCGCGCGTTCTCCCGGTACTCCGGTAAAATCTCCGTGGCATCATTTTTTAATTCCTTCCATCCCTTGACGGCGGCGCAGCATCCCTGGAGCAGCAGGAGCGCCGCGCTGGAGACGAGGAGGGACACAGACACCTGCATGCTGCTCGGTCGGGAATTTAACAAAAAAAAAAACCCAAAACGCGCGCAGACGAAGAACGAAGGGAGGAAAAAATGAAAAGAAAAAGACGCACAGGAAGATGTCTCGCTTGGAACAAGTTTCCACTCTCAGTGCAACAACAAGGCGCGCACGGTATTTAAGCGTTACGCAAGTTTTCGTCAGGGCTGACAATTAGGAGCTCAGAGGGAGGGGTTGAACCTGGGAGACATTCATTGAGAGGAGGGAGAGGGTTGGATGACAGAGGAGACGAGAGGGAGGAAAGGTGAGGAAAGAGGAGAACATTTTAGGGGAGAAAATACAGAAAAAGTGCAAATAAAAAATAAGATGCAGAGAAGGAAAAGGAGATGCATCTTTCTCTGGAAATGAAACGTAGAAATGCATCTTCTCTCTGCAGCATTACGTGTCTCTAAAAGCATCTTCGAGGTGGTTTATTTTGGAATGAACCTCACAAAGGCGCAGCTTGTTCCACTGCTGCAACAAGCCTGAATGTTTGGCTGTACACAGATGAATCATTCATCTCTTCATTAATTACACATTAATAAACCTCTCAGTAGAGACATCCAGCTCTCTAACATCTCTCTTCTTCCTCATTTGTATCTAACTAATGTGTTTCACCAGAATCTGAAGTATCTGGTTTGAATAAAGTGATGTTAAAGTTTCTTGGCGTCCCTCTGAGACTTGGTGAGCGCTGACAGATGGAGGATCTTTCATTCAAACACTGCCCTCTAGAGGGAGGACAAACCAATCAGAAGATGGGATTAGAGGCTCATCAGAGGAGCACATGGAGAGTGGAAGATAAAGACTAAAAGCGGAGATATAAGGCGGTCAAACACCAACAACATCCAGTCATTTCAGATGCTTCCATAATCACACGTCCTCTTCATGGTCCGTGTCGTTTCATACGAGTCTTAAATCAGGGTTTGGAGCTGCGGCCACGACTCACAACGATGGATGGAATCAGAGGCGACGCTAAATTAAGATAATTTTACAGCAGAACAACGTCAAGGCGGTTGGAAATGTGTTCTTCTAAAGACCGATGAGCTTTTTTAAAATCGCAATAAACAGTTAAAGAGCAGCCTGTTGATATGAAATGTTGTATGAAGGTCAAGTTATTTCTACTGGTGAGACGTGATTCACAAAATGTATCTAATTAATTAGAGGCTTGTAATTAATTAATTGCATTTTTGCACAATAAGCAAAGTTTTTCAGTTCAGATAAATGTTGGTTGAGACTGAGTGGATGAATAGATGAACTTAGACAACTAAAATGTTTGTTTCATTTCTATTTATCTGCATTTTTTATGTGTTTACTACATTCACAGCTCATCTACTGCAAACTCAAAGTGAAATTCTAGTGATTCTATTCAACATTTTAAGATTTTTCGTAAACACAAGCACTTTCAGTGTCTTCTAAAGTGGTCTATTATGGGATAGCTACACCGTTAGCCACTAGCTGGTGGGTCACTCCAGAGCTCATTTGCATAAAGTAGCTTCGTTTATGCTAATACAGCACGGGAACGGAAGTCCGACGCATCGCGAAACTTTTGTTAAAATAAAGTAGCCGTCGTTGAACTAAACTAGCCATCATTAAACTAAACTAGCCGTTTCTTTACAGAACTAGCCGTCGCTTTACAAAACTAGCCGTCGCTTAACTAAATTAGCCGTCACTGAACTAAACTAGCCATCATTAAACTAAACTAGCCGTCATTAAACTAAACTAGCCATCATTAAACTAAACTAGCCATCATTAGACTAAACTAGCCGTCACTGAACTAAACTAGCCGTCAAAGAGCTAAACTAGCCGTCATTAAACTAAACTAGCCATTGTTGAACTAAACTAGCCGTTGCTTAACCTAACTAGTCATCGCTTAACTAAACTAGCCATCGTTGAACTAAGGTAGCCGTCGTTGAACTAAACTAGCCATCATTAGCTAACTAGCATCGTTAAACTAAACTAACCGTCGTTGAACTAAAACCAGGACAGATTCAGCAGATTATTTCTCACTTCAAATGCTTTCAGAAATACTTTTTCTCAACAATGTTCGTAATAAAAGAGAACGTTTGCGACCGAGCCGCCATGTTTGTCCGACATTTCTGCGCTAACATCACTCAGTGCTTCCTGTTTATCTTCTTCACAGCTGGAAAACAGACTTTAGGTTCATTACCGCCACCTGCTGGGCTGGAGTGTGCATCAGTGTTACCAGTGTGTCAGAAATTAAGGAACTGAGAAAGGTGTGATTAAACGCGTTATTGTTCAGAAACCAGTTTTGGTCTTTATAGAAGCTAAAACACAATGTATTTTTACACATAATTGATTAAACTGAATGTTAATGTGAATATTTTCGGAAAAAGGTCTTTATTTATCATAAAGTGAACATTTCCTTGAATTAGTTGTCAGATAACCACTGAAAATTGACCTTCAAGATAAGAAAATGACAGCAAATTACAAAAGCTTCACAATTTAATGAATATTCTAAGTAAAAAAAATTTTTTTTATGCATTTACTATGTTAAGATTAACAGTTGGTGGTGCAAATTTTTCACAGGTGAGGAAAAGGGCACAAAGGAATAAAAAAAAAAAAAATGTCGTCCCAAACATTGCAGTTCCTTAAATGTCCACTAGAGGCTGCATCAAAAAACGACTCAATCCCCATAGAGCTCCATGTTAAAAAGTCCAACTTTACAGCAGAAATAAACATGATTATAGTCTGGTACAAAAACAGTTTTGGTTTCTAGAGCTAATTTGCTCATTCATGAGAACTTTACAGAAAATTAATTTAACAATAACTCTTCTGTTTAAATCATATTGAGGATACAGAGAAATTTGGAGCTCTTGCGTTTGCTGCACTGAAGTTACTAAAATTTTCTAGGTGGAAACCTTGAGTTCACTGATGCTTTTTGAGAACAAAAAACTTTTAAGATTCAACACCTATATCCGTAATTTCTTGTCCATCTTGAGAAGCTCAGAACGAATCGTTTTCAACCATCGATGGGACTTTTCTAACGTTTATGAAGCGCAACATCGAACGCGATTCTCCTTTTCTGATCCAAGAGGTTTTAAAGTAAGTTGAGCAGACAGTTCTGTCCTCCTATTGTGTGGAACCCTCCAGCTCTGAGGTTGTGCCAGATTTCTTTTATTTTTTCCCTCAGGGAGGGATTGATGCTCCCTCTGTCTACACTGAGCCAGCTCTGATTACAGCCTTCTCGCCGACATCGCGACGGATGTCAGTCACGCTCTCCATTTAGACCTCTCTGGGGTTTCTTTATGGAGCCCTCGGGCCCCAGCGCCGTGTTTTTATCATGATAACGGCACAATGAGGCCTAAATAACAATCAGATGCTCGGCAGATTGCAGGAAAGCCTCCAGCGCCGCAGACGACAGCAGACGGCGCTTCGTTGTTTTTGCAGAAAAACAGTGTTTTCGGTCCGTAAACAAAGTGTTCCAGCTCCTCGTGCCGGCTGTTCGCTGGTGTGATTCATCACATGGAGGTTAGAAGCAACTACAGGCCGGTGATAGTAACTACGGAGATATTATTACAGCATTTGGAACTGTGCAGCGTTTAACATGTAGTGAATTATTCATAACGCGTCCTCCACAATTATGCAAAGAAGGTTCAAGTTTAGCTTTCTGGATTCTAAATCAGCGCTGGACGAACGTTACAGTCGGGGTTAAATTAACATGTTCGTTTGTTTTTTTTCTGACACAAATGGGAACATGTTGAATAAAATGAACTGTGACGCTGAAAAACATTAAAAATCCACTGAGTTCCCAACGTGACTTAATGAGGAACGCCATAAAACTCTGCAGCTCTCAGGTGGAAAAGAAAGTCGTTTTTTTTATATCATTAAGGTGAAGTGTGGGTCGAGATTCAGTGGAATCTGGTGTAGAATAAACACTGTTCAGTGCTCCAAATTAGTCAAACTTCCATTTTCACACTTGGAAATACCAATTATTTACTATTTATGTTCTTGAACCACTTGTTTTTGTGTTTATACAGCATCCAGTGGCTTCTTTTTTTGGAATAAATCAAATTTTTGTCATATTTCTCAAAGTAAGGCATCAGAAAGTATGATTTTTGGTATTTATACAGAAATTTAGGTTGAAAAAAAAAACTGCTAAAAAATATAAGAAACCCTGTTGTGGTTGTTTATTTACTGTATGTTGCAATAGGAAGAAAGACAATTTGTCCAGCAACGCTCTCCAAGAGAAACACAAGGTTTGACTAATCTGGTCCAGAATAAGCAGTTAAATGCTGTAAATTGGTCAAATTTCCATTTTCACATTACTGGTTTATTTTCATTGGCAGAAATTACACTTTGAAATACCAATTATTTACTATTTAAGTTCTTGAACCACTTGTTTTTTGTGTTTATACAACATCCAATGACTTCTTTTACCATATTAAACATATTTTTGATGAAAACTCTTCATCTCTCTCAAAGTAAGGTATCAGAAATAGTAAGATTTTGGTATTTATACAGAAACTTGGGCTAAAAAAAAATTGTGGAAAAACTGATAAAAAAAAAAAAAAAAACCCACAAGAAACCCTGTGGTGGTTGTTTATTTACTGTATGTTGCAATAGCAAGACAGATTGAATTTGTCCAGCAGCTCTCTCCAAGAGAAACAAAAGTTTATTCATCATATGACAATGAACACAAAACTCTTCTCCAATTGACTCGTTTTGACCAGTTTGACAAGTTTAACCAATAAAACTCCAAGTCAACATTATTTAAAGTGAGAAAATAGCTTCTTTAGACGAGAACTTAACTCCTAATGAGAGCTGTCTCTATTTTTGTCTCTACTATGTCACACAAACACATCTGCTACCCTGGAAGCAGCAGTCAGCTTTAACTTGAAAATGCATTTAGTTTCTCTAAAAATGATGATTATGAATAGATGATTAAACATAAAAAAGAAAGGATAAGCTATGAGCTAACAGGTGATTTGTTTTCACAGTATGTGCACTAGTACTTCTCAGTATTATTTCTAAATTTTAAGTAATATCCTAAGTTAAGGCTGCAAAGATGCCACATTTTACCATTTTACTTTTGGAAAAAATATAGTAAACGACAGCTGTAGCACCAATTGAACTAATATTCTGCGTTAAAAAAAACTTTTATGCATTTAGTATGTTAAGGTTACCAGTTGGTGGCCCTAATTCCTCACCACGGCAGAGGAAAAGGGCACGAGGAAATAGCAAAAAAAAAATTTAAAAAAAAAATGTAGTGCCAGAAACTGCAGTTCCTCAAATGTCCGCTAGAGGCTGCATCCAAAAGCGAGTCAATCCCCATAGAGTTCCATGTTAAAATGTCCAACTTTACAGCAGAAATAAACAAGTTTACAGCCTAGAACAAAACCAGTTTTGGTCTCTAGAGATAATTTACTCACTCATGACAACTTTACAGGAAATTAATTTTACTATAACTCACCTCTTTAAATGTTATTGAGACTTAAAGTTGTGCATAATAAGGAATGACGTCGCAGAGGATTCGTCCATCTTTACATGCAGTCTATTGGCAGAGCAAATAGACCTCCTGTCAAATATCAAACAGCAGAAAACAAAGTAGTAAGTATACTAGAAATGTCACATTTGCTGTAAGTAAATTGCATGTATTAATGTGAGGAAAGTTGCAGACTGTCTTTTTTATTAACTGCCGATTTGGTGCTTCTACTACAAGTTATTGCATATTGCTTCTATTAAAACACTGACTCTTCCAGCTGTGTGTCATTAATGGTGGATAAATAACATGTCAGAGTTATCTTTTTGCAAATCATCTCACACCATACCTCCTTACGCTCTGACCTTAATCCATCTCAGAACAAGTAGATATGAAATGCAAAACATGCCTGAAGTCGTGCAATCTCATCATGTCCTGTTGACTTTTCTATCACAGCCAAGAACAATAAGGGTTTCACAAGATCTCGAAGGTTTTTTATGCAGAAATTAAAATTGTGCAAAGACCTGCTGGTACGTTGTTCAGTCTTGATCCATAAAATACAACAGAAGGAGTTTCATAAACTCCATGCGATTCTCATTACAGGATCCGATACGACATGGAACAACACAATCTGTTTAGAATGGAACCTGGGCTCCGTCACAAACTGGATATTTATGCTCTCCTCTGTGAAACATGATGTTAAACACAAGGATTCTGATGGATTTTTGATACACGCTGATGGATTAATGCGCTGATGGCTGGACGTCGTCTGAAACATTCCTGAAGAGTCGTCATGGAGCGTTCATCTAAAGAGAAACTGGACCGACTCCTGAATCAGGATCAGACCTGCAGGAAGGAATCGGTTGTGACGGGATGAAGATAAAGTTACGCAGCAGAAACACGATTCATGCAGATATTTATCCAAGTGTTTGTGGATTGTATTTGCATTTCAAGAAGCCGCACATCTGGACGGATTTAATTCAGTTTTTAAACTGAAAAATCTACTTTAAATGTCGCACTATTGACCGTTTCCACCCTTTAATCTGTCACTGTCTCTTTTTTCACAACAAATAATCTAATAACCACTCAGATTTGATGGATTACATAAATGTTTTCTGTCCAGGCCTGGTTTAATTTTAACAGGACGCAAAAGTGAAAATCAAGCCGCACCAAAATGATCAAAAGCAAATGTGTTCTCGCTCTTTCATCACGTCCACGTGTCGGGAATTTAAAAACCGCCAACAAAGAGCCCCGTTCTGCTGCATCGACCCTGGACCTGTTTAAAACAAGTTTCTTTATTGATAGCGGCTCTGCTTTGCATCACTTTGTGTATCTCACTCAGATTTTTGTGCATTGTTGTGTAATGAAAATAATCTATCACGGAATAAAACCACCGCGAAACGTCCTGACCTAGATTGAGTTCAGTTTGGAGAAATGTACAGACAGAACGAGTGGAATTAAAAAGACGGTGAAATGGATTATAGCTCAGGATGCTGCCAGTAATGTGTATTTTCCTCATCCTAACCCCGACGCTCAATCTGTTTGTCTGCTGGCAGGCCGGCCGGGTTCTCCAGGAGGTCACGGGGAGGTGAGCGACTGCTCCGATAAGCCTCTGAGTCCAAACTGGAATTCTTCTTCCTCCCTGATCTTTCATGTGGTTTTCCATGCAGGAAAACAGGAGATTTAACCCTGGCTGGTAGAAATCACACCGCAGCCACTCCATTGTTTGTCTTTCAGCTTTTCAGAGAATCGTCAAAATAGAAAGTACGCCCATTGAGTCGAGCCTCGCAGCCAAGAAGGAGAAGAAGAAGAAGAAACTGTGGGAACCCGTCTGGCCGGACCTCGGAGACCACACAAAACAAAAAAAAAGAGCTTCCCATCGCACCGCTCACCACCGGCACGCTGCTGCCAGCCGGCCACAGGCGCTATTCTTAGCAGCGACAGATTACCCAACAAATTATTCACTGCACAAAGTGGAGCGCTATCTCCGTGTGAAAGTCGCTTTTTCTACAACATAATAGTCCGGCGTGTCGTCGCCTGTTTGGTCTCAGAACAGGATATTTTTGCTTCCACTTCCTGACTCTGGAAAAAGTGGTTTTTGATGCGTTGTTGCACAACTAAACACGAACTAAAAACTGAAATCTGCAGCACAGAAAACTAGATAATAAAAAAGTCAACTTTGAGGTTATCTTAAAGCATCCATATAGACTGCATGTCCCAAAAAAAAATTCTCCACCTGGATTTAACTAAGCCAATAGGTAAGATCCTTCCATTGGATAATTACTGCAGTGATGACAACAACTTCTTTAACCCGAGATGATGCAGTGAGGAGCTTCTCATTTCTTAAACAACCATGTTGGAAGACATATCCTGTGGTCATGGAAAAGAACTTAATCTGTCTCAGAAGGGTCAAATTATTGGCAAAGAAAACAACTAAGAAGATTTCTGAAACTACTAGAATCAGGTTAAGAACCGTCCAATGCACCATTAAAACCTGAAGGATAGTGGAGAACCATCATCTTCCAGGAACAAATGTGATCAGTCATGTGGTCTCATCATTATGGTCAATCATTAACCAGCTGCTACATCCTGTATGACGTGCAAAGTCCCAGGCTTTTGTGTAGATCTACTGCTACACTCCTGTCCTCATAGTGTAGTACTGTATTTGGATGTCCACGAAGGGGATTGTACACACTCTCGTAGAAACTAGTGAATGACGAAACTTAAGCCAACAACACTTTCTACATTCCCGGATACACAAAGGTACCTGAGAGTTGGTGTGATGTGGGAGGAAGTTAAAGCACCTGGAAAAAAACAACACAAGTATGAAGAGAACATGAAAACTCGACACAGAAAGACCTTCATCAACTAGCAGGTTCAAATCCAGAACCTTCTTGATGTGAAGCAACAGTGAAAACCACTGTTCCACAGCGCCACCCTGCTGTCTAAACTGTATTATTATTAATTCCGCATGTATTTTTAAGGCTTGATTGTACACGCTATGCACAGGACGTAGTTGTTGTTTGCAGGCGTCCATTGGGGGACGACGTTCTATATATTAGCTGTAGGTCATATCTACATATTCCATGCATGTCCACTGTTGTCCTTGTACTGTAGCCCCCACGTGGACACAAATTCTAGGTTGCATGTGGACGTACATAAAGGGTTCTACTTAGACTCTTGTAGACTTTGGAACATGGAGGAATTAACCTTACACAGACCTTTGCAGAAAGTACATTTCGTATCTCTCTAAATACACAAAAATCCACATGCAGTCCAATATTTATGTCCATGCAGCGACTGTGCTAGAACAGGTGCATTCGCATTCCTACGTAGGCATGATCTAATGCACATGTATGCAGCATAGTTCTCTAGACAAGTAGTATAAAGTCCAATTAATGGTTTCCGCGTGACCAATGTGACTTTGAAAGCAGATGCTGTTCTGTTTGTTCTACAGTAGGCGTTAGTCAGTCTGACAAAAACTAAAACCTCAGTCAGAGTTAACAGGTATGAAGGTGCTTTTCTTTCTGCTTCAAACTTGTCCACACAAACAGGAATAATCAATACAATACTCGATTACTAAAATAATTGATAGATGCAGCCCTAGTGGGTAGATGATGAAATTAACATTATGTAGACTGTAGAAAGCATGAATTGGCGTTAATAACAATAACAGTCCATCAGTGGTTGCCTGCACTGGAGTATAATCATGGTTTTACTGTCTTTACTTTCATATATTGTTCATCTAACAAATAAAGGAGCTTCTCTTGCCGCCACGAGTTCGTAATCATGTTTCGTGTGTAATCCTGATTGTAGCATAGAAGTGGATGCATGTCAAAGCCTAAACCACAGATAGAAGACTGGTATCAATGCTCTCACCTAACAAAAGTAAAGATTTATACTTCAGAACATGCTTATTTTCAATTAAAACCTCTATAATGACATTGACATCTTAATATGAGTAAACTAACTGTTCATTCAAGCCCTGATTCAGACCTGTACATCCTTTAGTGTCACAGGATCCGACTGTATACAAACAAGATCCACACAGGACAGTCATCACCCATCTGTTTCTGCTTTACAGGTTAAATGAAGTAAATAAAACCCAGGATTTATCCACCCAGCATACACTAAATGTTCCTGTTTAGCAGCCTGTCCTATTAGTGTCATTCTGAAGGTGTTTCTAGCTGCAGCGTTCTGCTGACTCATGTCGTCCCACAGCTTCCCTACAATCTGAACACTGTATTATCAAACAGCAGCGCCATAAAACGTCTAAATATAACCTGAGCAGCAGTCAGAGAAGCCAGGATTGTAATTTACACTGCAGCAGGAGAAGGAGGAGGACTGGAGACTGCAGTTTAGATTCCATAAAGAAGCTGCTTTTAGCCAAGTTTAGACAGAGATGTTCTGCTCTTATATATAGAAACACAGCGAGTTGTGTGTCCTATAAGAGGTAAAATATACTCTACGGTTCAAAAGTTTGGGGTCACCCAGACAATTCCATGTTTTCCATGAAAACTCACACTTTTATTCATGTGCTAACATAATTACACAAGGGTTTTCTAGTCATTAATTAGCCTTTCATCACCATTAGCTAACACAATGTAGCATTAGAACACAGGAGTGATGGTTGCTGGAAATGTTCCTCTGTACCCCTATGGAGATATTCCATTAAAAATCAGCCGTTTCCAGCTAGAATAGTCATTTATCACATTAACAATGTCTACACTGGATTCATCATTCATTTAATGTTATCTTCATTGAAAAAAACTGCTTTTCTTTCAAAAATAAGGACGTTTCTAAGTGACCCCAAACAGTGGTGTATGTAAGTTTCATGCTAATTTGAAAAGAAATAGTTTTAAGAAGAGCAAAAATTCCCCTTTCTCTAGCTGACAGATGAATTTGTGCTTCATAGATGAAATGCTCACTCGTTTTTTTGAGCTAAATCAAAGGACCGTACCATAATAAAACGCATCAGTGCTGCAGTTAATGCTAATATTTCCTGTCAAATTTATGAAAATTCGTATTTTATGGGTTGAAACTGGCTAAACACGTCACCTGCTGTTGCTTTAAATCATCTGAATCTTGTAACTCAGTGCTGACAAACGGTTAAATATTTACAAAAAGAAGAAAATAAAATACGAAAACATACAAACCTCAACATCATCCAGCCTTGTTTAGCCCTCAGTTTTAGTTTTTTCTCAGTCTGTAGTACTATTAGAGGAAGCTGTTGCACCACAGTCCCTATTGTTTCCCCATGAGATCACACGAGGTAAAGCTCTGCTCCCTTTGGCACCATAATCCTAATATTATTTCTAATTATCCTATTATAGTGTCATGCACTGTTACTCTAAAGTCTTGTAGCTTCAGCATTTCTGATATTAGAAGAGTATTTGTGAAGTTTCATCTTAGTTATTTTTATTTAGAGCTTTATTTCAAACACAAATCGTCTACATTAATAAAACCTTTCTATAA
Organism: Amphiprion clarkii; assembly: GCA_027123335.1. NCBI lineage: Eukaryota > Metazoa > Chordata > Actinopteri > Pomacentridae > Amphiprion > Amphiprion clarkii. The sequence goes on from CM049586.1 coordinate 5,189,100, forward strand.
ATGTACTGGAGTTAGCATTAGGATAAATTATACTAAATACAAAAAGGCAAACAAATACAACCAGCATCCCATCACAACCAAGACACACACACAAATGTGAAATGTTAAAAAAATGTAAATTATATGATGATCCATAGAAATGAATGCAATTACTCAACAGAAAGGTCAAATAAATGAACAAAAAACTAACAAAAAATTATGTGTGCTAAAACCTGATTTCAAAATCTGCTATATTTTAAATCTCCTTTAAAGTTTTAGTTTTAGACATGTTAGTAGGTGGATTTTTGACCTTTAAACAGAGTAACGCTAAAACTGTTTTGCCTGTTTCTAGTTTTTACGGTAAAAAAGTTCAAGCTCCAAGCCCCAAACTGTAGATAAAAGGTGAAACTCGTCTCTGGGTCTGAAAAAAGTAAGTAGAAACAAAAATATCCTGTGTGTAATGAGACAAAATGGAAAAGTTTGTTAAACCTGCATTCTTTCTTTCAGCCAGCAGGGGGCGAATCCTCTGGTTGTATAGAAGTCAGTGAGAAAATGAGCCAACTTGTCACTTGATTTGTTGCTTCAGTCAACATTTTCCTGATGAATTTATGGCCTCAATAGTTGGTTTCAAGTCTATTTTAATACAAAATGATGTGCAGTTTGTTAACTATGATCCCATTAATGCAGGAGTGTCAAATTCATTTTAGCTCAGGGGCCACATTCAGCCAAATTCATCAAGTGGGCTGGATCAGTAAAATTACAGCATACTAACCTATAAATAACCACAACCCCAAATTTTAATCTCAGATATCTAGAACCGAACAATATAGTATTTTACTTTATGATAAAAATGACAGACAAAAAAACCCCACCAAAAACAAGACAAAATATTACAAAAACGAGAGACAAAACAACAAAAAAATGACAAAATATGAGACAAACGGCATGAAACAAAACAAGAAAGAGACAAAAAATTAGACGTGACAAAAAAATGGACAAACAAGATAAGTGAAACAAAAAAATACAAAACGACAAAAACAATGCACAAAACAGCAAATATAGCAAATCACAAAATGACAAAAGCGAGAGGAAAATGACAAAAATGAGACAAACAACACGAAACAAAGCAAAAAAGAGACAAAAAATTGAACAAAAAGTTACAAAGTGACAAAAAAATGGACAAACTACAAAAATGAGACAAAAAAATTATACAAATGACAAACAGGACAAAAAATGACAAAAGCAAGAAGCAAAATGACAAAAAAACAAGCGAGACAAAAAGGAAACAAAACGACAAAAACATGAGACAAAAGTCAGACAAAAAAGGACAAAAAAGGACAAAAAACAATGAAAACGAGACAAAACATTGCAAAAATAAGGCACAAAACAACAAAGGAACAATGAACAATCCAATATTTTACTTTATCATCAAAACAACTTGTCATGGTCCAGCAACGATTTTAAATTTATAGTTTTACTAATTTACTATCTGCAGATGATGTCTGCTCTGGAATTTTTACACTTTGAGGGCCGGATTGGACCCTGTGGAGGACCGCTTTTGGCCCGCGGGCCGCATGTTTGACACCCCTGCATTAATGGAAAATTTTCGACAAATTAAGGTATTTTTTAGGTCTCCTTGCTACAAAACAGTCGACAACGTCCAAACTCCAAAACAGTAGTTCAGAAACCAGCGTGTGACGTCATGGTGGCCTCATCTATCGTCTACATACAGTTTATACGTTAAACTCATCAGAATCGTGTCAATATTTTTATCTCGCTTTCAACACCAACATAAATAAGCAGATTTGCCAAAATATCCCCATAAACTGCAGACGCTGTAAATACGGTCCGCTTTTTCCCTTAAACTTTAATTTATACAGAGCTGGAGTCATTATTCATGCAACGTATGACGGCTCTAACATACGTTGGAGCTTTTGCTCTGTTGCTCTATCAGGTGCCAAGGAGTGACTGACAAGTGTTTTTGCAAGCAGAGAAAAAAAAAACCTCTGCGAGTTTATGGAAATATCAGCAGGAGCCGGCGTGATATATGGAGGCGCTGAATGAGAAATCTGCTGCCTCTTTGGCGCTGCTCATTCCTCCACATGTCAGATATCTCCCAGAATACTTTGCAAGGTGCGTTAATTAAGCATGAAAGTACGAACGGGCTGAGAGTCGTCGGACGCGAGGCTGAGAGTCACTCCCAACTTTACAAGATTAATAAAACAAGATAACAAGTGTGTGAGAATAATCGTGTTTAATCCAATAAAGGCTAATTATAAGCAGAGGTCTGAGCGGCAGTCGTGCCTCGACTCGTCCTGTAAAGGTGCTGCAGCTCGACGTCGGTTCCAAGCCCACCCACTGAGCTCCGTCTGAGAAAGTCCAGGATTTGTTTTACGCACAAATGTTGCTTCCCTGCACTTTTACACAAAGTTCGAACGGGTTATTTGTGACTCACGCGGCTCAGAAACCACCGCAGAAACCATCCAAAAAAGAAAAAGAGGAGTATTTGTTGGCTTTGAAGACAGATTTCTCCATAAACAGGGTGGATCCTTTTCCCTGCATGTGATGTAAGAATACATCAGGTGCACTTTGCTTGTTGTTGAAGGCTTTAAAGAAGACTTTATGATTCGTCATGAACAGGATATCACTCGGCTTCCGCTAAAAGCTGCACACACATGCTTTCCGCTTCATTCCTAATGACTCAAATGAGCTTATTAAAACGCTAAACCGTGCCTTGAAGAGGAAAGAAAGGCTCCCATTAATGAAGTGAACACTGCTGCAGCCTGCATTAGCAATACGAGCCAGTTAACTCTGAGCAGGTGAAGCTAATTGAGTGGTACAGGCCATCTGGAGGCGATTAAGGGAAATGTATCACTCAAACACAATTCCTGTAACGGGACAGGTCAGTCCCGATCGCAGCGACGCAGACGAGCTGCAGCGCGTTGTGTTTGTATAATGAACAGTTATTTGAAGGCAGCACTTTGGGGAATACTTAGTTTTTTCCATGGTTCAGTCAAATATTGGACGTCTGGTGACACAGCGGGTTGATGATGTGCAGATTTTTGCAGTTAAATCTGTTTCAGAGCTGAAAACGAGGCCTGCGTTCCAACGAAGACACCCCGGTAGTTTCCACGACTGTTAAACGTCGCTGTGCAACAACAACCGACAGTTCTTTATGTTTGTGTTTATGGATAAGTTGAGGATGTTGTTCCTCCAACAACAATCCTGCACTTTATTACCAAAGCAGTACAGTTAAGCTAACCCTAACCCTTTGACCAATCGCTTTCTTTTAGCTGTAAATGACAGAAACAAGCGACTGAAGATGGTAAAACAGGTTTGACTTGTAAACTATGACTTTCAACTACTTTTGTGCATTTTTTACTCAAAATGTGTCCGAAGTTCTTCATAACCACTGTATCTCTCACAGATTTTTCAATCTTCTGTTCAATTTCAAATGCTCCTGGTCGTTTCGTCCATGTTCTAGAGAGTTCTGATGAACTATAAACATAGAACAGTTGATGCAGTAGTTCTCTAGTCAGTTACTAGTCAGTTCCACTGTTTGTGGATAAGTTATACAGTTTATGCCAACTTTTTTCATTTATAGTGTATTTCTGTTGGACCAGTTGGTTTCTTTTGACTGGAAGTGACATGATCAAGTGACAGAAGATGGTAAAACATCAGGTTTGACTTGTAAACTATGAATTTGAGATATTTTTGTGCATTTTTTTTACTCAAAATGTGTCGCTGAAACTCACAGATTCTTCAACCTTCTGTTCAATTTCCAATTCTTCTGGTAGTTTGGTGACTTTGCTGATCTTGCCAAGATCCCTGCACAAGACAGGGAAAAAGTAGGAAGCCATGTCCAAGTAATTTAAGGCTCCAGTGGCCACTTGTGCAAAGTATCTTCAAAAAGTACAAAGAGTTCCACACTTAAAGAATGAAAAAGGCCTAGTAGGAAGATAAAAGTGACCCAAAAATCCAAGGATCAGCACCAATAACATCCTGATGAATGTGAGCAGTTCTGGTAGAAACATCTCAATCAGACACTGGACAAGGCTGATCTCCATGAAGACCAAGAAGGACTAAATTTCTACTAAAGATCAGTTGCTCAAAGGAGAAACCTGCTGATCGTCAGTTCTGTGGTCAAGTCAGATGCAAATCAAAGAAATTAGAAGTTTTCAACCCCCAAGAACTCCATCAAAACAGTCAGACATGGCGAGCCATCAAGCATATACATTGGGTTGATTTTATTAACTTTAATGAACTTGAAATGTGTATTATCTTGGAAAATAGTACAAAACTGGGACTAAATTGAATGGCTTGAATCTGATTGGGGCCAAAAAACCAACTATTTTAATGACATCCCCGACAGAAAAAGTTAACATTTACCACTTAAATCTGTAACACATGTCCCATGTCCTATTTATGGCATTTCCAATCCCTCCCCCAAAAATGAAAAAACACTTTTTGGTCAAGTAAAAGTTGAATATAACTTGAAACTGGCTGTTGGTAATAATAGTTTTTTTTTAGTATTCAGGAAGAGAAAAACTAGGATTTCAGTTGCTATTTCAAAAACTTCTCGAGTGTTTTTTGTGTAGCAGCTTGAAGTTTCTCGTCGGTTTGCGGGTTTACGTCCAAACATCGGCCCTGGATCAGTGTTCAGCACAGCAAGTGCACCGAAACTGCACTTTAGAGATGAAACAAGCGACACCAGCCGTTTGGAAGAAGATCTGAGGATCGCTCAGCTCCAACAGCCCATTCTCTCCTTCTCCCTCAATATTTTCTAATAATTAGCGCTGTGCCACAGATGTGCTTTTTTTCCCCCTTCTTCTCACCACACTACGAATGCAGGATATTAGGACTGAAAGCGAGCATCATGTGCTTTCTATTTGATAGAGCCATTAAAAAACGAGGACAAAGATTAAAGCCGTGAGTAAAAAGTAGTTTGACGAATCCTCAACATGTAGGCGAAAAAAGGAGAAGACAAATGTAAGTAAATCAGCTGACTGGGTTTCATAAAGCCGGAGGGAAACGGGACAAATGAGTCAACTGGCAGTAAAATTCTGATAACTTTATTTAGTGAAATTATGGGGAAAATCCAGCCTCATTAAGGCCTAAAATATCTGCGAATGATTAGATGTCCTGTTTCTCACTAATGAATCATTTCCCCCGTAAACAAGAATCCAACACCAGCTTCCACCCATATTATTCAAACATGACTCAGGTATGAGGACAATGAATCAGAGCTCACTTTCATCTCCGAGCAGAAAAAAAAAACCCTGCAGATGTTCGGTTTCTAGCTGAAGCATGACACTTTATATTTGAAACTTCCTAAATCAAATCCATCCTGAAAGTAAACACACGCTTCCGTTGGAGTCGCCGGTTAAAAGTGTCGCAGGAACTGGTCTGCTTCGGTTCCGTCCTCGGCTATAAACATTTCCACGCAAAAAAAGAAAAAAACCCTGCATAGCTGAAATAAATGGCACTTCATCACACGGGGCCTGTTATTGATGAGAAACAAGCATCCTGGATTCCTTCAAATAAGCAGCAGAGAGGGACCTATAACCTGCTGCAACACATAATCCCTCGTTTCAACTCCCCGGCCAGCGCTGTACCTGGAATATTTCTCAGTCTGCATGCGGAGGTTCTTTTACTTCTTAATTGTTCACCTTTCTCTGTGCAGTGAAACGTCATTTTTCTGTTCTGAACATGCAGGGATAGTTTGAACGGAGCCGGAGCAGGGAGGAGGAGGAGGTCCCGGTTTACTGGAGGCCCCTGAAGGGACCACACAGCTGGTCGGCAGTAATTGCAATGCAAGAGAGCGTGGAGAGAGAATACCAGAGCAGCGGGTAGAGAGAGTCACTCCAGCCCTGATGGATGTCACGCCGGTCCATCCCAGGTGTGCCGGGGCAGGCTTGTGAAACATAAAATAGCATTTGCATCAACACTTGGAGAGTCGGACTTGGAAAGGCCGTTTCCTTCCCCTGTCATCTCCTTCCCACTCTTGATGTAATTTCCCATCAGACCCTGCTGCGTTCTCTCCATCTTTCTCTATTTTCTGTCATTAGTTCTTGCTGCTTTGGTCCAAGCTGAGAGTTTAAACAGGAGTTTGGCTCCACCTAGTGGCCAAACTCTGCACACTGCTGCTGTAAACGGAGCAGCAACAACTTTAAAACCACTTTAAAGCCAGGTGGAGTTAATAACACTTATAATCTCATTAAAATGAGATGTTCTGCTGGGAATCTTTGGGTTTTGGCATCTATGTGAGTCCAGGTGTTCAAAAAAGTTCATCTGGATCAGAGTTATTGAAGTAAATTACTGTGAAACTGCAGCCAAATTCTAACAGTAGTGTGTCGTTTCTCCAAAATACGGTCAAATACTGTAAAGTCTTCAGTTTAAGCCAATTATCGTGTAGTTGTAATGTTTACATGACAAGTTATTACGCATCAAATGGAGGTTTTAGAGAAATTAGGCAGGAACATTACTGAGGCAGCAGAATGACGTTAAAGGAGACGTCTGGAAATATTGACTCTCTGAAACACTTTCACCAGCTGCTGACAGCTGCTATATAAACTTTCCTTGCTTTTAACTGAACCATGCTCATTTTAAGGGTTTTGTCTGCAGTACACATCAATGGACTCAAGGTTAAAAGCTTCAGACAAGTTGGAGAAGTCAAAAGTATTCAAAAATAAAATTGCGAAACAGACGTAAACTTCACAGCTTTCTTCTGTCATTCGAGTTTTCCATGACTTTATCCATCACTTTGTTCCTGATGGTGTTGCATCATGCTTTTTAAAAACAATATATTGTTGTCCTGAGGGACTCAAAAGCTCCCAGTTCTGCCCATATAGTTTTACCAAATAAAACCATTTATTCCAGATAAAATCAAACAAATGTGAAAAAGTTCCAACCTGACTCCCTCAGAATCAGCTGATGTTTTAAATATACAATAGTGTGGCACAATTAATAAAGCCTCAGAAAATTTACCTTCCTTTTTATCTTCCTAAAGTTATTGTACATCATAAATCCACTGATTCTGAGGAGGCACTGATTGTTTTTTTCATGGACTGACCCGCCTGAGTTTAGTTTGCCAAAGGTCCTACTTTAAAGAATTCTACACGATCATATGGAACAGGGGCACATGTAAACTAATGTGGATTGTACTTGGAATAAAAGATGTAATTTATACTTTAAAAACTGAATATATTTTAATTCTAAATGATACATCTTTGTAATACTGTTTTGAGAAGAAAATAGTTTGCATTTTGCTATGGTGGTTGTTGTCTTAGTGGGCTGAAGGTTTTATGCATGCATGCTTTTTGTCATTTGCTGTACCTTTAATGTAGCTAAGTATAGCTGCAAAAAGATATGAAGATGTTTTCTTTTGTTGTTGTTTGCATAAAAATACTAATAGTAATGAAATCCTACATTAAAATGCAGCTCAAAATTGGAGTGCCTCAACCTAATTCATGGATATTTCTCGGTATATTTGATGTACAGAATAGAGACGGGTACATTATACATTGATTTAAAATACAAACCATCCACCATCATCCAGTGAAGCTTTCATTTCACCAGAAAACATTGCGCCCTAATCCACCAAACCTTAAAACTACTTGCCTTTTATTGTGAAGGTTCCTCAAAACAGCCTGGGACCACCACGGTATGAATATGGGACCTCTGTAGGTGTCCTGTGGTGCCTCAAACCGGGATGCTGGATTCCAAGATGGGAACTTTGTAGGATCAGGATTGTTGTGGTGCATTTTGTACATCCTAGATTGGATTCAGATCTGTGGAACCAAAAGACCAGGTCAAGAACTTGGCCTCTTCGTTGTGTTCCTTGAGTTGTCCCTGCACTTTTGGCTGATTGGTGTAAAAAAAAAAAAAACATTCTGAGTATCAAAATAACAAACCAGTCAAAGCGCTACGATGTTAATACCTCAGATAATTAGCAACGGGGCACCATGACCAAGACTTCTGTGACAGTTAATGGGCTCCAATCAGAGCTCACACCTTGAAAACAAGCTTACCTGGACAACCACTTCTGAGTGGCTAATCTACCTAAGTTAGTTCTGCAGCGGTCTGCAGCAGTGTCAAGGTAGGTGGTATGTGTTACAAATGCCAGGATCCATGGTGCCTCTGCAAAACATTGCATTTTATCAACAAGATCAATGTTAATTTCGTCACCTGTCAGAGGTTTTAATGTTTTGGCTGACTGGTGAAGAAAAAACACGGAGTATCAAAAATAAATTTAAGAAAAACACTCATGACAAGATGTTAATACCTTAAACAGCTACCAGTGGGGCACCATGACAAAGACTTCTGTGGCGAGTAAATTCTGCAGTGGTGGTGTTGCTGGTCTGCAACAAGGTCAGTGGTTTTATTGTTGCAGCTGATTGGTGCAGAAAAAACACTCTGAGGATCACAAACAAACAAAGTCATGACTGTAGCTAGGTAGCAGGTAGCTAGCAAAGGGCCACCATGACAAAGACTTCTGTAGCAGTTAAAGGGGTCTGATCAGAGCTCACATCTCAAAAACAAATTTAAGTTTACCTGGACAACCTCTTGGAACTGAGTGGCTAATGTACCCAGTCAGTTCTGCAGCGGTGGTGTCCTTAGCCTGCAACAAAGTTATCAATGTTAATTACGTCACCTGTCAGTGGTTTTAATGTTCTGGCTGCTTGGTGCAGAAAAAAACATTTTGAGGATCACAATAACAAACAAAGTTATGACTTTGAGATGTTAATTCCTCAGGTAGCTAGTAAAGGGCCACCATGACAAAGACTTCTGTAGTGGTTGATGGGTTCCGATCAGGGCTCCCATCTTAAAAACAAGGCAAAGTTTACCTGGACAACCTCCTGAAACTAAGTCAATTATGCAGCAGAGGTGGTGTTGCTCGTCTGCAACAATGTCGAGGGCAGTGGAAGAAAAAACATTTTGAACATCAAAACAACAAACCACTCGTGACGCCGAGACATTAATACCTCAGCCATTTATTTCTTAAACATAAGAAAGAAGGGACTTCTCCAAGGTAAGAAAAATAACATTGCAATTTAAAATCAAGTGCACTTCATCGATGTGTCGCTCTGTAAGGGATCGTCCCTTCCTACCGTGTGAAGTGAGATACACAAACTCAAAAACATATCTGAAGAATCAATCGTTTACTGTAAGGCTTTGGGTGCCGAGTGCCGTGTCGTTGTGATGCTTTCGTTGAGATGTCAGCGGCGGTGACAAATATACAGTATATATAGATATCTATATTCATATAAGTGGATATACCCATTGACAGCCAATCCAACGTCACAACAACGTCCTCTGCAACATCTGTACACAAACAGAAACGGTGTGACAAGATAAGACTGTAATGGACTCCAGGAGGAGTCAGGCAGTGGGCTCATTTGTGCTAAAACTCCTGCTTTAGACCAAGAAGATGACAGCTCTGCAGTCAGAACCTCACCTGCGCCAGACAGTATTTGTAAGTAATCCCAGTTGTTTGTTGGAGGCGCCCTCAGGAGCTCCGGAGGGATGCAGCTTATTGCATCATAAGCTCAACCACATGAGTTTCCATGACGTAAAGAATCAGCTGTCGGTCACTTTTCAGCGTCTTGCCTCCAGATGTTCGAGCTGCGCCACACGGGACGGCGAATTTGAACGAAAATCACAGGAAATCATTCGTAATGTACTTTTTCTACGATAATAAACACAACTACCTGTGTGATTGATTTACCAGCGCTCCTCTCTACTCTGGTTTTTGAAACAACCAGCGAGTTACAATTACAGCCTGGCCCAGGTCTGACCGCCGTTACATATGTAGGCGACTACATCCAAAAACAACACGTATCAAACTGAAAAATTACGTCGGAGAAGCAGGTCACAATCACACTTTCATGAACATTCCCTACTGTACAAAAAAATAGCCATCTTTAGTTAAAATAATCAGAACTTATGCCCTTGCAACAGGACAAAAATCTAGAAAAAAACAAACAAAACATCACTTTGAGGAGAAAAAAAGTCAAAACGAATGCTTCATCAAGAGCCAATATCAAACTATGTCCTATCTTTACACTGTAATAGGCCAGTTATAACAGTAAAATGCAGCAATTCACAATTGCCTTATAGTGCGTGTTACATACTCAGTATATATAACAATATACATCAATGGCATTTCACATTTGACATTCTCGATAATACATAATGTACTGTATAACCCACAAAATGATGCTGGTACCTTTGAAACGAACAAATCCATTGCTTAATATCGACGTTACAGGGTTTCACATTTGGGAACACGGGATTGGATTGTAACTATTTACTGTATGATGCCATGAGTTATAATCACCATAAATCAAAGAGTGTGCAAACTACTGAATTTGTTGAACAGCAGGTGGCAGTGTTTATCTGTTACTCAATGCATAAAGGAGCCAGCAGTGTAGCCATGATAGACATCATCTTCTTACGCGTGATTTGTTGCATTTTTGTTTCATCCAAAAAGTGTTTTCAGCAGCGGCAGAAAACGTCCACCATGGCTAGTTCGGCCACCACAGAGTGGTTGTGTCTCGGAAGCCAAAAACTGTCGATGATTTACTCAATGGGCAGGTCAGTGTAGGCAGTTAATGCTATAAAGTCAAGTCTGTCTCGCAAAAATGACGTCGTTATTCAAGTAAACTGCATTCTCATTTATGATATGAAAGAAAACTGTATTGTAGATCAGCTGTAGTACCTGGGAGCACCATCAGGTGGAGCCTCTTACTATTTAAAGAGATGAAATACTGCACTTTGGGTTTTACGCTGTAGCATCCCAAGAAGGCGGTCGCTAAGGCTATGGGCAGTTCTCGCTTTTGGTTTTTGTGCCATCAAAAGCATTGTGGGGGTTTGGCTAACAAGGGGCATCATGACAAAGACTTGTGTGGCGGTTAATGGATTTCCACCAAAGCTAACATATGTAAAACGAACCACAGTTTACCCAGACAACCTCTGGTAACCATTACATTAGTACTTTGGTCAATTCTGTGGCTACATCAGGGTTAGGGGTTGGCTAACTAAATTATGCATCACTACAAGCGAAGTAGGAACGGTCACAATATCCACGTTAGCAGGTAGAAGTTAGCAACAAGACTTTACTCCAACACTTACTTTTCATTTTCACTTGTTGCTTACTTTCAGTTTTAACCCTTTACTTGGTTAAAACTATGTTTGGACATTTTTTGGGTTACCAAGGTACTGAGTTATGCCTCACCTAATATACAATAAGTGGGCTATGAAGGAATGACAGCAAAACAGTACAATAAATGGCAAAGCTAGGTTGATCTTAAATATCTTTGTGGTACATCATGGATATAATTTGGAAGAATATCCTGAAAAATGGAAATAAAAATGCAGTCTAGTTGTATAGAAATGTGATTTTTGGGAGACAGTGGTGTATAAAGTACGTACCCTCATCCTGGACCGATTTGAACAACTTTACCCCAATAATTCCCAAATTTAAAGAAACACCGTGTGTAAAACTGAACAAGGAAACTGTGCAGTTGTTGCTTTTTGTGTCTTCAGAAGGAGGGCAGTATTGTAGAGCAGATGCAAACCCCAGGCCATTTGAATGACAACAAAGCCAATCATGTACGTTAACAGTACATTGGCACGAACAGTTCTGGTAAAATACGTAGTTGTGAGAGGTTTGTAGTTCTCTCTGGCTGTAGACTGAAGTACAATCCTTCAATCTTCATCGCTGTGTGGTGTGGGGTTCATGTTGAGGTGATGGGAAAATGAAAGTATGACGCCATGCACTAAATTACACTCCTCAAATCTGAACTAGTGCACCTGATTTATCCTGCCAGACACTTTGGTGTTCCCACAAGAGGAAGCAAAGTTTGTGAGATGTCTGAAATCGAATGTATTGCTGTAAGGATTTCAAACATTGTATGAAATGACCAGATGACAGGGGTCAGAGTTGACTGAACAACCTGTAGATGAACCTGGACCGAGACACTCGCTCTGCAAGCTTTGCCCTCAGCTTTAACTCCCTGTGAGAATATTAACTTCTTCCTGGCCAGTAATGAGTCAGAGGCCACAGCAGCGCTGGACATTTCAGTGAATGTTTCTTTGGGATCTAAACACTGGATTTTATGACATCAGGGGCCTTTAAAATGGCTCCTCGGGCTGTTTTTATGTGCACTCGTGTACATTTTATGCACACTACCTGGACAAAAAAGGCAATTACTCACTTTATCATTGATCTGGTGATTATTTTTGGTCTATAAAACCTCAGAAAACAGTAAAAATAAACTTTATATTGTCCTAGAGCCAAATATATGTAAGAACTGACAGTCCAAAACCAGATGATATTCAATTTACTTTGCTGTAAGACAGGAAGTCAACACAATATATTTAGCATTTTTTCTTCCTGCCAATCACCTAATCAAATAATGGAACCTTTTCTGGACACTGTCATACCTACTTTAGAATCTTTATTCCAAAGTTAAAACTGAGCATCTAGATCTGCCATCTAATGCACCTAAAATGTAAAAATTCGAAGTTTGACTTGTTTGATGGTCAAGTTTCTAAATCACTTCATGCCCTGCCCTGTTCATTGATTGTTTTAGAACGGACACAGATATAAAAGACACGTATAAAATCCATTGTCTGCTTGTAAAAACACAGCTTCTAATACTTTGTTTGCCAGTAGGTGGTGACAGAGCCTCATCTGCAGGTCTGAACTGCAGGGACACAGTGAAGGTCAACATGTCCAGAACTTCACAAAGTTACTTTAACTCTGACTGTGGCCTCATGTAAACTTTGTTGTCACACTTCAGGTCAAATCTTGTCTCCAGATAAAACATTTTGTGTGTTTAAACTTAACCATAGACTGTAAATAAAAGATGGAGATGGATCTGAAGAGTGAAGCCGATGCAGAAGTGACTTAAATCTGCATTCTATCTAACAGCCAGCAGGGGGCGACTCTTGTACAAGTCTATGAGAAAATGACCCTACTTTGTCCTTGATTTGCTACCTCAGTAAACATTTTCCTGATGAGTCTATGAACTCAATCGCTAATTTTAAGAGTCCTTCAAGACAACACGACGTTTATTTTGTAAATTATGTTCTTATTTGGACTAAAATAGACAACAAAGGCATGCATAGTTTGATTCACACCTTGCTTGTCATGTCTGGTTTCAAGATCGCTCCAAAACAGTAGTCCACAAACCAAAGGGTGACACTACGTCCATCTTTCATATACAGTCCATGATCTTAATTTGGACCAATTGCTGTGAATTTGGGGTAAATTAAGACTTATTTCAAGCTTTTTTCAAGCACTCAGCTCTTTCTGTTTACTCTAACAGAACTTGTTTGTGTTTTGGAAGAACTCTACAGTTAAATAATTTAGCAGTGAGTGTGACAACACAAAAACTTTAACCCTCTGAACCCCCAAAACCTGCCAGCAGGTTTGAAAAAAATGAGCAAACAGCATCATTCATCTAAGTCTTTCCAATGGTCTTTGAACTACTCATTTGTAAAGTGACATTCTGTTGGAAAAATCAACCAAATCTACACTTAAAATTGTGACATTTCATCGATATCGTATCAAAAATGTTCCTCGGTTGAACTGCAGGCTGTGTTTACACAAAGCAGAAAGATGACAAGAATGGAACCAAATTAAAAATGTAAAGAGTAAAATATGTATTTTGACTGGTAACACCTATGGATGCTTGGAAATATGTTGTACTTGTTGATTCCAGTATTTTTCTATTTCTGCTTCATAGCATTATACTTTTAATTTACTGCACAGAAGACATTTCTAAGTTCTTCATGGTTGTGCCGTTTCCATAGAGGTGCATGACTTTATACTGGAGTGAAAAATGAGCCTACAGTGAAAAAAACTGTGACTGGAGCAAAAAAGCGTCCAGAAACTGCTTGGTGTTCAGAGGGTTAAGAAAAAGTCTTTCAACTCGATTAATCTTTATCTTTAACTCATATTAGACGCATCCGGAAACTAAATTAACGTTAACCAAACACTGAAATGTCTTCATGCAGCGAGCCTCTAATCCAACAATAACTGAGCTGCTGCCCCTAGTGGAGAAACTGCAGCCTGCAAATGCAAAGAAGTTATAGATCTAAACAGAAAAAATATGAAAAAATATGATTCCTATCAACAAAGAAACTGCTGAAAATGTGTTAAAGCACCATATAAATGGTTGATGGGACGATATGATGGTTCGTACGCATATGCAGGACGATCTCATATGCATGCTGCCACCTGCATCCAGCTGTATCTTATGAATGAATCAGCATCACTAATGGAAACTCAAACCTTCACGAAACACTAGTAGAACACCATGATTACATGCCTCAGTATCCCAGCTAAGCCTGGACGAAAAAAAAACCCAAACCCTGCTATCAAGCTAGCGAGTTTTGCACAATTGCGATACCAAATATCACAATCACACAGAACATGTTACATGCACATCGTACCTGGATACCAATGTGCATGTAGACAAAACAGAAAGAAAGGAGGAGCTACTCCGTGATACAAATATAACATGATATATAAAGACATACTGACGATACCTACACGTTATAGACACATTGCTCATACATTCATATATGTCAACACTTAAATATGTATATACAGTATACATGTATATATTTAGATGTATACAGATATATCAAAGGAGGAATAAATAGTGCCAATAATGAGGTGAGGCAACCTAGTTTTCACCTATCTTCCTCTGTCCCTCTTGGATTCATGCTAACATGCCTCAGACCAGAGAAATATGCATCTGACGTGTTGGACATAGTGGCTGAACTGACTCTTCTCTGACTTCCTGTCTCACACTTTCCTCTCTAAACCTGGAGGAGTGATGCTGTGCAGCTTCTAGAGACACTCCATCACCATTCCCTCCTGGCACTAGGTCTAGTTTACAGTATTATGTCCAGTAATAAATACAGTGTCTGTCAAAATGGACTGTAAAGTTGCCGTGTACTATATGTAGCAACTACTGCCTGGTTAGTGGGAGTACATGTGGTTACATTCTATATATCTGATGGGGTATTGACATATATTGCAATGCTTTAGTACAAACAAAAACAAGGCTTTGTGAGGAGTTGTGTGTGCATAATTTAGTGTATGACACACACAGTTGGGAGTGAGACATGTTGTGTATGGACCTCGGACAGACTGCGTGGATGAAACAGTGTCAGGGAATTGGCAGTGGACAACTCTCTGGCGACGATGACTGGAACTTTCTGTTGGGAGCGGGTGGCATCTTTCCCCGGTGGAAACTGGAGGCCTCTAGTTTGAAGCTGAGCATTATCGGCTTTTAACACCCCGGTTGCCGCCATGTCGAGCGAGACCTTGTGAATGGGTTAGGAATACTCAGCTAAAAGCGCTAACCTGCATACTAGATGCCAGATAAATCTGAAAAGATGCCTGATTCTTTCCATTTTGGCCTTTTATTTGTAAAAATCTAGAGCTGAAATAAGCTGGCAGATCAAATCAATCAATGAATGTCTTCTTTTAAGAATAACTGGTTGGTCGATATGCTCTAATTCAAGCAAAATTTCATTAGTTGGACCATGTCTGGTGCTACATCAACAGGTCTTCCAGGATTAATCCGTTACTTTTGGTAATGGTTGAAAGAAACAACCTGTGAACAACCCCAAGATGTTTTAAATACCATTTGCCAGCAGATTTGCACAAAAACTAGCAAGACAATTTTCGTGAGACATGGGCTACCTACTAAAGTTTTTGTGCAAATCTGGTTTGGGTTGTGAAATAGCATGTCATAGAAGAGTGGACTATTAACCTTGGAGAAAGTCCTTCTAGTTATAGTTTAATTTTTAGAGAAGACATTGGAATTAGAAGGTGGTTCCTTGTAGTAAGCTGCGTATTTCCTAGGGGTTGTAGGGTCCAGGTCGATTTAATGGTCGATATGCTTTCATTCCACTAAATTCTTATTGGTAAAACAATCTCTGGTGCTACTTTCATAATGATAGAAGCTCTACATCAATAGCCTTCTAGGATTAAGCCATTATTTTTGGCAATGGCAGGAAAACACAACTTGTGAATGTTTTGATAACCATTTACAGGCAGATTTACACAAAAACCACCAAGAGAATTTTCATGAAACTTGGTGAAACATGAGATACCTACTAAATTTTGGTGCAAATCTGGTTTCGGGTGTGAAATAGCATGTCGTAGAAGAGGTGACTATTCACCTTGGAGAAAGTCCTTCGAGTTTTAGTTTCTCTTTTAGAGAAGAAATTGGAATTACAAGCTGGTTCATTGCAGTACAAAGACAGCTCTGCCATTTCCCCAGTTTTAGGTGTGTGTGGTCGAGGACAATTTGTTGGTTGAAATGCTCTCATCTGACCAAATACTTACTGGTTGGACAATCTCTGGTGGTATCTTTATAAGGAAATAAGCTCTACATCAACAGGATTCTAGGATTAATCCATTACTTTTGGTGATGGTTGTAAAAAACACAACCTTTGAACACCCAAATGACGTTTTAAATAGCATTTAAAAAATTACACAAAAACCACCAAGCCAATTTTTTGTGCAAATCTGGTTTGGGGTGTGAAATAGTGTGTCGTAAAAGAGCTGACTATCGGCCTTGGAGAAAGTCTGCACTCCCCAAGTGTCCTTCTCATTTTAGTTTCACTTTTAGAGACCGAATTTTTACTTGGAGCCACCATTTGACCTTTTTTGGGGGGTTCCTTCTAGGGCTGCTCACTAGACACTGATAATTCAAATGGATCAGTCCAGAAGTCCATTGGAACCCTGTTTATCCGCTAGTTTTTTAGCTGTGTAACTGTTAAGTTTGTAGTGTCCATGGACAACTGGTTTGGTTGGTGCTTTTATCCAGCCAAAATTTCATTGGTGGGACAATCTCCAGTGTTGCTTTTTTAGGAAGAAAGTGCTACGTCAACAGTCGTCCAGGATTAATCCAGTGTTTTTGGCGGTGGGAAGAACAGACTACCTATGACCACCCCTTTAGTGTTTTCACAACCATTTAGCAGCAACATTACACAAAAACTACTGAGCCAGTTTTGGTAGAAGGATGCAACATGGGCACAGCAAGAAACTATTACAGTTCGGTGCTAATCTGGTCTAGGCTGCAAGATTACATGCAGAAGAAGAGTTGATTATTGGCCTTGGAGAAAGTCTAAGTTCTCCAAGTATCATTCCAGGAGCAGTCTTGGTTTTAGTGAAGAAAATAGAATTATAAGCAAACATTTGGCCTCTTCATTGAAGAACTAGGATGGTTCCTTGTAGTGCAATGACAGCTCTGCTTTTATTTTAGGGTAGTTTTTAGCTTAAGCTCAGCATTTTTTAGCTCTGTGATTGTTAAACGAAGTAACATTAAACTGGTCAAAGCAGCTACATTTTAAGGCTGCAAGAACTCACCAATTAATCAGTTAGTTGTCAAATTATAAAATATTTGCCTATTTTGAGCACCGATTGGTCAGTTTCAGCAACTTTCCAAGAAAAAAAAAGTCTAAATTCACTGATTCAAGGTTCTTACATGTATAATTTTTTTTAATTACCTTCCTCTACTATGACAGTAAACTGAAAATATTTGGATGGTGGACAGAAGATATTTCAGGATATCATTTTGAGCTTTGGGAAACACTGATTGAGATTTCTATTTTACCATTTTTTTTTGAACAACAAATGAATTGATAAATTGACAGAGAACTGAACATAACTGTTCCATTACACTGGAACCCTGTTACAGCGTGATAAAGAAATATCATGAAAAACGATGAAAATTTTTGAAAATTACTGCAACCTTAAGGAATTTAAAACACATTAAGGTTCTTTTTAAGTCTTCATCCAATCTTGGGCTTTATAAAGTCATGCAAGTAAATAATAAAGTGTTGCTGATAACACACAAACTCAATCTTAAAATTATTTTTTAGATGGACGCTATTAAAGAAAACAGAAAAACAGCCTTCTGGTTACTTATGTGAGTAAAATAATGCAAATCTGAAGCTGCTTCTGTGGCAGAAAATTAAAACAACTTCACATGAATGTCTATTTTAAGCAGAAGGAACTGCAGGAGAAACATTCGACGCAGTGTTTCCCTCAGATTTCTGTACCGTGGAGGCCGACTGTCGAGCTAAAAATCAACATCCGTCATATCTGCTGCTAACTACGGCTGCCACACGAACAACCAGCACAGCTCGTTATTTTTAATTAGCTCGACCTTTGCTGCTCCCGGCGCCGCTCCGCTCCATGTCAACAACCGATAAATTTCATGTCGCCGCCGTCAAACTAGAGGCCGCAGGACCGAGACGCTACGCAGAGCTGCAGCTGTGGAGTGCGAGTCGTTTGTGCATTAAACATCCGCCGCTACGGGCAGAAGAAGGAAAAGAATCGAGGGTTTTAAAAAGAATCTGGCCGTCTTTTTTTAAGTTTTCATGGAATGTTTGGGATTTTCCTCCTCCATCCACTCTTTGTTGCATCTCGTGTGGCCATCGATGTTTAGGAGTTTGGAATCTGAGGATCACTCCTGCTGGCGGAGACATCACTGACATTCTCGGCAGTGGAAAACTATGGAATGATTGTGCTATCATCGTTTTTTATTTTTCCTACAACTCTGTGGGAAAATTTCTAAAAATCAGGGCAAAGTTTTCACCTTCTTACCTCATGGGGAATCGAAGGAATGCTTCAAAGTGGCTCGAAAAGTGACGGTAATTTGGTTCGAGCGGCGAGTTAGAAAAAGGGGGGGTTTTTTTGTTTTTGTATTTTGAGATCACACTCTTTCGTAGGACAGCAGTGAGAGAGACTAAAAAGGAAACGGAATGAGCGCGAGACGATTATCTACACGGATAAATGCATGTATGTTTGTGTTTCAGATACCCCTGGTGTGTCGGATGGGTGCTGGTTTGGTCTCCGAGAGCAGCTGAAAGGCATGATGGGAGGAGACGATTCGGAGAGTCTCTTTCTGCCTCCTTCTGCTCTCATTTGGTCTTTAGTTTGCCCACCTCGCCGTTCAGCTTGCCCTCCTTCGCCAGCTTCTCGTTCAGCTGGCACAGCTGGCGGAGGAAGCCGTCGTTCGGCCCGATCTCCCTCTTGTGCCTCACCGTGGCGACCGCCAGCCGGGCGTCCATCTTGTGGCGCAGCATGAGGTAAGCGACGACCATGGTGGGGGAGCGGCTGTAGCCTTCTCTGCAGTGAACGTACACCTTCCCTACAGGAAACAGGAAACAAGGAGATCAATGCTGCTGTATAGCCAGTGTTGCCAACTCCTCAGTAAGGAAAGTAGCTATTGGCTGTCCTAAAAGTCACTAAATGACCTCATTGTCTAATTTGCATAACCGGTCATTTCATGTATTTGTAATGGAGACTGTATGTTAGAATATCAAATTTAATCAAAAGACCACCACGTGGGGTAGAATTGCTAGCATTCTGTTTATCTAAATATTTCTTTTGTTCTTATCTACACTGTAAAGCATCTTTGAGTCTCTTAAAAAGCACAATACAAGTATTATGCATTATTATTATTATTATTCATGGTGTAGTTATATCCAGGAGTGACTGGACCTTTAAGATACTGGAGTCTTTACACTACAATCACCGAGACACATTCAGATTATCTTTATTTCTACTAACTGTGTGACTTTTAGCACCGATTGGCTGCACCTGTGTGCACTAATGCAAGCCATTATTTTATACTTTTAATTCATTTGCGTGGCTTTGCATAAATCTGCGGAATATGTCAAGTCTTTTTTGTAAATTTTTAGATGAAAAAAAGCCAAATTAAATTGACCGGGATTCAATGCTAAAAAGCAATAAAAAGGGCAAAACTTCTCACGTTCCAGATGCTGAGTCCTGATATAAGACACCCCAAAGAAGAACAACACAAATCCCAAAAAAAGACCAAGACTAACCCAGAAACTGCTAGGTATTGTATTTTTAGCAAACAGACTGAATTTACTACCCGCTTAGAATTAGAAGAACCTCAAGGAACTCTAGAGAAACTCAAGGAACCGTACTTGGTTGTGGGGTTTCTAGAAGAACCTTTAAGTGCTGAATGAAGAGAATATGCTGTTGAAGGAACCCTTGACAGTTAAAAACGGGTTCCTGGAGAATTTTTGGTTGAGTTACACCCCTTTCTTTTACGGTTTTATTTTCTAACCTCTGTTTTAGTGCATTTATCTGCATTTGAATATAGATAATAAAATCAGTTTAGTTAATTTTAGAACAAAAAAGAACAAGTCGAATATATTTTTAAAGATTTTCCATATTTACATGATACACAGAATCGTGGCCCCAGGACCAAGAAGACAGTGGTAGTGCTGCTGCTTTGGTGGTTTAACACCAACAATTAGAAATATACAGAGAAATTAGTTTTTTGGCGCTAAATTATGGAAACTGTTTGGACACTATTGGAGATATTATTGGACATTGTAGAGACGAGTTTTGTACATTTGGCAAATTGAAAACATGTTTCTGTTAACAGATTTGTGTGCAAATAATGACACCAACGCCAAGTTTCCCACTCAGGAAAATCAGTCCTATTATATACAGAAACGTCTACAATAGAGTCCAATATTTGTCTTACATTTGGAGTTAGAAAGCATAACCACCACCAAACTTCTAGACTGAGTATCATGGATTGTGTTTCCTGCTGTTACCTCTTTTATTCACTTACGAGATCAGATAACTTCATGCTGGCAGTGGCCTCATATGACTCCAGCAAATATTATGACATTCAAGCAGCAAAACTTCCACTTGATACACAAGAAAATATGTAGTGGTTCTCTAGAGGAAACTGCATTTGGACTATAAATGCTGGATTCATGCTGAGCACGACGACTTCGTCTCCAACAGCTCAGATGTTTGTTTTTAGACCAGATTTTAGAATAATTATCACAAGTTAGATCAAAATGATCATTTAAATCAAAGTTATGGGCTCCTGTGTGACACTCCAGCTGTTTAATGAAGTCAAAGAAAACAAGGTGATGATGTTTTCTGAAAGCAGATTTCAAGATGCTGTAAAACTGAAGCCAACAGAGTTGGACTCGGGCCGGTCTAACTCCTGATCAACGAGACCTTTAACCACCAAAATCTAATCAGTTCACGCTCCAGTCCAAGAGAAGATCTGTGCCAGATTTAAAGAACTTCTCTCAAGGTGTTTCAGAAATTCACAAGAATTGGACAGACACTCAAATATGTTTTTTGCACAAAAAATTGATAAAAACAAAGAGAAAAGGGAATAATTTCAATATCAAAACCTGGAAAATTCACGTTTTTTTCCACAGAGTCCTGAAAACACCACCTAGAAAAGTTAAATATCAAGTTCAGTATTAAAATCAACAGGATTTCTTCAGAATTTTTCCTGTAAGACTGCAGCTGAAGAACACAATATGAAAAATTAGCAAAAATAGGGACGGAAAGACACTCAAATATGATTTTTTTCCCCTCAAAACTGACAAAAATGAAGAGAAATGGGAATATTTACATGATTAAAACCTAGCAAATTCGTTTTTTTTCTCCACTGTGTCCTTATAACATCATCCGGAAATGTTAAACATCCAGTTCATGATTAAAACCAACAGGATTTCTTTTGCATTATGGCTTTTTACTTCAAAAAAACAAAAAGCTAAGGAACCAAATAGGCCATTTGGAGAAAAAACTAGCGAACAAATGAGAGAAAACTTAAGACAGAAAACTAAAGACAGTAAGAATAGCAAGGAAATGTATGCTGGGACACTCAAATATGAGTTGTTTTGCACAAAATGTGCCTAAAACCTGTAAATAACCTGGAAATGTATGTTACAATTCATAATTATTATAAAAAGCCATAATGCTGGAAAAATCCTGTTGGTTTTATTAGGGAAATGGACATTTAATATTTCTAAATGGTGCCATTTCAAAAAACAAAGAACTAAAGAACCAAGTAAGTCATTTGGAGGAAAAAAGAGCTAAGGAATAAGAAACAACTTGGGACAAGATACTCAAATAGGATTATTTTATTTTTTTTGCCCAAAATGTGACAAAAATGAAGAGATATGGGAATATTTACATCACTAAAACCTAGTAAATTCCTGTTTTTTTTCGCAGTGTCATTAAAACACCAACCAGAAACGTAAAAGGTAAACTTCAGTGTAAGAACCAACATTGTGGCTTTTTACTTTAACAAACAAAAAGCTGAAGTGGTGATTCAGCGAAAAAAAGAGCAAAGAAAAGAGAAACAAGGTAAGACAGAAAACTAAAGACAGTAAGAACAGCTGGAAAACATGCTGGGACGCTCAAATATGATGTTTTTTGCCCAAAAATTTGTCAAAAACAAATTGATAATGGAATAATTACATTATTAGAACCCAGAAAATTCATTATTTTTCCCCCCCCAGTTTCCTTAAAACAACATCCAGAAATCTTAAATGTCCAGTTCTGTATTAAGACCAACAGGGATTTTCCTGCATTGTGGCTTTTTACTGTAAGACTGCAGCTGAAGAACACAAGAAGAAAAATGAGGAAACAAGTTGAGAAAGAAAACAAAAGACAGGAAGAGTAGCTGGGGAACATATGCTGTGACTAAAGTTGCCGAGCGAAGCAGCTTCTCTGCCAGGAGATGCAAATACTCGACCTGACCTCTGCTGCAGACTCGGCAAAGTCAATCATCTTCACTGCAGCCGCAGGGAGAAAAAAAAAAGCCGCTTCCTGCTAGAACCCTGTCATCTGCATGTCCACGCTCTGTGCTTGTGTTTTCGTACACGTTAGTCTTGTTTGTTTCAGTACGCTGAAGCCCCACCTGGGATTTCTCTTGGCAATCTTCACA
Source organism: Amphiprion clarkii (assembly GCA_027123335.1). Classification (NCBI taxonomy): domain Eukaryota; kingdom Metazoa; phylum Chordata; class Actinopteri; family Pomacentridae; genus Amphiprion; species Amphiprion clarkii. Next base: position 5,211,863 of record CM049586.1, read on the forward strand.
GAGCAGCTGAGCTCAGGTCAGATCTGCACATTCTGCACTTTATCTGAAACCCAACACCTCCTCTGGTATTGTGCCGACATCTCTGCCCTCGACACCTCCCTCTAAACTCGCCAATGACGCGACCTCTTCAATACCTAATCAGCCGCCTGCCACCGATCAATGTAGATTCCTCTGTAGCCTCTTGTTCGACACCAGGAGGATCTTTGGCTCGTTTTCTCTCCATCACTCTCCGGCTGACAAATCTCCCTGTCTTTACTCTTTCTTGTTGCCGTTCAATGCAGTTAAACACTTGAGCAAATTGATGCTTGATTGCAGTTTTGCAGTCAGATCAGATATTTTATGGATCGTAGTCGTGGATCAGGTGCAGATTTAACTGAAACCGGAGGGATTTCTTTGATTTCTAGACTTTATTTTTAACTAGATTTAATTTTTCAGATTCTGAGTGCAATCCTAGAAAAAGGTGTGTCATGCAACTCCTCTTTTTCACAACATGGACCAATCAAACAATAAATACCTAAGAAAAACAAGAAAAGCACTCAGGGAGTGCAGTCCTCCTCCAAGGCTGCTCATTCCCCCATATGTCAGAAATGCAGCATTTGTTTATTAGTTATTGATGATCAGAAATCATGGCACCATAGAATGTGTCCATTTAATGTAGATGTACCCACAAACAAAATGACCTTGCGCTGAGCACAGGCGTGTGTTATACATGTGTACATTATGTATGGATACCGAATCACGTGACCTAAATATGTAGCGGGCGGCAGGAATTGATGGGACTCAGAAACACCCCCACAATTTAATCAGTTGTTCCTTGTATCATTTCTGACAGATAAGTCCTGATAAGTCTGCAGTGGTGGATTTGTAGTAGGATCGCAATCATGTGATCTTCAGCAGGCAGCTGACGTAGTGTTCACTTGTTGTCATGGTTACAGTGACGCCGTGCTACTATCTCGCAATGATACAGAAATGTTTAACAAATCCGTGGATCCAGATTATAAGCCACATCACTGCCAAAATCGAATCACTTGGTCCTTGTGACCTTCCCTGAAAATTTCATCCAAATACGTTAGTTCATTTTTAAGTAATGTTGCCAACAGATGGACAGACAGACAAACCAACAGCGAATGTATAACATAACTCCACCGAGGCTCCACCTCCTTGGTGGAGTAAAAACCCCTGCAATATTCTTATTTTGCACATTTAGAGGAATCTGTGCAACACCTGAATTTCTACACATGCAAAAATTGCCAGAATACCAAGAGAACTTATGCATATTTCATGTTTATTTCTTATTTGTCTACTGCATTTTTGCACTATCCTCTTTCTTGCTGTAACAATGCAAATCTCCAGTGATTAATAAAGGATTATCTTATCTCATCTTAAGCCACTTGTTATATTCTTATGCATACAAAAGTAACACCTACGGACGACCTTGCAACACCTGCTGAACACATCCATCTACAAAAACTGTCAGCAGAACACAACGTTTGCTAATGGATCAAGGTTGATAGATCAGATCAATTGGAAAACCTTGCTGCACAAGAAGCTGAAGTCCTTCTCAGAGCAGAGTTGGTTCAGACTCAATGTGCTTCAGTGGGAAAATAGCAGCATGAGTTTGAAACATGTCCACTTCTAGGCTGCAGCCTTGTGTCTTCATTATATGGAAGCTCAAGGGGACGATACATCAATGCGGCTCCTCATTAAAACCTCGAACCCGCGACCTTTTCAGAGCCAAGGGTCACAAAATGTCATGGATAAGGTCGCACAAACTGCAGCAACACCACACGCTTCTTCCTTGTGATTTACCACAGCATCGGTGCACCATTTGTCAAACTGCCGGCAAATTAAGATGCTTTTCTGTGTCAAAGCTGCCAATAAATCCATGTGGGTTCAGCACACTAATTGAACACATCCGTCATGTGCCGGAGACTAAATTTAGCTTTGGGAGCATTGAAGTCTTCTGGGATTGATTATTTCTTCAATCTTTAATACTCTACTTTCCAAATAACACATGAAATGTAGTAAAATGTGCTAAATTCTCCCCAACCTCGCAGCTAAACCAAATTTCCCTCGTGATTCATGTTTTGATTGCGTCCCAGCACCTGTTCAACGTGGCTACAGGTGCTTGAAACAGTCTGTCGGCGTTCGGGGACTTGATCTGATAACAGAATATGGAACAGGACTCGGGAGGACGTCAGATTTAGCCCAAGGTGTTTGGGGGCCGCCGTGATTATCTCCCGTCTTCAGTCTGACATCCATGGCAACGAGATCGGATCATTAAAAAGACGCCTCGAATCTTGTAGCCTTTGTTGGACGAGCAACAAGAGGAGCTTGTTTTCACGTCTCAACTTGTGGGAACAAATTACTTTCAAGCGGCAGCTACTGAAGTGAGACAGACATCGTGTTCCCCTTTGATCTGTTCTACCTTTGAGGGCTTTTGTGAAGGAATAAATTTTCTGTTCTTTTTTGGGGTTTTAGATGCATTTGGATGCACGGATATCACGTTTTTCTTCAAATATCAAATAGCCTTAAATTTCTACAAATATTTTCACCATTTTAGTGGTTTTCTTGGCTCAGAATGGGCCTTTAGACACATTTTTTGTCATTGGTGGTCCATGTACAGTAAATGATTAAATTTGTGTTACTTGACAGAAATCAATGTACTTTCCTGTTGCTTTTAAGGCGCATGCAAGGTACATGGACATTACCAGAAGGGGAAACAGCTAACATGGCTAAACAGTCCAAATAGTGGTAAAATTGAGATCAAATCAACCATTAAAAACCACCCAGAGAGTCAAGGTCAGATAAAATACAGCCACTTTGGATGGGATGAGAGCTGACTGCTGGATGTCAGATTTAAGCTGTTTATACACCAATCAGTCACAACCTTATGACCAATGACAGGTGAAGTGAATAACATCGATCATATTGGTTCTATGTGGTGTTCTGCTGGAAAACCTTAGAGTTTGGCGTCTGTGTTGATGAGACTTAGACACCCAAATAAACGTTGTCCCACAACAAGCCCACCCCCACTGGAAAATACACCCCACTACATCGCCAACACATCAAACAATTAGGAACATCTTGGGAAACAAGGCAATCGCCCAAGATGTTGATTTGACCTCCAAACTTCCTAGACCCCATTCTGATGAAGCATCAACGGGATTCAGTGGAACAAGTTTGATTCCCAGAGCACCCAAAGGATCAAATGTCCTGGTTCCAGACCCCATAGGACACCCTGAGAGGTCCTCTGGTCCAGACCCAATGGTTCAGAGCATTTTGACGACATAAGGAGGACCAACACAGTATGAGGCAGGTGGTCATAATGTTATGCCTGACCGGTGTATGTTCTGTTGTTGAACAGTTGGTCGCTAAATTGGAATTAAACACACTTGGAGAGGATTTGAATTGCTATTTTAACACTCAAATATTTCCAGTTTTCCTTTGGTGCTGACTGGAACCTCTTCAGGAAGGAAAAACTCTGCATTTCTAAACAAATACATCAGTTGAAAGTTTTTTGGCCACCGTACAGCACTCTTAAAGTTTCTGCAGTGGAAAATGACCTTCTCAGTGCAAAGGGTTGCATGTCTTATAGGGGCTAACATCAGCAGTGAGAGCAAAACTCTCATTTTTAGATCTGTGTTTCTGGCCATCAGGCAAATTATATAACAGGTCCTACATTTAATTTCCTTTTTGCTCTGTTTTGGGTCTCTATCAATGTGTGATGTTAATATTTGGTTCTTTAGCTGTGTAGAAAACAGACAACAATGCTACGAGAACCAAAGCCAAACAGTGAAGAAGTTGTGGGATGGGAACGAAGTTGGGTGATTCTTTTAGCATTTAGCTTCTAACAGAAGGACCTTACAGCAGCCTTAAAGTTTCCATTGTGGAAAATGGTCGTGTCCCTGGCCCTCAGGCTAATTATATATTAGGTCCAACATTTAATTTCTTTTTTGCTCTATTTTAGGTCACCACTAATTCAGGATGTTAATATTTGGTTCTTTAGCTGCTTAATGTTCCACTGTATTGACTAGCTAGTTGCTAACTCTGTTTGTCTGCTGGTCTGGTGCTGAGCAGGTAGTAAGAAATGTTTTTTTTGTAGAAAACAGACAACAATGCTACAAAAACCAAAGTCAAACAGTGAAGTTGTGGGATGGAAAACAAGTTGGGTGATTCTTCTAGTATTTAGCTTCTTTACCCTAACAGAAAGACCATTCCTGCACATCGAAACAGAAAAGGGGAACAAATAATCCTCAAAGTAAACTCACCTTTGCCGTTATTGTGTGCTAGGGCCTTGTCGATAAAATCAGCCCCCTCCTCAAAGAAGGCACTGAGGTCGAACTGCTCGGTGTCGTTGGCCTGGATGCCGTGATACGTGATGCCGGTTCCGGCGTAGAAGTCTGCACTGGTGTTGACGTGCATGAAGGATGTTCCCTCGGCCACATTGAGGACATGCGTCACTCCGAGTTTCTGCAGTCGCATCGCATTCTGGGCAACAAACCTGCACAAGACCAGGCGAAAAACACATTAAATCGGTTGCTCTAGCAGGTTGCTGATGTCTGTGACAAACCTGTACACCAGGAAAAACTCAAGAGTTCCTCCACTGACAGCCAAATAAAACTTATTTTGTTCCCTCACAGCCCAGAATGATGAGCACACAGCAGTAGAACAAGACATCTGAGACAAATAACAGCACTAATAATAACACCCAACAGATACAGCGGAGCGGCGTGTCAGCACAATTTATCTTAAAGTGATATTTTGACAATATAGGTTGCACCTTTCATGACAGGCAGGATCACAGCATCTCCAGAGATGCAGCTGAATACTGCAGCGCTGCATGTTGCTGCTTCAAAACTGAGCACCAACTAAAATACTGTCGCTAGTAGGACAGTTACAAATGACTGGATAGATAGAGGCTTTGATAAGAGATTGAAGCTGAGTAACACTTGTGAATCTTCTGTCATCTGTTAAAATATCTACTGTTGAAGGTATGGGCCTTAAGAGTTGCAAGAAAAATTTAAAAACAGGCTGTAATACCTCTAAAACAGGAATATAAGTGATAGAAAACAGAAAAACAAGAAATAGTCTCACACCAGAAGTTGAATTTGGACATGTTTGGCATTTTAGCTCAACAAATATTCATTATCTAAAGATTAAAGTTCTTGTAAACAACACACTGAAATCACGTGATGCCACACTGACGTCAAAATTAGCTTCCTTTCTGCCTGCATGTTGAAAACGTTGACTGGATTAGTACATATTCCTGTAGATCTTTTTATCAGGTCATACATTTTGGCTTCTTACAGGTATAAATGCTGACGTGTGCCTGTTTTCAGTCCCCTGTTTGGTTTGTTAATGCTGTTTATCTTGCTTTCTTTTGAGGATGACGATGTGGTTTCTGCAGATTTTGTTAGATAGGCTAGTTAATGCACTAATTTTGTTAAGTTTGGGTGGAAGCTCGGGGTCTTACTGCATCACTAGTTCAGTTTCCCTCCAACCTTTTAGTCTTTCTGGCCTCTAGACTCCCAAAGTTTCAGTTACAATCTGGAAAAACAACTACTCTCCGTATATTGTTGGTCACTGGGTAAAGTAAAATGCACTTGTTTCATGTATTTAAAATGCTGCAATCTGCAATACTTCAATCTTTTTAGATTAAATAAAACTGATTACAGTATTATCTAAAAGCTACACCATGCATATCCTAAACTGTATCCTTTGTGAGTTGGTGGATCATAACATGACTTTGTGTTCACTGAGGAAAGACCTTAAACTTCAAAAAACAGTTCTTTTCATTTGGGAGTGGAAGAACTTCAAGAATCTCAACTGAAGCCAACGTATTTTTAATGAACTGAACGCTGATATTATCATCTAGTACCATTGTTGGACTTCCCTGCAACTGTTTTCAACATTTTCTGGAAATCCTAAATGCTTTGGTGGTTTCCTAAAGAGAGATCCAACAAACAAAGGTGTCCAAACACTTCATAAACTGTCTTACAAGTTGGCCAACTCTGGCAGAAGTCTATCGGACACGCAAATTAAATGGAAAAACCAAGTTGAGGAGTCTTAGTAAGGTGTTGGGGTACCACGTAAACTGTCCAAAGATATTCCCTCATTTAAGGTTTAAATGATGACATGTTGGTTCACGATCTCTCTTAGGTGTTCAATTTCATCAGACCATTCAGTGAACCTTGTGAACTGTGGATTAAAATGACCACTCCCATCAGGACAGAAGTGTTCCATCACAGAATAAAGAACAACTTTGTATTGATTTGCAGTGACCCTTCTCTCTGAGGGAACCCAAAGCAGGGCAGGCAAGAGTTATGGGACGGACGCTGGAAAAAGACATGCCAACACATCATTTCAGAGCTTTTACATTCACTAATTTCAAGCACAACAGATAAAAAAAAAGACTCTTCTCCTCTCCAGCACCTTTACCTCCCACTATACCCACAATAAAGCCACTTCTGTTTACCTCTTTTCTGACAATCTTTGCGTTTTAACAACTACAACCCTGCAAATTAGAGCCAACAAGCCTGTACAACAAAATAAACACACAAAGCAATACGAGGTTCTGGCTGCTCGGTCCCGCTTGGCCCGATGCCTGTGTCCAGTGTTGCCATCCAACCTGGCCGGAGGCATCGATCCTGAATAAAGCTGCTCTTTATAAGTGTTATTAAGGTTTTATGGAACATTTAGTGTCAATAATTGTACATAATTTATGTTTAAACTAGAAAAATTGCACCGTATTGTTGCTAGACAAGACAAACAAAAGTCATAGAAAGGTAATACTTATACCGATCAGTTAAAACTTTACGCGATTGACCCCAGTTTGCAGTATCTTTTTGTGCATGTAGTAATGTACCAATCAGGTTATATTTTTTACATTTTTTTCCTCATCAGAGTCATTCTATATTTAGTATCGCCAAACAGCATTTTCCTACATATCCTAGAATGTAAATTAGCTGTAGTACCTTTTTGTGTCACCAGAGGAAGCCTTTTACTGTGTAATATTGTAGCGGAAGTTTCGTAAGTAAAGGAGCACCATGACAAAGACTTAAGGTGATTTACTGGCCTCTAGCCAGCGCACAAGTACCAACTTAAGGTGGAATAAAATAAAACATCACTTCTGTATCCCAGCAGAACATCTAACAGATTTTTTTTAACGTGACAGCAGATGACAATAGATGCAAACAAAAAAATTGGGCATAGGATTGATCAAGTAAAAGCTATCATGATCAGAAGCATTACATATCTTTGCTTTCTAACAACTACAACCCTGCAAATTAGAGCCAACAAGCCTGTACAACAAACAAAACACACAAAGCAATACGAGCTTTTGGCTGCTCGGTCCCGCTTGGCCCGATGCCTGCGTCCAGTGTTGCCATCCAACCTGGTCGAAGGCATCGATTCTGAATAAAGCTGCTCTTTGTAAGTGTTATTAAGGTTTTATGGAACATTTAATGTCAATAATTGTGCATAATTCATGTTTAAACTAGAAAAAGTGCACCGTATTGTTGCTAGAAGAGACACAACCAGAGTATACAAACGGCAGATTTGTGGTGTAAGCAGAAGATATCTTATTTTAAATTCTACACAAGAATCAAATCTATATTTGTGTTGCTTTAATTCAGGTCCAGGCATCATAAATCTCCATAACCGTGTAAAACGCTCACCCTGACAGCGCCGTGTGCTTTAATTTTACTGCTAGATCTGCTTACAGTCAATACGAGACGGGGTGAGGCGAGGCTAGGTGACCCTGGGCAGCTCCCTGGAGGCGGTGGCTGCAAGAACTAATAATAAAAAAATCCTCTCCACCACCATTTTGCTTTACGGTCATCGGAGGAGGGATGAAGGAGGCCATCTGCCTGCATGTCAGCTGAAGGGCAGGGACTCGGACATGTGGTGAAACAAAGCCAAACACTCCTTTTTCTACCAAGTTTCATTCACAAAACGCATATTTAGGCTGAGTTCCTCTTCATAAATGATTCAATAAATGCTTACACATACAGTACGAGCACTAAAAGCAACATAAGTAAAGAGGGAATAATGCTGAGGCGTCTGTGTGCGAGTGGATGTGCCGAAGCTTTGTTCCTTTACTGTACTTCCACACAACACAATGCGGAGGGTTCACCTGGGTTCGCCGCCACCGGTTTCCTTCCTCCTGTCCCAGCCTCCTCACCCAGGGATCTGCAGTCCCAACACATCCATTATTAAAGAGCAGCTTCACAAAGAGCCAGAGTGTTTCTCAGAGCAAACAACCACACCTTTAAGTCTGTCCCTGAGCTGCTGACTACAACCCATCTGAAAACTGTGCAAAGTGCAGTCGTAATCCATTTACGGACCGTAACCTTTTACCGACTAGTTGAATAAAGACAAGTGCTGCTCTGGTCGGCGTCTTGTTTTATTGAAATTATTCACAGGTAAGCATCTTTAATTTTGTGTTGGCAGTCTGCATTAAAAGTTGAATTCGGAAGTTTGCACGCACCTTAAGAGGCCATGTGATGCTTTTTGAGGTAGTTGTACATCTACCTTCACATGCATGTAAAAATGTCCCAATCAGATTTTTTATTTTCCTGATCAGAGTCATTGAATATTTTGTGTCTCCTGATACCATTTACCTAGATTTCCTACAAAGTACATTCGCTGTAGTACCTTCTATTTGCCACCAGGTAGAGCCTTTTACCGTTTCATACTATAGCAAACGTATGGTAAGTCAAGGAGCACTGTGACGAAGACTTAAATAAGGCTTACTGAAGTCTGGGCATTGAACAAGTGCAAATTTAAGGTAGGATAAAATAAAACATCACTTCTGTGCTCCAGTAGAATATCTAATAGTTGTTTTTGTGCGTTTGTATGATGCAAACACAAAGTCACGTAGAAGTTATAATACCGATCAGTTAAGACTTTAACCCAATTTGTAGTACCTTTTTTTGCCATCAGGTTGAGCCTATATACTGTTTAATGCTATAGCGAAAGTTTAGTAAGTAAAGGAGCACTGTCACGAAGACTTAAATGAGTTTTACTGACTTCTAGCCAGCACACAAGCGTCATCTTAAGCTGCAATAAAATAAAATATGATTTCTGTATCCCAGCAGAATATCTAACAGCTGTTTCTTGAGTATCTGTATGACAATGGAGCCACACAAATAAAGTTAAACGTTACCGCAATCAATCGAAAACGTACAAAGCTGAAAGTCCATTCTGTGTTTCCATGTAAATATCAAGCAAATTTTAAGTAACCTTCTGAAACGTAGAAAATAAGGTTTGTTTCTGCTTGGAGCAAAATAACTGGGCTGTGTAATGTGGCCAGTAGGTGGCAGTATAAGCCACAATTTCGCTTACTTATTTATTAATACTACCTTTCTTTATATGGTTTTAAGACCTATTTTTGAATTCTACTCATGCATTTTCTTGAAATATGATATGGTATTCCTGTGTTTGCTTTTAATATTAAAGTAAAAATTTGTGTTTATTGTATTGATTAATCTTGTAAATCTTTCACCAAGTTTAACTCGATTTCTCTCTTTTGCTTCTTTGGTCTTTTTTCTTTTTTGGTTTGGCCACCTGTTGTTATTGGTTTTCCTTTGTTAACTCTGTTTGAAAGGTGCCATATTAATATATTTTTTAAATTATTAATCAAAACTATTGTAAACATCATGGGGTTTGTGAGATTGAGAACAATTATTTAACTGTGTCTTGACCTGAAAAAAATCCTGTATTTATAGACCTCAGACTACATATTGAAGTCTAAAAATGGTTAATGGGCCCGATTCTTTGGGGAATCTAACATTTAACGGTTATTTTTAAGGTCAGATCTTTTTCCTACTTGAGTCATGAGCTGCAAAAAGGAGAAAATGTGCTGCACCATGTACTCGCATTGTGTTAATTGCTGCATTTGTTTTGATCCGATTTCACCGGCCAGCTACACAATTAGATTTGTACTGGGGAACAACTAATAGGATGAATCAGCAGAGAGGCTTACTGGGTCCCAGCGGTGGAAACGGTGGACGAGGTTCAGGCTTTAATCAACAATCGATACCGCCCCGGCCAGCCTCAGTAGTATCATTTTACACTACTCGCCGCTTTCAACCTGTTTGGACACAATATTCAGTGTTTACTTTATAATCAGCAGACATAATTTCCTCATCAGGCATCAAAACCTTCTCTTCAAAGCGAACCATAGAACTGATTTGGAGTTTCTCTCTGATGGGCTTCAGGAGTGCCAGCACTTTGTCTGGAGACTTGGCCGCACCGTCTGGCATATTCAGATTGATTCTGTAGCAGCACCGAGCTATAGCAATGTGCTTGTATTCAGTGCTGGAGCCACATGATGGACTGCAGAGACAACGAGCTTCTCGGGGGGCATCGCTGCATCACTTCTCTACCAGGAATCCATAAAAGTAGCATTAGGAACTGCTCCAGAAAAGCTTATATCACATTACAGCTCAGCAAAATGTATCTGAAAGATAGATTTTCTGCAGCTGTTGTTATTTATTCAGATTTGACACTAGAAAACAGAGAATGTTTGGTATTTTTGCTTTACACCGCAAGAAACCTAAAAGTCCACTACAGATGGAAAGGTTGTCTGTACACTTGATCTTAAAAGTTAGTGTTTATCTTGGTCACAAATCCTGTTCTGGTCTTGTTTTATTGAAAATATGAACAGATCTTTAACTTTGTATTTGGTGTCTGAATATACAGCTGAAGTCAGACCTTTGCATACTTATGAAGCCAAATGATGAATTTTGTGTTTTTTTATTTTCATCAATGTGTTATACAGTTGCTTTTATGTGCATGTAGGAATGTACCGATCAATCAGGTTTTATTTGTACTCCCCCCCATTAGTCATTTAATATTTAGCATCTCACGAAACCCTTTCCCTACGTTTCCTAGACTGTACATTAGCTGTAGTGCCTTGCTGTGTCACTAGACAAAGCCTTTTACTGTATAATACTGTAGTAAAGGAGCACAGTGACAAAGACTTAAGGAGACTTACTGACCTCTAGGCCAGCACACAAGAGTCAACTTAAGGTGGAATAAAATTTTAAAAATCATTTCTGTATCCCAGCAGAACATTTAGCAGATGTTTTTGCATATCTGCATGACAACGGATGCAAACAAAAAGTTCTAGATAGGTATCACTAACACCGATCAGTTATAACTTTATGCGATTGACCCCAATTTGTAGCACCTTTTAGTGCATGTAGTAATGTACCAATCAGGTTTCATTTTTACATTTTTTTCCCTCATCAGCGTCATTAAATACGTAGCATCTGAAAATAGCATTTTCTTACATTTTCTAGAATGTAAATTAGCTGTAGTACCTTTTTGTGCCACCAGGGGAAGCCTTTTACTGGTTAATATTGTAGCGGAAGTTTCAAAAGTAAAGGAGCACTGTGACGAAGACTTAAGAAGGCTTACTGACCTCTAGGCCAGCACACAAGTGCCAAGTTAAGGTGGAATAAAATAAAACGTCACTTCTGTATCCCAGCAGAATATCTAAGAGCTTTTAACGTGACAGCAGACGAGAACAGATGCAAACAAAAAAATGGAATATAAGTCAACACTAATACCGTTAACACTAGCCCTGTTGCATGTGAAGGATCTCACATGTTAAATTCCCGCTCTGTGTGTATCTTGGTCACAATTTAAAAAAATAAACCTGAATCAAGATTTTTAAAAAAATATTATGTGATCATGTTGAGAAAAAATACTCTATCTACAACATGTACTCAGTTATTCACTGTCCTCCAAAAAAACGACCCCATGGTTTGTTTGTTTGTGCAGGAACCTTATTACAACCTAACACTTCGCTTCAACCAGTTTGAAAGGCGCGTTATCTTTGAAAACATCAATGAAAAACTGCCAAAAACACATCATTTATCTGCCCCAAAAACTGTAAAAAGACAAGAGATCATCAATTTCAAAAATATGGAAAAAATTTGCATTTGATGTTCCATTCGTCAGGAAAACGAATCAAATCTAACCTAAAAACAAGATTTAAACCACTTTATTCTACATATATCATTTTTAAAAACTCACCAAAGACAAATGGTTTGCACCAAGTTATGTCAAAAACTAAAAATTCTGCTTTCCTCAATGCAACTAAGAAGCCATGATCCACTCAACTGTGACCAACAGTCATGTGACGAAAATTTAAGAAACGCAAAGCAAAAATAAAACATATTAGACTGATAAAATAAATTCAACATGGATCAAGATCAGGTAATTGATAGCAAGTCATTGGAGGTGAAACATCCTTCTAGAGTTAATGTGAAGAATCGTGTGAAAACATCTAGTTAAATATAAATAATCTATATATATAAAATATCTATAGAATAGAGAGTCCCCTAGTTGTCCAGTAACACCTGTGGAAAAATGTTGTACTTGTTGATTTCAACTTTAGTTTTTTCATTTTTTAGATTATTATTGGCATCATACCTGCATCATCCTGCACAAAAGACATTTCTGAGTTCTCTCTACTTCTAGTCCTGGTTGTTCTGTTTCCATAGAGGCACAGGACTGTATATTGTAGTGAAAAATGAGTCTACAGTGGGTTAAAATGTGACAAGAGAGAGCTAAATTGGAACTTTTGAGACTTAACACTTGAATAGTCACTGCTATGAGCTACAAAACCACTAACTGGTGCCAAGATTTCACCAAAACACCCAAAGAAAGAATGACGAAAACCAACGAGGACTGAGGAGTATCGTGTTTCTTTCTCTGGAACACAAACATTTCAGTCCAACCCGAGCAGGAAGCAGCAGAAACTGGTTTTACTGTAACACCGAGCTGTAAATCCCTAAAGAGTCGGCAGGTTCATTACAAACCCGATAGTCGACCAACAACCCTGGATTTATGTTCCAGCTGCTGACATGTTGAATCTACAGAAACGCCACATTCACTGGGAGCTCAGAGTCTTAGCATTAGTTAGAAGTCATTTATTTTTATCATGATGTCATTATTTAGATGTTTTTGTTTCCACCGCAGGAGTAATCTGTCACAAATAATTGCATGAAAATTTTCCCTTCAACAATTTACTGTTACTTTACCAATTTTTCCGTTTTGTTAAATTTCTGAAAATAACCAGTAAAAATCACAGAAAAATTGTTTTATGACTAGCATAAAACTAAACTTTGTTGTCTGACTTGCTTTAAGCACCTGAGCTGAAAAAAAACGAATGTCTAACTTTTTTAACCTGTAATTTCTTCAACAGTTTACTGTTATTTTTTTTTTTTTTTTTTTTTTACAGATTTTCCCTATTTTGTTAAACTACAGGTAAGAGCTCGTAAAATCACTGAAAAACAGTTTGAATTTACAATTATTGAATTATTTATTTTTTTACAGTGCAAAGGTTTTTCTATAATTAGGACTAGAATGTGGTTTAAAAACATTTTGCTATTATTTTTTACAAATTTTCCATTATGTTGAATTACAGATCATAACTAATAACATTATAGGACTTTTTTAAAGTTCACTAGTATATATATTAACAAATAAATGAAACAAGCCCTGTAAATGGATGGATGACGGATGGTAGATGGATGATTGGATGGATGGATGATGGATGGATGGACAGATGGTAGATGGATAGATTGATGGATGGATTGATGGATGTATGACAGATGGATGGATGGATGTATGGATGGATGGATGGATGGATGTATGGTAGATGGATAGATGGATGGATGGATGGATTGATGGATGTATGACGAATGGATGATGGATGGATGGATGGATGATAGATAGATGGAAGACGGATGGATGATAGATGGATGGATGGATGGATGGATGGATGGATGAGGAGTGATGATGGAAGGATTGTCAGAGTGGAAACTGGTCCTGAGTGTCCTTCACGGATCCGTTTCTGTGGCTGATTACCGGAGCCCGGTTTCTCCGGCACTAACCCCTCGTTTCTCCGGTACTAACCCCTCTTTTCCCCGGTACTAACCCCTCGTTTCTCAGGTACTAACCCCTCGTTTCTCCGGTACTAACACCCCCATCCCGGTGCTTGTTGTGGGGCTCCGCTGTTACACAACATCCACCTGTGCGCCGCTTCCTGGAGGTTATTTGTTGACAACAACAGGCGGTCGGTCGGAGGGAACGGAGTCGCCACAACAACACGCCGCCCTGCAGGACCTGCGACATGGCCGTGACCGCCCCAACCTGCCGGTGCACCTGTCGGGCTCCGGTGTTTATTTATGACTTTATTATTGTGGACTCACGCGTTGCCGACGTAGATTCTGGGGAAGACCTCGTTGAAGTGCTGCGTCGGGAGGCTGTAGAAGCCGCTTCCGTCCGACAGCAGCTCGTTCAGCGTCTGGACCGTCGCCTCGCCGCCCGGAGGAGCCGCCGCCGGGACGTCGGGCGGCGGCTGCGGCTGCTTGGAGGGGCTCAGGTGCTTCTTCATGCTCCGCGTGGTTCCGGTTCTCCGGGGCTAAACGGCGGACAGCAGCTCCGGGAGCCTCCGCCGCTTCTCCTGCATCTTCACCTCCGCACGTGAGGCTCCGTCTGCAAGGTGTCTGTCTGAGGAGGCGCGAGCTGCTCCTCGGCTTCGACCAATCACAGTGAAGCACGCAGGTGTGTCCGCGGCCAGTTCCGGGTTTGGCTGTCACAATAAAACACTTCTTTAATGAAAGCCACATTTTTACTGCTTCTTTCAGATCTTACTTTTCACATCTGGATCACAGTTAGTCCATTTAAAATCTGATTTTGCAGCTAAATGCCCTTTTGTAAAGCATTAGATCCTATTTGTACACTTTCAGATTTTATTTTTACAGATTCAACCTTGTTTTCTTTCAGTTTTAGATTTTTTGTAAATTATTTTTTACAGCATTCCCCCCCCCCATTTGTCAGGTCTTTTTTTTTTTCAATATTGGCTCTTATTTTTTCAGTTTCAGATTTTTGGGGGGTGTTTTAAAAATGTTTTTACTGTATTTTTTCCATTTTTCATGTCATTTTTTTCAGTATTGAAACTTATTTTTTCAAATTCAGATTTTTATTATATATTTTTTTATTTTTTTACAGTAGTTTTTCCCCAATTTTCAGGTCATGTTTCTTCAATATTGGATGCTATTTTTTCAATTTCACATGTTTATTTTATGTTTTATTTCTTTTTTTTTAACAGGAGTTTTTTTTGCCATTTTTCATATGTTTTTTTCAATATTGGAATTTATTTTTCAGTTTCAGATTTTATTTATTTATTTATTTATTACAGTACTTTTTTCTCCATTTTCTCCATATTTTTTTCAATATTAGATCAGATTTTCAGATTTGTATTTAATTAATTAATCAATTTGCTTATTTATTTGCTTATTTATATATTTATTTGTTACAGTGTTTTCCCCCCATTTTTCAAGTCATGTTTTTTTCAATATTGGATGTTATTTTTTCAGTTTCACATTTTTATTTATTTTTATTTAAAATCTCTTCTTTAAGTGGGACCTGAACAAGAAAGCACACGGTTATAAGACAAAAATAATTTTGAAATTACCAGAAGGAAAGTAAAGACACACAAAAAACAAGAATCCAGTTCAAGAAACACATTTGCTGAAAACCGATCTGCCAAAAAACGCCAATATTGTAATTTCTTTCACCTCATTTTTACTCAGCAGTTATTTATTACCCAGATTGAGAACAGGAGTCCTTGCAGTGCTTTTATTTTTTAGCCACTGTCGTCCAACTTCCGGTGCTCCTGTACGTGTTTCCGGTGACTTTACGTCTCCCAGCAGACACACCCGACCGGCGGTCAGACTGAGGAGACTCCAAGCTGGACTCGGTGCTGCCTTCAGGTGCTGCTGGTGTCTTTTTAAAACCAGTTCAAGGTTTAGAATCAAACTGGGAACCAGTTTGGAGCCTCTCAGACAGAAAATACCCAGAATCCTCTGCTGCAGATGTCAGCTGTTTGTGGTGAATTCAGAATAAAAACTGGAATCTGTGACTCAGTTTGTTGTTCTGGTGGTTTCTATTCCTGCAGGTCCTTCAGCACAACAGGTGATCAGTGGTTTGATTCTTTACATTTAGTCTAAACTGGAAGAAAATCTGCTTTATTTATGAATTTATCTGCAGAAAACATTTATATAACTAATAAAATTCAGATTACATCATGAATTTATAGCAAAAACAGATAAATTTTATTCATAATTGTCACCTTCAGGTGCTTTCTAGTGGCTTTTAGTTTTATTATATCATGGTAAAATGACAATAAATCTGCTTTTATATATTATATAATTTCTTCTGAGTTATATTTCACTAAAAAATGCCTCAAATTATGAAACTAGTGGAATTTTTACTGCTCAGAATGGATCTTTCAGGGATTAAATGCACATGTGCCACCTTATTATTAGAAATCTCTGCATTTTCTTTTAATTTCTGATCATTTTAAAAACAAAAACGTCACTTACGCTCAAGAAAATGAATCTCTAATTAGCAGAAGTGGTTTCTAAAAAGATGAATTCCCAGTTTTCTTATTATTTTAGTGCAAAAACATCTTTAAAAGATGCAAAAAAAAATCCTCTTTGCAGAAAAAAAAACCCTGATCTAATGCCTGTGCATGTGATTATAAACAGGATTTTATTTATATATTCTGAAGTAAAGCCTTTAAAGTCACATTTTTTTTACTTTAAAGCAGCATTTTTGAATATTATATTCTAGAAAATGCTGTTTTAAAGTGGAAAAATAGACATATGAAGATAAAATCATCAGATAAAAGGGAGGAAAAACATAAGAAGGAAAATAAAAGGTGTGAAATGCAAAGTGAAGGAAGGTGTGAAGATAAAACTAGAGCTGAGCTGATTTTCATGAAGGTGTGAAACAGAAACTCCTCAATTATCACCTTAGAATCATAAATTAATCAGATTAAAGTCTGGATTCTGTTTATAAATCGTTCTGGAGAGACTTTTTATTACTGATGGTAACTTTCCTTGTGTGCTTTTTTAAAATGTTAACTGTTTACTAGATGTATTTATTTTATTACAGCTGCTTGTTGAGGTCTGAAGGATCTCATTAAATGTAATAATTAAACATGCATATGAAGAAATCTGATATAAAAACCTTAAAAACAATTATAACTACAAAAATAAGATCCAAAACTGAATAAAAATGACCTTAAAATGGGGGAAAATGGACACTCACACAATAAGATCCAAAATTTAAGCAAATGACCCAAAAATGAAAAAAATAAAATAAAATTATGATGTAAAATTGTTTAAAAAAATAAACAAATAAATCAAAAATCTCAAACTGAAAAAAAAGATTTAACGTTAAACTAAAAAAAATCTGAAAATTACAGAAATAAAGATACAAAATAAGAACAAAATAAGATGCATAACTAATAATAACAATAACAATAATAATAAGAAGAAGAAGAAGGAGAAGAAACTTGGACCAAAAAATAATTTCTAAGAATTTGATATAAAACCATAAAATCAAAAGTTAAACTGAAGAAAACACGATTTTAAAAGACTAATAAAAATTACCATAAATTAAAAGTTGACATAAAATGTGAAACTACATCTCGATGAAAGAAAAAACTGTGTATATTAGGACTGAAATATGGCAAATGATGCATTATTATTATTATTATTATTATTATTATAGCAGGTTTTTTTTTTTAAAAAAAAAAAAGACCCAAGACTTAAAGAAAAAACCGTAAAAATAAATTTGAAAATTGACAAAATATGATGCAAAACCATCCATCAATCCATCCATCAATCTATCCATCAACCAGATAAAATGAAACTATTCACTGCCTTTAAATCAGCTAAAATCTTATTATTTTGCAGATTTTTGCTGTTATTTGAAAGAAAATTCTGAATATTAAAGATTTAAAAATGGGAAAGATATTTTTCACAGTTGTTTTACAAATTTTCCCTCTTTTGTGAAACTGATTAATATTGATAATTGTTCTTAAAAAGAAAAAAAAGATCCAAGATTGAATAAAATATGACCTTAAAATGAAAAAATAAGTTCCAAAAATATAAAAATACATTTTCAAACTGCAAAGAAACAAGTACAAAATCAACAAAATATGATACAAAACTTAAAAATAAATAAATAAAATAAGATCTAAAACTGTATAACTAGTAATTCTTGGAGGTTTAAAGCATTAACATAATGTTTTATCTATTTATTATAAATAATTCTGTATTGTGACCATATAGAAAGTTTATTTTTAAATTTTCTTAATTTTTGATTAACTTTGACTGTCAGATTTAACTATTTACTGCCTTGAAATCAGCAAAAATGTTTTTATTTTGCAGACATTGGAAAGAAAAATTCTGGATATGAAGGACTGATTTATTCACAACCAAAAAATATTCAATTCATGAGAGAATTTTTTCCTCTAAACCGATTTTGACGTTGATTTAATCACTGATTCATCAGCTCCATGAAGTCTGATCGGCCACAAGATGGAGCCACTTTTCTGTCAAATAAACCCAATAAAACTGCAAACCTGTGATTTTCAACCATCAAGAGCCTCGAGTCAGAGAATAATTCCAAGCGTTGAAGGTAAATAATGATCAGATTTAAGTTAATGAGGCGTTTCTTCACTGAAAACATTCATTTCATCCAGAAAATGTGACTCATTAAGATGATTTTAAAGCTTTTTATTTCTTCTCGGGTAACTTTATTAGTTCTACTTCACTTCTTTCTACAGAATAAGAGTCAAACTTCTCTAATTTTGTGACTTTATCGACACGTTTCATCGCTTTTAATCAGATTTTTAGGTAAACATAATAATTTCATGACTCGACAACAGTTTCCTGTATTTTTTTGCAGGGTTTTTTTTGCAGTTTTTGGGCCTCTGAATCCCACCGAGACGCTCCGTCTCCACTCAGATGATCTTGACCCATTTCACTCGCAGCCGGTTGTCGTTTTTTTTGTGTGCGTTGCCATGGCGACGCGGGGAGATGCAGTGTGACGCCATGGCAACAACAGATCTGGAGGAAACACAGTCTGAGCTGCTGTTGTTCTACACCTGCATGTTTCTGAGCTTCAATCTGACCTGAAAACAAGGAATGTTCCAGAAACTCCACCTGAAGTTCACGATTATCACTACTTTCAGGTATTTTAGGAGATAAAAAACACAGAAACTCACTTTTTCTCAGTTAAAACGTCTAAATCATTGTGTTTAACCTAAAAAATTTTCAGTATCGATCCTCCAAAGCTACCAAACACAGTAAAGAAGTAAAGTTTACGTTAAAAGAGTCACATTTCTCACGATTATTAGACATTAAACGATCCATAAACTTCTCACAGTTTAATTTTAATAAAATGATGCAAAATCTTATCAAAAATTTAAGATTTGAGCATCAGAATTTAGTTTTTCTACTTTTTTCTTCCATAAATCATCAGATTTATCAGTTGTTTCTGTAGATAAAGAGGTTTAAACAGTAATTAATTAAAGATCTGCTATTATATCAGTTAAAAGGACCAAACCAAGACTCTCAGAACAGAGTATTTTTTGGTACTTTTACTACATTGAAGGATCTAATACTTCTTCCATCTCTGTACACAAATGATACTGATGAGATTCTCAACAGTTTCGCAGCTTTTTCTCAAATAAAACCCTCATAAAAGCAAAATTTTGATTTTAATCTTTTTTTATTTTAATCTTTAATTTCTCTTTTCTTTTATATTCTATTTTATTTTATTATCTTAATTTACAAAACAAAAAAAGTGGATACTAATTGAAATACTGTATGTATAATGTACTCTATGTTCTGCTCCACTTAAGAAAAATAAAGAATTACAAAAAAAAATAAAAGCAAAATTTTGACCCTTTCAACTTCACTAAATTGAGGATTTTCCTCTAAATAGTCAAAAATAAAGATATTTTTGCTCTACACACTGTTTTTACATGAGTGTATTTGTACTTTTACTACATGAAAGGATCTGAGTACTTCCTCCACATCTCTACTGATGAGAATATCATTAATTTTGTTGCTTTTTGCCAAATAAAATCCCTATAAAAGTAAAATTTTGACCCTTTTAACTTCACCAAATTGAGCATTTTCTTCGAAATAATCAATAATAAAGATATTTTCCTTCTTCACATTATTTTTACAGGACTGTATTTGTAGTTTTACTACATAAAGGACCTGAATACTTCCTCCACATCTTTATACACATGATACTGATGAGATTCTCATTAGTTTTGCAGCTTTTGGAGCTAAATTTTGACCTTTTTGAGGCATTTGAGGACAATTTTCAGTTCTCTAAAGAGAGGAAATTCATCAAACAGTCAAAAACAAAGGCATTTCTTACTTAACACACTGTTTTTATGTGACTTTATTTGTACTTTTATGACGGTAAAGGATCAAAACATTTCCTCCACATCTGTACACAGATGATTTTGCAGCTTTTGGAACTAAATTTTTACCTTTTCTGAGGCATTTGAGGGGAAATTTCATTCCCTACAGTGAGAAAATTCATCAAATCATCAAAAATAAAGATATTTGTCACTTAACATAGTATTTTACATGAATGTATTTGTAGTTTTACTTCAGTAAAGGATCTGAATACTTCTTCCAACTACGTACAAACACAATGCTGATGAAAATATCAACAGTTTTGGAGCTTTTAGAGCTAGATTTTGACTTTTTTGGAGGCATTTAAGGAGGAATTTCAGTTCTCTAAGTTGAGGAAATTCATCAGTCAAAAATAAAAACATTTTTCATTTAACACACTGTTTGTACATGAATGTTTTGATGTTTTTACTTAAATAAAGCATCTGAAGACTCCTAAACTGGGTCATAATAATGAAATACGAGTGAGAAAACGAGTCAAAGATGTCGATTCTTATATTTCTAGGGTTTCTAGATGGATCCTCAGATGATCCGGATGATGTTTTTTTTTTTTTTACTTTTTTGGATGTTTAGTTTGAGTTTTTCACCTATTTTTGTATCTCATCACACATTAGGCATCAAATACAGATTGAAGACAGTGATTAAACCTAGTAATATTGCATATATCTTGTAATATCGCTCCATGTTTATAATTTAATGAACATTTCCACCATTTTTGAACCAAGTAGTTTTAAAATCAACCGTTTAATCTCCTGTTTTCCAGCAGCTGTGAGACGTTTCAGTCGTTATTTCTGGGTTTTATTTCCCGTTTTACACTGAGAATGAGCAGGAGATAATACAACATAAAGATACAGATCAGATAAATTATGGTCTGGATCTGCGACGGAGCCTCGTCTGGTTCACAGTAGACTCGACTTAACTCTGATTTAGGAGCTTCTTTATTGACAGTTCTGCTGCTCAGTCGGTTAAGTGGATGAAAACCAGCTGAGTCCTGCAGCAGAAATCCGATTTAAAATCTGATTTAACCAGAATAATCGCAGACATTTAGGTTCTCTTACCTTAGGATGAAAAACCTGCATGTAGCAGGATGATGATGGAGATTTTAGAAGATATTCTGTAAGAATATTTCACACTTTAAGCTCTCAGTGGAGCTGATTTGTGAGGAAGAGGGTTTCATTTAGAATTTATTTGATGGTTTCTCTGCATTTTCACCATAAAATCTTTAAAGAAGAAGAAAACCTGAATGTGATATTTAGTAAAACACATCGTGACTAAATAAATAAATAAACAAATAAATAAATAAATAAATAGAAAACAATGGTGAAAATCTGGCAGCGAGGGTGCCAGAAAAAAAGTGTCAAAAAACGGTGGAAGTTCACAATCTGTAAAAACAGTGATGATAACGGCAAATATCTGTAAAATAAAAAAATTATAAAACAATTACAATTATCTGATTTACATACACTAAACTGTAATTTTATGGTCAATTTTTTAAAATATTTTTAAACTGTATTTTACATTATTTTACTTAATTAAAATATGAATTAATATTTAGATTCTGTGACTTTAGCAGATTTTCTCTGTAGAAAATCTGCTAAATAACAGTTAAAAAAATGATTTCCCATTTTTTAAAATAACAGCAAATATCTGTAAAATAAATAAATTTTTAAAAAACTAAAAAAATTTAATGACCTGATTTAGATACAGTAAACCATAATTTTATGGTCAGTTTGTTAAAAAAAAAAAGCAAAACTGTATTTTACATTATTTTCCACTCAGCATGTAAAGTAATATTTAGTTTTAACAGATTTTCTCTCCATCTCCTATTTTTTATTATATTTTATTATTATATATTTTTATAAATAACAGCAGATATCTGTAAAATATCGGGGGTTTTTAACTTATTTGTTTTTTTTAGTGACTTTACAATAAAATCATAATATTCTATGGTCATATGCTATAAAGGATAATTGATGATGAAATTACTGATACAGATGTTATTCATAATCTCGTCCTGCTGTTTGGGACAAAAAAGTCTGATTTAATTAGTTTTTATCTGGAATTTAACTACAGGAGAAAACGGTAAAATAACAGAAAAGCTTTTGTTTGTTTGTTTTTATCATTTTTGAATCCCTGAAGCCATTTTTCAGTCCTTAATAGACATATTTTATACTTAGAATTTTTGACAATAACAGCAAATATCCATAAAACTGTGATATTTTTTCATTTCTAAAAATAATTCATCTTTTTTTCTGTAATTTTCCAAAATATTATCTGTAACTCAACAAAACATAAAAAAATCTCTAAAACAAAACTCAAAATATTTTCACCGTTTTCCGTTCATTTTTCCTCCAGAACTGATTAAATCTGCGTCGACATGAGAGCAGATCTTTAATCAGAATATTGATCTTATCTCTTCCGGTGAATTTCCAGTGGAAAGACGGATTTGCATTTTCATGTCACAAGAACAAACCTGCAGGATTTATTATTTATTTTTTATTTAAAGTCTGTGTGGGAGAAACATGTGAAGAGTTTTTATTTTTAAACTCCAGCAGAGGTCAACGTTCGGCTCTGGATGCTGAAATGTTCTGAGAATCTGTAGAAATCTTCCTGTTTTCTCCTCCAGATGGAGCTCAGATGAGCTGGACTCTCCATCTTCCAGCTTCAGATCAACCTCAGCCTTTTATTCTGCAGTTTCTTCGTCTTATGAGGAAACAGAACGATGGACTGAACCACCTAATTAAACCCAGTGCTGAAGGAAACCTCCGTCAGGACGTGGAAGCTGCAGAAAACGAGTTTGCACACGAGTTTTTGTCATTTTTTTCCATTTCTTCTTCTGGGTGACTTCATTCATCTCCCAGATGAGAGTAAAGGTCTCGACCTTTAGTGTTTTACTTTCAGCTGAGGTTTGTTTCAGAGCTTTTACTGCTTTTCTTCACCGGTTAATTAAATCTGAGGCCTGCAGACGACTGAAAACACAGAGTTGGTCTAAAACGGGAAAACACAACTTAAATCACGTCTCAAATGATTTAAGTTGAAATTTTGATGAAATATTCAGATTTTTAAGTTAAGATTTGGTTCATTTTTCCTCATGTTACACAAGTTTAAGTAAGAAAAAAAATTGTAGAAAAGTTGAAAATACAACAATTGTTATGGTTTTTACAGTTTCTCGCTCTCAAAAATGATTTAATTTTGACCAAATTTTGAGATTTAAGCTTAGATTTGGTTCATTTTTCCTCACAGACCAACATTTTTCACATAATGTGTTCAAGAAAAATTTAAAATCTGACCTTTGCTTTCAGTTTCTAGCTCTCCAAAGTTGTTTAATTTGGATGGAATATAGAGATTTTCAGCTTAGATTTGGTTCATTTTCATCACTAAACACTGTAGTAGACATGGTTTGCCAAAAAAGAAATGTGAAAAAGTTGAAAATCAAACATTCTTGATGAAATATCAAGATTTTAAGTTTTGTTTTGTCATTTATTTGTATTCACAGAACCTCCAATTACACATCATTTGTTGAAGAACAGTGGAAAAATTTGTCGTCGACAATTTATTGAATAATTTTGATGAAATATAAAGATTTTTAGATTAGATTTGGTTCATTTTCCTCACAGAACAATATTTCACACAAAATCTGTTCAAGAATTGTTGAAAAATTAAAAATACGACCTTTGTTTTGTCTTTTTACAGTTTGTAACTCTCAAAAATCATGTAATTTTGATGAAATATTGATTCTTAGCTTAGATTTGGTTCATTTTTCCTCATGTTTTAATTTAAAAAAAAACTAAAAGAAATGTTTGAAAATCCAACAATTCTTTCTGTTTGTGGCATTTCTTGCTCTCAAGAATGGTATAATTTTATCACATTTAATAGAAAATATGACTTTTAAACTCATGTTTTGGGGTTTGGGGGGTAAATTCAGAGCAGATCTCTGTTTATTAGGAGAATTTATTGTAATAAAGTCACTCAGATGGACATTTAACTACATTTTCTCCCCTTTTCATTAACACATTCTCTAAATTCTGTTTATTTCTTAAGTTAACAGTAAATGTGAGATTAGAATCTTCTTTTCTATTTGAACTTTTCTACCATGACTGAGCAAACATCTTCACCTGAATTATTCACATTAGAAATCCAGCCTCGTGACGCATTATTTATTAACGTCCTTCATTTCACTCTTAAACTCGACGACGTCCTGCTTCCAGATCTGGACCCAACATGCAGCTTTAGAACCTTATCTTCTTTACATCCCATAACTCACTGAAACAAGGAGAACCTGCAGCTCAAACATCTGGAGAACACCGATAACAGTCTCAGGTTTTAGGAGAGGATTCTGTTCTGAGCTGTGATTTACGGCTCGTTTGTGTTGAAGCTGATTATTTTCAGGTAATCTGGAGGAAACCGAGCAGAAATCTGTGAACTCTTGACTCCAGCGTGACGTTAAAATATTCAGAACATCTCCTCATGTGATGTTCAGGACTTGTTGACCCCTTTATTTTCTATATATTAGAATCATCTGAGTTACATAAGATCAGGTTATATCACAGGGAGAGGATTGTTTCCTGCAGATTATCTGGATTTATAGAACAGAAAGTGAACAGATTATATCACCTCTGATGTGTG
Source organism: Amphiprion clarkii (assembly GCA_027123335.1). NCBI lineage: Eukaryota > Metazoa > Chordata > Actinopteri > Pomacentridae > Amphiprion > Amphiprion clarkii. Next base: position 5,236,804 of record CM049586.1, read on the forward strand.
TTTGCTTTGTTTGTCTGGAGAAAACTGATTGTTGGTCTGGATTTAAGCAGCAAAAATATATTAAATCTCCATATACTATAAACTGCAAAAGAAAAAAAACAAAGGGAACGCCAGACAGACAAAAAAATATGGTTAAATAAAAATTTAAATGGTGAAAATATCTGTAAAGGAATCATATTGTTAGCTGATTTAACCCTCATGTCGTCCTGCTGGTCAAATCGACTCGTTTTAAAGTTTGAAAATGTGGGAAAAAAAAATATATTTTCACAGTGAAACTTCTAATGTCCACATTTTCAACATTTTTGGGAAATCTTTGAACATTTTTTGGTTTTTCTTGCCAAGTTTGGGGGATTGTTTTTTTTTTGTTTTTTTTTAAATAAAACTTTTAAGGGGAACTTTTAAGGAATTTTTGAAATTTTCTTCCTGAAGAAAGTTTTTATCATTATTTTTCTTTAAAAAAAAAATCCCCAAATTTGGCAAGACATAAAAATTTAAAAAATAAAAAAAATAAAAATTGTAAATATTTTTCAAAAAATGAATAAAAATCTTCCAAAAAAATCCTAAAAATATCTAGTGATTCCATATATATCAGCAAAACTTCTAATATTTTCTTGAAGAACATTCAGAAAAAAATGTTGTTCTTAAAGAAACATTGTTTTAACATTTCTTTTTTTTCCACAAAAAAAAAGTTCAAAAATGTCCCAAAAATGTTGAAAATGTGGAAGCTTTCACTGTGAATTTTTTTCTTTTCCCCCACATTTTCAAACTTTAAAATGGATCAATTTGACCCGCAGGACGACATGAGGGTTAAGCGTTGACAGGAAGTATCAGAACAGATCAAGTGATTCCTTAAAGACCCAAAGGATCCACTACCAACATCCCGGTTCCAGAAAGGAGCCTCCAGTGGTTCTAATGTTCTGGCTGATCGGTGCATATCAATGTTTTTATCCTGTTTCTAAATAAATCCGGTTGTTTCAACCCTCAAGCCTCCAGAAACACCACAAATCGGCTGAGCGTTGCTCCGAGGAGCTTTAACTAGCTGTGATTGACCTCATGCCTGTGCTTAGCGGACTTTTGGACAGTATCCATTAGTTCTGCTCTATCTTTAGCGTCCGGCTATTAGCGAGCTGGCGAGACGTATCGACATGTGGCTGAAGGGAAGTAGATCAACGGGTCGCCTCTGCTGGTGATGTAACTTCTGATTAATTCAACACTTAACCCTCATAGGGTTTAAAATGGGATCAGAATGTGGTCTACAGCATCAGATTCTGGATTTCTGGGTGGAAGATCTGTCCACCGGAGACTTCCTCAGACATTACAAATTCAGGTGGCAGAAGATCTAAAAGTGAAGTTGGAATGTTTTGGTATCACAGCAGACCTCATAAGACTCCAGATAGTCAGTCGTGGTGTTCTGTTCTGCAGCGTCATAAATCAAAGAGATGCTTTTACAGATAAACTCACAAAAACACACTTTACAGCAGGAAAATGCAGTTTAATCCAGACACCCTGTCCAGATGATATTTATCTTTGTGACACAATATTAGATATGTGGACAGATGGAAGGGAAAGGGCTGAAAAAGATCCCTGAATGGTTTGATAAATATGAATATTTACTGAATCAGATGCTATGATCTTTGTAGTAACCAGATCTTGAATGTTTATGGCACATTTTTACAGATTTTTGTGCGTTCTGACAACTTCAGGAGAAGACGTATGACTGATGAGAATCAAGGTTGTTCTAAAGGTTCACTTTATGTAGATTTTTCTTTAAAATCTCAGCATTTTTCAACATGAAATGGCAAGAAGACATCATGTTAAAGGAAGAGAAATACACTTTGGAGATGCATTCTTTGATTTAAGGAAGATTTCAGGTAGAATATTCAGTTTTTTTCTGAAGATTGTCAAAAAAATGTAGTTCATTTTTCAACACTTTTTAATTTAAAACAGCGCCTGACTCGATCTTGGTGCAAAGCAATGCTCTGCAGGGAAACCTTGGATAAGGACATCTGCCTTTGATATATACAGGGACTCAGGGCAGATACAAAGTGGAGTAAATGTTTACAGGAACCATAATCGGCCCTTTCAGTCCTTCTGTTTCTATTCCAGTGCAGAATCCAACAACTCTGACCATGATGTTAACTAAAAAGTGCCCCAAAACACCAACAAGCAGTAGTTACCAAGTTAACTGCAGTTCTATGATTGCATAGGAAATAGAACAGTGGAGGGTTTTTTAGCCTGATTTAATGTTGTTGATGGCGATGTTAGACTTCTGTTTGACAGAAAACATTCACTTGTTGTCTTCTCTGGGTTTAAATCAGCAATTTATCTTTTTTGAGTTTAACCAGTTGGCAAACTGGTTAAACTATTCTTCAGGACCACTCATGCATACTTGGGGTCGGAACTTTTTTCACTCGTGGAAGAGGTTCTACAAGGGCAGTTTCTGCAGGTTTCTCTAGTGGAAAATGGCCAATTTAGAAAGGCTATTTATATCATACTGTAACAGTTAGGAGGAGGTCTACGACACCACTTATCAGGTACTTATCATGCGGTCTTCCCAGAAAGTTTGACCACCTTTAACACCCTGAGTCATCTCACATCTGGCAGTTTGACAACCACGTCATATCTTAACACACTGGAGACCGACAGTCCCCATCAGTCAGAACTACACAAGCCTCTTGAAAGATGGTGAAACCTCTTCAAGAACCAAAAGCAGAAGTCCAGTTGCTCTCTTCTGAGGATTAATGACCTATTGTTGCAGACCAAGCACAGAATCCCTACTCAGTGTCAAAGGTACTCCTTGAAAGCAGGACGCCACCACACCACAAAAACAGCTCAAGGAACTCGAAGAGCCAGGAGGAGGTCTACAATACTACTTATCAGGTACATATAATGCTGTCCTGAGATCTTTATCCAAAAAGTTTGATAACCATTATCATCTTGAGTCATCCCTCACCTTGCAGTTTCACAACCATCTCACACTGCCAGCGAATGTGAAACTTGGGTTTACAGTTAGCCATGTGTCTCAGGGATGAGAATAAACTCCTGGGAGTCCAAATCAGTCGGCCACAACTAAAGACGCCTCTTGGATGAAGGAGGAACATCTTCAAGAACCAAATAGAAAAGTCCAGTTGCTTTTTACTAAAGCATGTAGGAAAACTACCTACTGTTGCAGACCAAACATATCAACCCATAGCACTGGCACTTCCTGACAGTAAGACAATGAGCCCTACCACACCACAACAACCCCTCAGGAACAGTTCGAGGAACACAACCAAGAGTTCAAGTTGTGGACAAGGCCTCCAGAATCCTCAGATCTGAGTGCAATCTAGTCTGTAGAACCCAAAGGATCTACTGTCAACATCTTAGCTGCAGATACCAGGATGTTGGGGTGGCAATGGTTCAGATGGTAGAGCGGGTTGTCCACTAATCAAGGGGTTCAATCTCCAGCTCCTACATTACATAAGTTCCTCTGATTGGTAAATGAGCATCTAGCATTGTAGGTGAAGGAGAATGATACTGAAACACATTGTAAAGAGCTTTGTAGAACCTAGCTGAGGTGAAAAAGTGCTACAGGGGGTCCTTGAATTACATCAGAGTTCCGTTCCTATGGTGGGATGCAGGTCGGATTTTGCCGTAAGTCGGAACTCCGGTGAAAACATAAACAAAGCAGTGACGTGCATCACGGTATAGATCAGTTTACATGTTTGTACAACCACAGTAACAACAAACAGTCATTAGCTCACACTGAAACACAAGAAGACTTACACTTGGGAGTCATAATGAAGTTAGCGAATGTAAACAAAGCCTACTGTACTACTGTACATACAGTATTCATCCGCTCTGCTCACCAATTACTTCCACTGAACTAGTTCTGACGTAACAACGAAATGGCGTACAGTAAACTGAGGACCGGCCCGTTATCAGTTCCAACGTAACAGTGAAACAATGTAAGTCAATGATATCGTAAACTGAGGACCTCCTGTATAATAGTGCAGATCATCTATGGCCTGAAGGGATCTAGATATTAGTCAGGTGGTTCTAATGTTGCAGTTAACAGTCCGGTCTATCACGTGCAGCTTCCTCACATCCAACAATGTGACACAGATTTTCCATTCTGCAGAATATTCACACACTTTTCTGTGTTAAATCATGAATATTCATGTGTGACATGCCGCTGCTTGATGCTATGGATAATATTCTACATTAACTACCTGCTCAGTTGTTGTACTTCTAGTGTTTGGAAGGGCTCCTCGTGCCCTTGCTGCCGTCCATCTGCATGCATGTGTGTGTGGGTAACCTTGACAAGCTTCGCTGAGTGCCTGCAAGCGCTGTGCTATCTTTAGCTTTTGTTGAAGCTTTTACCACTGGCCTCCTCCTCCTCCTCCTCCCACTCTTCCTCCTCCACTCCCATCAGCCCACTCACTGTTGGCTGCACATGCAAACATGCACACTTATGCATGCTTGCACACAACCATCAAGTCCATACGCACACACTCGCTATCATACATTTGCACACCGCCTAACTGTTACCGGGCAGATTAGAGGAAGCAACCTACTTCTGGGATAAAAACACGAAGCCGATGTTTGTTTCTCCGTGCAGAGTGAAACACTGACTCCCGTTTCCCTGATTCCTGCCCGAAGGCAAGTTAGAAACCTCACAGGATTCACATTTGTATTCCTGTTGGCCCACAACGTATTAAATTCAGCCGGTAGAGCTCTCACAGACTGCAAACTATCACTAAAGGAATTCACCGTTACCCCACCTGTAATGCAACAATCCTACAGCACTTACACTATATTTCTATTTCATATTATGCTCTTTTTACTGAATCTGTGCAATGCATTCTGACTTCACATGCTGCAATTAGATTCTGCTACAGATTTGCAATACTCTTACTCAATATTTTGAAATGTTTTCCTCCAAAAAGACTTTAGTTTCAAAACTAAAGCTAAAGCTCCTTCCGAGGGATTATCGAACAATAAAGTCTAATCTTTCTGCTCAAACAATCCACAAATAGCTCGGCCACCGATCGAGTGTTAATCACGTTAATTGCTGCCGTACGGAGGGTAAAAGGAGGCCGGTTAGGCAGGTGACGTGGTCGAGCTAATCCAATCAGAGACGTTGGTACTGAGGGATCAGTTCCCACGAGGCTTTGCTCTTTAAACATGCACAGGCTCTTTCTCATGCTACATTTCCATATGATGGAAGCTGTGAGAGATGAAAGGAGTGCATATATGATAGCTGTTGGTTTTGAAATAACTACCAGAAGGAGGTCAGGGTAACTCAGATTTCTATAAACTAAAACCCTGTATTCTGCAACTTTTAGGTTCCTGCCAGAAACAAGCCAAATAAATGGAAAGCTGCAATAAAAATGCATTAAATAAAACCTCTTTATCCTGTTAGATCTTTAATAGAGAGCAGCTAGTTCATATACATGGATGGAGGATGATGTGATGTTTATGATAAGGAATGAAAATTCACTTTAAAGCAGATATTTAGCACAAAAATGCACATTAAGTGGAATGAAGTAAGTCTCCTGTCATTATTTCATTGGGGAATGTGTCCTTCCCATCAATTTGACTGGAACTGTTTAACCTTTTCTGAATCAGAAATACTTATTGATGTCTAAGGGGAAGTTGCAGGCAGTAAAAATACAAGTTGTTGTTTGGGAAATCCATCCAAGGTTTCCCAAGAGAACATTGACCAGTACCAAGATAATCAATGTCATTCACTTCACCAGTCATCCCCACTGCTTTAAATGCGGTGGCTGGTTAGTGTTTAGTGTTTTTAATTTTAAAAAGTGCTGAAATATTAACCACATTTGTTGGTCCTTCTTGTGAAAAACATACAAAACTTAAGACTTCCTAAAATGCAAAATGAGCCCATTATTTTTCTTCCTTACATAATGTCCTCCTGACATTTCCTGCTGGAAAACACTAACAATTTAAAGAAAAAATAACATACTCCAATAGTCTAAAGTTTGGACACACCTTCTCATTCAATGTTTTTTATTTATTTGTATTATTTTCTACATTGTAGATTAATACTGAAGATTAACACTTTTTGTTGTTTACAACATAGTTCCACATGTATTCTTTTATAATTTTGATGTCTTCAGTATTAATCTGAAATGTAGAAAATGATGAAATAAAACCACTGACTGAGAAGGTGTGTCCAAATTTTGACTGGTAGTGTATATAATGAGACTTTAGAGCTGCTTCCCGGCAAATTTTCCAAGTCTTTTGAACCAAAACTACCAATTTTCAAAACGATGTCAAAACATAGAAAAAGCTTCAGAGACAGCAGATCCTTTGGGTTCTGTAGGTTACTGGGTGGAACCTCTGTGGATTGGGCTTGTTTTAGTATAATCTGATTGGAATGAGGGGAGTTTGGAGGTCTTCGTCCGGTTCCTAGGGCCGTCGTTGAGGTGTTGTGGGGTGTATCGTTCTACTAGGGCAGGGGTGAGCAATTAATTTTCATATGGGGCCACATGAGAAACTCTGACGGTTGTTAAGGGCCGGACCAGTACACTTAAAAGCTCTGCTCAATATATATATCAATAAAAACAGTAAATGAAACAATACAATGATGTACAATGCCCAACTCTTGAATCTCTGCTCTCAGATCCCAAACTCGTTTAAGCACCTTGTCCAGGCTGATCCATCTGACAGCTGTCTGGTAACCAAGGTCACCATGTTCACTATCATCTCCTCCAAAAAGACAACAAACTGTAATTCAATGCTCTTGCCCTGATGAAGTTAACTACTTTAGCTACAACATCAGTCACGTGGTTGATTTTTAGCACTGACTTACACAGCACCTCCTGATGTATAATGCAGTGCAAAAATATCAGTTTCTGTTCTGGATTTATTTCAGTCACTTAATCTTGCATCAGTTTCAAAAGTACAACATTTTTCCCTGTCAAATTTGGACAGCCATCGGCTGTAACACCAACCAAATTCTCCCATTTTAGTCCCAGCTTATTCATGCATGTACTTACCTCAGTGAACCGTCGTGGTTCCCTTCATTGGCTGCACAGCTGCCAGCTCCTCCGTCATCTCAAAGGTTTTTGTTAGTCCACGTACAAAGATGAGTAACTGGGCTGTGTCACGGACATCACAGCTCTCGTCCAGAGCCAAGGAGAAAACGTCAAAATCGTCCACTTTGTTGTGCAGCTGAAGCTCCAGATTTTCGGCGCTGCTCTCCACCCGCCTCGTTACGGTTCGCCTCCAAAGGGCCACATTAACGAACGCTCCTTTCTTCTCCGGGCATATAAACGCTGCAGAGTCCACCAGACATTCTTTTATAAACTCTCCATCAGAGAATGGCTTACTGCTTTTGGCGATTTTGTAGGATATTAGAAAACTCGTCTTGACTGCTGCATCCCTTGATGTGAGCTTTGGTAAAACAAAGTCATTGCTGCTTTAGCAGTTTAGCTAGCAAACCTTCAGATATCCTCCCCGCTCTGCATCAGTCAAATGTTTGTACTTCTCCGCCATGTTTGGTCTCGTAATGTCGATTCAGATTATAATCCTTGAGCACCGCGACCTGTTCGCCACAAACTAGACCACAGCTTTACCTCTGACTTCAGTGAAGAAATACTTGGAAGTCCACGCCTTGTTAAAAACTCTGCATTCGGAATCAATCTTTCTTTTTTGTCGTTAGCTGACGTCTTCCTGGACTGAAGCTGACCAACAAACCAATCAGCTAAGTACGGAAAGCACGCGCGAAAAAACGTTAACTTAGCAGATCTTTCAAAATAAAAGCAGTGCAGGCGTATTGTTTGCATGTATTGTGATGAAATATATTTGCATTGACTTTTAATATTTTCCAGTCAGGGTCATCCGGCGGGCCGGATGTGGCCCGCCGGCCGTACGATGCCCGGGTCTGTACTAGGGGGAACCTCTACCGCTGTTGGGGTGGGTTTGATCTGAAACAAAGCTTAGGTAGGAGTCAAACTAACATCTACATGAATGCAGAACCCAAAGTTTCCTAGCAGAACACTGAACTGTAACCAGATAATCAATGATAATGACGTCACCCGTCAGTGGTTTTAATGTAGTGGCACTGATTCCTCTTCTTGCAAAGAGTTACGATCACAGGGGTGTCAGATTCTAGTTCAGGGGCCACATTCAGCCCAATCTGATCTCAAGTGTCCAGTAAAATCAGAGCAAAATATCCTGGAAATAACCACAACTCCAAATGTTTCCCTTTGTTTTAGTGCAAAAACTAGATTTTATTGAAAAACTGGACCCTGTGGCTGGCTAGTGTTGGCCCATGAGTCATATATTTGACACCCCTATGTTATCACATGGTTAGCTTAGCTCACTTTAGCATAAAGACACCAAACAATTCGCTCTTTGTCATGGTCTAGACGGCACCTATCTTTATCTTGTGTTTCCTTATCTCTAATTCTTCCCTGGTGTTTCTCGTCTGTCCTCTCTCCCGTTTGTCTCCTTTGTTGGCTCTTGTTTGTCTGTTTGACCAACTTTCCTCAGCTGTTAATCATCACCTGAGCTTCATCAACCAATCAGACACCTGCAGCAAACAAACCTCAGGTCAACCCTTCATTCTCCACCAGATAGATCTACCTGATTGTTTATTTGTTTACTAGGTGGAAAGAAAAAGATCTTTCACCTCCTGTGCCTCAGATTCCTGCTTTCAAGTCACCAACCCTCCAGAGCTTTCCTTCAGTTCATTTATTTCTACCATACATCATCTTATGGCACGTCATACAGTGAACTCTAGACCTTCAAAATTATACAAAGAAACCCAACATTTCCTTTGGAAGAAGAAAAAACTCCCTTTAACAATGAAGAAACCTCCAGTAGAACCAGGTTCAGGGAGTAAAGGGGTAAAGAGAGGCTTCATCCACTAACCAGATGTCCATCTACAGCTTCAGACCTTAAAGCTCAACCACCCCAACCTGAACCCTCTAAGACTAACCACACTATCCTCACCATGTACCTGCCACCCACCTAGCAGGAAGACCACCTGAATCACTAATCTCTAAAATGAGTCCAATCCTCCCTCACCTCCTTCAAAGACCGTCATATGAGGCTAATCTTTTAATTGATGTCTGCTGAATCTTGGGTCCAGGTTGAAATTCCCTTTTACATAACAACTTGGCTCCGTCCACTCGCAGTTTTTACACTTGTGGATCAAACAAAAGAGAGATTGTGAGCTTTAGAAGCAAATAAGACATATTTCTACCTCTAGTTGTAACCAAACTCAGTGTTTCTGCCTCCAGTTCTAATCTAAACTAATTGTCCCCTGGTTGTGGCTTCACGAATAACGGACAGATATAAAAGCAGCAGCAGTCTTTAATAATCTAACTCTGTGCTCTTATAAGTAGCTTAAAGTTCCTCTCCAGTCATTGATAAAACCTGCAAAAACTCATCTCTGTTCATTAAAAGTACACATGATGAACAAGTTTATTTAATTAAAAAAAACTGAGGTTTCATGGTGGAAATGCAAAGTCGTGGCATTGAGTACTTTTTTCACCCATGATGTCTTCTGCTGTTAAAAAAAAAACCCAAACTGCCAGGTAAACATAAACTTTAAAAACGTAGCATGTTTTGTTTTGCTGCAGTGATAGGAAGGTCTGTACAATATGCTTAGCTCATTTAAATTCAGTAAAACTGTGTAATCTCACACATTTAATATTTTAATTATTTTTTGTCAACATGTAATTTGTAAAAATTTACATTATCTCAAATTTAACAAAATACAGAAAATCTGTAAAATACAAGTTCAAAAAAATTATCAACAATTTTTAATCTTTAATACAGAAAGTTTTTTCTTTTTAAACAGCAAATATATGTTTATAACTACGTTTTTTGCTCATTTAAATGCATTAAATTTGTGTAATTTTACAATTGAGCTCACTTTATTATTAACATATATACAAATATCGATTTTTTTATAAAACAGGGAAAAAATGTAAAAAAAAATGTTTTAAAACCTGTGATTTTTTTTCAATTTATTAATTAATATTTATCTAATTAAATAATACTACCATTTAAAAAAGCAACAGCAAATATCTGTACAATATTTTTAGCCAATTCAAAAACAGTAAAATGGTGTAATTTCATGCATTGTAAAATATATTTTTTAAAGGTGTGTACATTTTATATTTTTTGGTCATGTAATTTTTAAAAAAAATGACAAATTCACAAATACAGAGTTTTATTTTACACAGTGGAGAAAAAATATAAATTAAAAAAGAAAGAAAGTTCAATCTTTAAGACACATTTAAGTATATCTGTAAAATAATATTTAAATAGTTAAATAATTTCTGTAAGATAATATTTAAATAGTTCAAATAATATCTGTAAAATTATATTTAAATCATTAAATAATAATATTGTTGAAATAAATAATATCTGGAAACTAATTTTTAAAGCTGATTTAAATACAGCGCAACTTTATGTTTAAATAAAACTGTATGTGCACATTGTTGTTGTTTTTTTTAATATTTTTTTTTACAACTAACATGTAAAATAATGCATTTTTTACCAGTAATTTTACTAATTATTGTCTGTAATTTAACTAATCTAGAAATCTGTATAGTAATTGTTCAAAAACTATAGTTATTATTTTTTATTACAGTGTATATAATATGATTAAAAAAATAAACTGGTCGAAATGAGGATTATTTGTGGGATTATTTAAGATGCTGTATAACAAACTGAACGTAGAACCTTCTGATATTCATTCCTCTGTATGTTTCTGTCTGAACTGAACGTCTCTGTTCCCCAGAATCCCGTCATGCATATTTAATATCTGCTCGATCATGTCAGTGTGAGATTCTCTAATAATAGTCATTTTAGTTTGTGGTGTCAATGTGCACCTGGAATTCTATTCTCCTCCTTCCTTCTGTCGTTTTCTGCATTGCAGAGTCTGAAACTGTCAGGAGGCAAACAGACCGAGTGTCACATCAGGCCTGATGTCCAGGTTTATACGAAGCTTTACCCTGCAGATTCTTCTGTGCTGACCCTGTTCTTCTCGCTGTGAAGTCATTTTGTTTATTCTGCTCCTTCTGGGGGTTTTCCTGCTGGTTTTGGCCCAGCTGACTCCCAGTATGTGTGCAGATAAAACACAGCTGCTGAATAATGAATGGAATCGCAAATTGTTGTCTCCACTGCCTGAACTGCATCCAGTAAGAGCTCAATCCTCTGCCTTTCCCTAAAATTGCAGCGTGGCCTTGACAGAATGACAGGGTATTTAGTGGCATTCAGCTGCAGCCCGAGGCCTCCTTTTTTTTTTTTTTTTACATTATTTTTTCTCTCTAAGTTTCCATTCAGGTTTAATAAGTTCCTAATGAAAGAGGGCCGCAGGAAGCTGTTTAAGTCAATCTCCTCTGCACAGTTACAGATCAGTGGATGCTCCATTTAGGGTGATTTAAATGTGTGCCATGGGACATATTCCTTACAATGGCTTTTCCATTTACTTCCCTGCCTCTCCTCTCCTATTACAGTAATGGCAGCGGGGGTGTCTCAGGCGACAGACAAAGAAACAGCACAATGGCGATGTCGCCCTCCTCTCCTTGGAAAATGTTGGTTTTCAAGTGTGTAAAATACTCGATTGAGGGAAGAAAACTGGAGCCAAGTCGCTGCATTTCCTCACATTGCACCATGTGAGGAAAATAACAAGCGGAGGTGTGGAGTGATGAAGGTCACCGAGTGTTTTTCTGTTCTTCTATCAGCTCGGATTGATAAGGAAAAGGTGGAAAATGGTGTTTTTTTTGATGCTGAAGAGCTCTGAGGATGCACAAGGAAAGCGATCCTGTCCTTTGGTTTGCTCACTGTGCAGCTTACTGACAGAAATAGTTGGTTGTGGTTTAGCGGTTCAAGACGCACAACCTGTTATTACGATTTTCCTGGTTTGATTCCAGCAGTTGTCCTCGGTGCTCTTTCCAGATCTTCCTCTGCTCTCAGACAAAAGGCAAAAAAGTCAGAAGAGAAAGGAAAGTTTGAAAGTCTTTGCACTTTTAGGGGAGCAAAAGTTTGCGTAAGTTTTTAAAAACGATTACAATAGCAGTCCTTCCTGCAGTAATTATACTAACTGTCTAGCTCTAGTCGTGAACAAAAGTTTATGTACAAAAAACACCACAAAATACAAAACTGCAGCTCCCCATTTATGAGAACACCTTCTAGTATTTAAGCTAAATTAAGCTAACTGTCAAGTTAACATGAAGAAGCTGAGAGACACCTAGCTTGGTCCAGTCAAAAGCAAAAAATGACCTGTTTAATATGTTTACTATATATATATATATATATATATATATAGCTAATATATAGTTAGCTTAATTTAGCATACTGAAAGACGGACCACTATTACTACTAGAGTTGTGGTTTCATTTTGTATTTTAGAAGGACATAGAATGTACTAAACAGACCTTTTTGTCTTTAGAAAGAACCAAGGAAGATCTCAAAGTGTTCATATTTTGCTAACTACAAAGCTAGATTTCTGGACGGTTAGCTTAACTATTGAAGGAAAGAGTGCTGTTGTAGATGTTTTTAATAACTTATATCTGTGGTTTTGCATTTAGTATTTTTAAAAATATATATAATAGACTTTTTTCAGTTTTACTGTTAGCTGTTCTGTTAAATATGAAGCTAGATTTACTCGACCGCTAGCTTGATTTAGCATAAATATCGATAGCTGGACTGCGATTGCAGCTGTTTTTTATAAACAAGCAGCTGCAGAATTGTTTTGTATTTGAAAAGAAGAGATAGACCATATTAAAGAGGCCATTTTTGGCTTTTGGACAGAACCAAGCTAGCTCGGTGTCTTCATGTTTTGTTAAATTTTAAGTTAGATTTGCTTGACAGTTAGCTTAATTTAGCTTAAATACTAGAAGGAAGTTCTCAAATACAGTGAGCTGTGGTTTTGTATTTTGTGATTTTCTTGTATGCAAACGTTTGTTCACGACTAGAGCTAGATTTGATCGACAGCTAGCATAATGATTGAAGGAATGGCTGCTATTGTAGTCATTTTTAAAAACCTACAGCAGTGGTTTTGTACTTAGCGTACTGCAGCGATTATTTTCATACCATCACCATCATAACTGTGGCACAGATGATGAAATACAGATCACATTCCTCACATTCCTCAGTAATGAATGCTGCCAAATTCTTGCACATGGGGGAATTGTTGGTTTCTCTCTGCAATACTGGAACATCTAGATCTTAATATAGGTCGAAATTAAAAGCCTGGAGGTGACATGTTATGATTGGTTGTCATATAAATAAAGCCGAAATAAATTTAATTGATTTATCAACTGTTCAGTCAACAGCAGCAGTGGTGGAAGATGCAGTTAGATCGTTGAAGTGAAGTTGGCAATGCTGCAGTGTTTAATAAACCTTTAAAAATAAGCATTTATAAGCTTACTTTAGTAAAAGTACAAGAGTATTGGCATGAAAATGTATTTAAAGTAATTAAAAGTACCCATAATGCAAAAAAAACCCATTTCAGAATCATATGTAATATATTCTTTGGATCATAATTATTGATTCATCAATGGATTTATCATTTTAATACTGCAGCTAGAGTTCATTTTAATCACTTTATATACCACTAGGTAACTTAATTTACAATAAAATAGCATAATTTATGCAATACTTAGCATCTAAAGCTAAAAAATACATGCAGTGAAGTATAATATACAATATTTGGACCCAAAATATAGTGGAGTTGAAGCAGAACATACTAAGATAGAAATGCTTAAGAACAAGTATATTAAAACTGCAGGAGACAGTATTAAGGACAGTATTTGAGTAAATATACTTAGTTACATTCCAATTCTGGGAAATAACAAACATTTCTAGGTTCAAAATAAAAGGAAAAACAAATAAACAGCACAATAAATAATCATTAAATCATCAAATCTGAGATGCTAAGTGCAAAAAATGGTGGATATCATCTAATTATCAGAAACTATTTATTAGACGCATTTTTTGTTTATCAGTAAGTTGTGTTTATGTACTAGCTAGCAAATTGAAATATTACCATTAATTGAGCAAAATTAGAATTCCTGGTAAAGGTCCAAGTCTCAAAGCAGTTAGCACAAATTTAGCAGCGATGTTTATTGTCAAAAATCCATTTTAACTGCGTCTTTGACCTGTTTAGTTAGTGCTTAGCTTGGATACTGATGCATTTAATCCAAATTTCTCACCACCTAATGTAGAAAAAGAGGCATATTTAAATATAAAAGCGCTCGTTTCATTCCGTGTCTTGTTCAATTTTTCATATTTAAATCCACAGTGACTGGAAAAAGCCCAATTTTCATTATTGTCACAGACTAAAAGAGCATCAATGATCCTATTTCTGCAGCTCGACTCTTTCAGATGATTTTTGAATCGTTTGGCAGGACATGTAGGGCTGCACATGAAGCGTGTTAGCATCCATTAGCTCTCCTGTCTAGACGGGACTTAAGGCTATTTGCGAGCAGCTGGTGTGGTTCCACCGCTGACTGGCAGCGCTCCCAGTTTCAGGCCTTCCTTAACGAGATTAAAATGGGCACTGCAGGAGTTTATCTGTGTCACCTATGAACGGCGGACATGTGATCACACAAACAGTTACATACCCCCCGGACGCTGGATGCAACGTTACGTAAGACGGAGCAGAAAGAAGACTCTATTATTCAGTGTTATATCATCATCAGGGAGATAACGTTCAGTCCTTCACCCCGTCTGCAGGATGAACAGGAAAGCATTCAGCCTTAAGATAATATCACTCTAAATATGCAATAGAAAGTAGGTTGTGAAGCTTAGAGAGAAACTAAAGGAGAAGTTTAGAGAAATGTGTTAAACATGCTCAGTAAGAAGCAGGAGCCAGTAAATTATTAGCTTAGCCTAGCATATAGTCAAAACGCTGAGAGATGGTTAGCTTGGTTCTGTCCAAATGCAAAAAACTTGTCTATTTAAGGTCTATTTCGCATTATATCTCTTTTTTGTAAAATACTAAATACAAAACTATAGCTGCCTGATTTTAAAAACAGCTGCAACAGCACTCCTCCTAGTATTTAAGCTAATTTATGCTAACTGTCACCATCAAGTTTCATATTTAGCAAACCATGAAGACAATGAGCTGCAGCTAGCTTGGCTCCCTCCAAAAAAAAGCACAAAAAGAAGGTCTATTATATCTTTCAAAACAAAAGATCACAAAATGTAAAACCACAGCTCCCCATTAATAAAACCTGCTTCTAGTATTTAAGCTACATTAAACAGGAACCAGGTTCAGGTAGGTCAGGTATCTGCTTTGACTGGTTGGGGTGAGGTAAAAGACTGGAGAGGTGCTAATTTGTGAATTTAATTATTGATACAGACTAGTTTTTCCCCCTTCCTGCCTTCAGTCTTTGGCTAAGCTAAGCTAACTGGTTGCTTCTTGTAGCTTTATGTCCAATAAACTATTTTGTATATTAAACTCCTCATCAGAAAGTAAATGTAGTAGTTGGCTAATGTGAAATTATCATTTAGCAGTGCTCTGTTCTTCAACGCTAAGCCAAAGATTTAGAATAAAGTGGTAAAGATAATAAATATGAGAGGTGAAGGGAACTGACATTGGCTAAAAAAAAATCTATTAAATGAAGGTAAAACAAAGCAAAACTCTTGTCTCTGAGGAATTATTTCATCCCGTTGCTAACAGATCAGTAGGAATATTCAGTAGAAACACAATCAGCCTCTCAAATGAGCCCAGAAAGTGGAGATCGGGCCAAATCACGAGCAAACGTGCCCGATCATTTTACAGCCAGCTGCTCATTAGAAACCAATTTGTTTCCAGGTTGATGCCGATTCGAGTCAATGCCCGCATCTTCTGCCGTCACCTATTGGCTCTGATGGTCCGGTGTAGTCATGGTCACTGGGCTTCACCGCTGACCTCCACCGCTCAGCCTTCATCTGACCGTCTGGAACAACCTGAGAGCCTCCAACAGTGAAATCTTTGGTAGAATAACACGAAAAAGCAACAAAAGGAATCCTGCGATGGCATGAGAAATACCGCAGCGCGGCCGTGACGAACAAAAAGGCCAGTATGGGTGCCTCATTTAGGAGACAGAGCCCCAAATACCAGATCTGATCCGCATGGGTTCCCCCTCACAACCTCGGTCAAGACTCCTGGTTCTTCTCTCCACAGAGCAGATCTCAGTCCAGTGCACTAAAATAACTAGCATGTGAGCTACTGGCATTCAAACAGGAGATACTGACTAAAATATGACCTCACTGGACATCAAGATCAATAATGTTTAGCACCATCTAGGATCTGTAATTGGATATATGATGTTAATTTGTCATTTTATTTGTACGGGTTTATTCAGGCATCTGATATTTTGACTGGATGTGGTTTATCTGATACAGTTGGAGGTGTTCTCTTTAATTTTCTGCTTGTAATGTAGGTTAAATGTGTGGGGATACCTGTTCAACACCAAATTTTCAGTAAAAAAATGCTAAGCTCATTTTAACCCGTTTAATCTGTAAAAATTGCCAAATGACACCATTTATCGGAGCCAGAAACTATAAAAACAAATGGCAGATTTTCAACTTGCCAATAGTCCCTAAACAAATTAACTTTGATTCTGTTGGGAAATTTAACCAAATCTAAACTTAAAACTGGCATATTTAATCAAAATGTCTTTATTCTATATGTCTTATTTTTTTTAAATTTCTACACATTAACCACTTGCAACCGATTATGAACAAAAATTGGTCCAAATTAACTGAAAGTTTATTCATAATGGCTCAAAATTGATCAAACGTGACTAAAACCTGCAAACTTGCATGCAAAAATTTGGACTTTTTAGAGCCATTTAAGGACAAATTAAAGGTTTATTCAGGCATCTGATATTTTGAATGCATCTGGTTTATTTGATACAGTTGGAGGTGCTTTCTTTAATTTTCTGCTTATAATGTAAATTAAATGTGGGGATACCTGTTCAACATCAACAGTAAAGATGCTAACAACGTGATCTTAACCTTTCCAAACCCTATATAATGCCCACAGAATGATCCAGATTAACTCAGAGTTTGTCCATAATGGCTCAGAATTGGTCAAACATGGCTAAAAACTGCAAATTTGTCCAAAATCATTGAAAAAAATGGTCTAAAATGGCTTCAAAATTCTCTAAAGTAATTGAAAAATGGCCAAAATGACTTAAACATCTTTTAATGTCTGAAAAAAAATTGTCCAAAATGATGGAAACTGAAAAACTTTTTCAAAATAATTGAGAAAATTGTCTAAGATGGCTTCAGAATTGCTAAAAAATGGCTCAAAATTCTGCAGAATAACTCAAAAAAATGTCTAAAATGACTTAAACTTGCTTTAATGTCTAATAAGAAATGTACAAAATGACTCAATATTTGTCCAAAATGATCATGAGAGGAAAATTAAAGCAATTGGATCAATAAAATAAATGTGGCATGGCTCAAAAATGGTGAACAGAGGAGCAAGCTGTTGGACGATACATTCAGCATGGTGAAACATCTTTGTATGGTTGTGGTAAAAGGTACAACACTACCTTTTGAGGATGGAAAAAATATAAAATATGTATAGTACATCAGAGCAAGTTGTTGGACGATACATTCTGCATGGTGAAACATCTTTCTAAACATCTATTTTCACCTTGCTGTATTGCTGCTCAAGGACCAGAAAACTTCCCAACTCTGATTGTACTGATGTCGTTAGTTTTTGCAGCTTTTTTTTTTGGTCAAATATGGAAAATTTCGACCTTTTGGAGCCATTTAAGGGCAAATTAAAGGTTCACTCATTTGAGGATATTCATCAAATGGTCAATACTGATGATATTTTCACTCCAAACCACAAATGTCAAACTCACTGGAGACACTGGAGGACAAGTCAACAACATTTAGTCCCTGCAGGAGAGCGACTCAAAAGGGCGAAGAAGTGCTTGAAACTTTGAACATTTGTGCGGAGACGGAGGCCTCGTGCTTCATGAACAAACCGGTAAGTGGACCTTGAGTGGAGATATTCCTGGAATGATGTACTCGAGCGGCGCGCTGCTTTTCTTCTCCAACAACAAAGGGAAGGACAGAAAGTGGCAGCAGGGAGATGCTAGCAGCAGATATGAGCTGCATACCGCCGGCTGATAGCGATCCACGCACCGCCGCCGTCACCAGCAGAGAAGCTGCTTTCTCTCGGTCACATTTCGCTTCGGCCATGAGCTCCTCCGCTCACGTGCAGCTCCGCTCCCACGTGCTCCTCTGGGCTCTACGAGGCCGAACTAAACCTGGAGCTGCTCCTCACGCAGAGAAGAGTCACAGCTGAAGGCTTCGGCCGGCTGGAGGTCTGAGCTCCATCTACCAGCAGAAACCACAGGCCGACCTCGCACGTTTCAGCCGGCCTTTTCTCCACACACAGCTGGATTTAACCCCCGTGTCGTCCTGCGGGTCAAATTGACCCGTTTTAAAGTTTGAAAATGTGGGGAAAAAAATAGATTTTCACAGTAAAAGTTTCCACATTTTCAACATTTTTGGGAAATTTTGAACATTTTTTGGTGGAAAAAAAAGACATGCTAAAAAAATGTTTAAGAAGATTCACAGAAAAAAACCTACCAAAATCCAGCAAAATTTGCTGGATTTTGGTTCATTTTTTTGTGAATGTTCTTAAAGAAAATATTAGAAATTTTACTGATATATATGTAATCACTTTAGATATTTTTAGGATTTTTTTTGGAAGATTTTTATTCATCTTTGAAGATATTTTCTTGCCAAATTTTATATATATATATATATATTTTAAATAAAACCTTTAAGGGAAACTTTTCAGGAATTCTTAAAACTTTCTTCCTGAAGGTTTTGCAAATTTTCAGAAATTTGGGGAATTTTTTTGCTGAATTTTTGGATTTTTTTCAGACAAAGAAACAATATTTTTTGGGGTGTCCATAAGTGAAGACAATAGAAGGGTTAAGCGAAAACTGTCAAAACCTGCCGTGTCTGAGCAGAGACTCTGACTAAAGCAGTGAAGCTGTGGGCCGGACCGCTAACAGCTTTTATTCTAATGACAGAAGTGACTCTAGCAGTGACTCTAATGTGTTTTATTTCAGCCGACTTGTTTGTAATTTATTCTCACAGCTGCGACTGCTCAGCTCCCTGACTCACATCCTGAACGCCGGCAATTATCCAAGTCTCCTCCGTCGCATTAAATCATCGCCTTACATGAAATCAAGCCACACAATTTCCACGTCAGCACATTCCCAGATTCCACCCACTGGCAGCGACATGGAATAACCCGGCTCAGTGTTTGTTCCTCTTTCAGCTGCAGAAACACTCAGGATTAAGGAGACGCTGGTGTTTGGAGGCCACCGGGCGACGCTCAGACTGCTGCCTGGCAGGAGACAGATGGGTTTGTGGGTAATCCCGGTGTGGGATCAGGGGTAGACCCAGAATCTACCCGGATTAGCTGCTGCCACATTAGGACAGGAAGGAAATAAAGAAGCATGGAACTCCCAAATTAGTGTGTAGGAATGAAGCCTGGGTGATAATAACCCAAAACACAGCAGTTTGTAGCGACTAGTTTCTGCCCGTTACTCACTGTGTCGCATCAAAATGTTGCTTTTTTATATTGTATTTAACCCTCCTGTTGTCCTCATTTATGGGCACCAAAAAATATTGTTTCCTTGTCTGAAAAAATCCAAAAATTCAGCAAAAAAATTCCTCAAATTTCTGAAAATTTGCAAAACCTTCAGGAAGGAAATTCCTAATAATTCCTTAAAAGTTTCCCTTTAAAATTTTATTTTTTAAAAAATCCCCGAAATTTGCCAAGAAAATTCCTGCAAACATATTCAAAAAATGAGTAAAAATCTTTCAAAAAATCCTAAAAATATCTAAAGTGATTACATATATATCAGTAAAACTTATAATATTTTAAGAACATTCACAAAAAAAAAATCAACCAAAATCCAGCGAATTTCGCCGGATTTTGGTTGAATTTTTTTTGTGAATGTTCTTAAGAAACATTTTTAACATTTCTTTTTTTCCACCAAAAAATGCTCAAAGATTTCCCAGAAATGTTGAAAATGTGGACATCAGAAGTTTCACTGTGAAAATGTATTTTTTTTCCACATTTTCAAACTTTAAAATGGGTCAATTTTGACCCGCAGGACGACAATGAGAGTTAAAACAGTTCAGTTCTTTCTCGTGAATTAGAACAAGATTAGAATTTTAATTTAACCTAACAAGCCTAAATATTGGAGTTAAGGCATTTATAATGTTTTTTATGGTGTGATTTTACAATATTAGAGACTAAAACTCAACAAAAATAATATAAAATACTGCTCTATGTTTACAATAATACATATTAAGGTTTGAAGCCAAACAAATATAATAATAAAGCTAAGGTCTTTCAGTCTTAATAATTAGGGGGCTTATTCTAACTCATATAGTGACTAAATATGAAGGCTGAGACCCTACAGCATTTGTAATTATGGAGGTTAACTGGACTAATGTTGAACTAATGTTGCGACTAAATCCAAGAATTTCCTTTATCCCCAATGAGTGAGGTTTGTTTTAATTTTGGGGGGTTTTACTCACTGTGGGCTCATTTTTCACTATCAATTAAAGTCCTGCACCTCTATGGAAACAACACAACCATGAAGAAATGTCTACAATAATGATGCCATAAATCGTAACGAGCAAAGAAAAAAATGTAAATTTCTCAAAAAACTACAGGAAGTGGGTTAGACCATTCTACAATTCCATGTTTTCCATGAAAACTCCCACTTTTATCCATGTGCTAACATAACTGCACAAGGGTTTTCTAATCATCAATGAGCCTTTCAACACCATTAGCTAACACAATGTAGCATTAGAACACAGGAGCGATGGTTGCTGGAAATGTTCCTCTGTACCCCTATGGAGATATTCCATTAAAAATCATCTGTTTCCAGCTAGAATAGTCATTTACCACATTAACAATGTCTACACTGGATTTATCATTCATTTAATGTTACCTTCATTGAAAAAAAATGCTTTTCTATCAAAAATAAGGACATTTCTAAGTGACCCCGTGGTAGTTTAGACCCAGATAGCTCCAAACTGCTGTGTTTTCTAAAGGTTAGATTTGGTTAATTTTCCCGATTGAGCCTCAAATGTCACACGATACATTCAAAGACCATCGGAAAGCTGAAAAATCCAATAATTCTTTTGCTTTTACAGTTTCTGGCTCTGATAAATTAAATAGTTGTGATGATTTTTAAAAAAAAAAAAAAAGAAAAAAGAAAATGTGCCTTTTAAACACACCGGCAGGTTTTGGGGGTTCAGAAGGTTTAACTTTAACTTCTTGAATCTTTCAGATTCCACGTGGACGCATGAAATCACTCATGAAGTCATATTTAATACCCTACAGCTCATTAAACCACGGAGGAGTTTAGTCATGAAGGTTAAATGGAGGTAAATATGTTGTCTATTATTTCCTCGTGGCATTAAATCATGTTTGGCTGTGAGTCTTTGGATAAAAGCTCCCTGACGATGTGATTTCTGTCCTTTAGGCGAGTCATTGAGACGATTGGATCCATTTGTTTTGGCGACTTGACACAACCCCAGAATGGCCTCCTACCGGGTCTTTGTCTTTGAGGCAAACAAAGGTGTTAATTCTGTCTTCATTTACGGCCCCGAAACACTCGGAGCTTCCTTTGCAATCCCTCCGCATCCATTCAACCCCGGCGGCCAAACGAAGGCCAAATGGCAGCTTTACGACCTCTCAGGAATAAAAGCTAATCCAGAACCTCCCACAGACGCTCGCCAGCCATCCTGAAGACCTTCACTCCGACTAACAAGCAGCTCCACAACGGTTTCGACCACTTCCTAGATAAAACCGACGGCAGCAAACAAAGCCGAGCTGCAGAAGCAGAACGGACAGTACGAGGTGACTTCAGGGTTCCAGTATCGATCCCGGCTTCTCTTTTCTAATCCCCCTGCCCCCTTGCTAACCTCCATTGGACATCCAGCTACAAAAAAAAGCCATTTGACCCCCACCGGGTCACCCTTTAGTGACTGCTGACTCCTGGTTGCCATAGCGATGGAAAAATTACGTCTCGGGCCGGTCGGTCACATTAAGAGGTTTGGATTGTTGCCCAGCTCCCCCACGGTCTGTTTTCATCACGAGGCTGCAGCAGTTTGAGGTTTCTGTGGATTTTTGTCAATTTTATGACTCTTTGTTTTTTTTTGTTTTTTTTTTAACATCTTCCAGTTAATTAATGGAGGTTTGGGTCTGATTTTAGTCCTGATAGCTGCAGGTTTGTTGGTTCACAGTAAAACACCCCCAACAACAATCAGATGGATCACCGTGAAAACTTGAATAGATTTTCTTTGTCCCCAGAGAGTAAACCCTATTGACTCTGGTCATCCTCTGATTTTGATCTAGTGCCTCCGTCTGATTAACGATTTCTCTTTTCTCGTCACTGTCAACCAGATTACAAACTACACAGTAAAATGTTTTTTTCCAGATTTTTTGAACAATTTGCTGTTATTTTACTATTCTTTTCTGCACAGGACAAAAACATTAATTCGAATTTTGGCCCCTTAAACAAAAACACAAACACAAAATCCCTAAAATCCTGTCTGTAAACAATGTCCACATCGAATACTTGTGGTTTTACACATAGTAATTTGTTCTTTGAATGTGTGACCATAAATTTTTACTGATTTACAGTACTTCAATCTGAAAAAATACCTTTATTTTACAGATATTTGCTATTTTTTCAGTTTTTTATATGACAAATAAAAACATCAAAACAACCCAAAAATAAACAAATGAGGTCAAAACTGTAAATAACATCCACATCAAAAATCTGTATTCTTTTATAATATGCAACTTTAAAATTATTCTGTTTTCCTGTTGTTAAATTGGCTAAAAATAGAATTATTTTACATATATCTGCATCACTTTTGTTTCATTGCAATATTCAATGTTTTTAATATATTTTTTCATCTTTTTTACAGATTTGTTTCTTTTATTTATTTATCTATATCTATTTTTTACTGTGTATAGTGTACTCAGGGGAAGTCGGCTTCTTTTAAAAGTCCCAAGCTCTCCTGAAAACAGATTAGAAACATTTAGGAGGTCTCTGAAATGCCAACTCTTGTCAAGCGTTTCTATTTTTCTGTCTTCATCATCACAGATCGTGCGTAAAATTGGATATTTATTGATTTATGATTCATGCATGAAGGTGATTCATCACTAATTCCCTTCAGCAGAAATACCAGCATGCAGGCTTGTGGCAAAATATCAGAAACTTCACTCACTGGAACTCAAAATCTGAATAAAACTAACTTTCTTGACAGATGGACAAACCTAACCCTTTACGGCGCTAAAAGCAGGCTGCAGCTGCGACTTTTCATCGGTTTCTTATTTTTCATGTTCTTATTGATCAGGATGAATTATGATAAATAAAAGCCTAAGGAAGCGCTTTATAAATGTATTATGTGTTGTTTCTGACCACAAAAAGCTTAAAATGTGCCCATACTGCTGGAGACTATCAAATAAAGGCAAAGCTGTTGAGAAAATCTGTTCACTTATCCAGTGAAATATCAACATATTCTGTCTATATTACAAAATATGGTAAAACTTTCATGTTCCCCAGAGGATAAGTCCTAACAACTGTGCAGATCTAAACGCAGACATTAGCATTGCTATTAGAAGCATGTTAGCATGCTGATATTAGCATTTAGCTCAAATACCCACTGTAATACGCCACTAGCATACAATCTTTCTTAAAATTTAATCTAAAATTTTGTAGACCATTAAATAAGAATAAGCATGTTAGCATGGTGATGTTAGCCTATTAGCTTAAATCACACAGCTGTGATGTATATGGCTATAGCCTTATTTGATATCATCTCATCTGTATTTAGCCTTTTTAGCTACATTCATGAGTTTGCACACCACTAAACAATAACACCTTTGTCTATCACTGAAGTAATATTCAGAGAATTCACCAGTTTTTACATCAAACTGTAGCTAGCTAGACATCTGCGTGTTAGCATTGTTTTTAAGAATTTTAGCACACTAACTCAAACTACTGCTGTACTGTACTGCTAGCATAAACCTGATAAATATCAACATTCATGATTATTTAAACAACTAAATATTAACAGTTTTTTGTGTCACTGAAGAAATTCACAAAATATTTATGTTAGTATTGTAATAGTGACCATCTATGCATGCTAACATTAGCATTTAGCTCACAGTAATGTACCGAAAACATAAATTTAGTATTATTTAGCGTCATGTCATCTTTATTTTGCCTCTCAAGCTACATCTCCTACTTTGTAAACTATTAAATAAGAATAAAAATGTTAGCATTTAGCTCAGTATGGCCTCAGATAACTGTTAGCATGGCTAAACACCAGTCTGGTTAATGTGTTTTTACACTTGGTTCCACCTTTGCAGTCTTTGTTTTCTGATTCCTGAGCAGCGCAGGAGGAAGAATGACTCTTTGGTGTCTTTTCTATTGTTTCTGAAGCCCAGCGGTGCTTCTGTCTCTGATTTATGCCACAGCGTTGCAGGGATACACCTGCCTTTGTGAGATTCCCTGACACATAATCCCCCAGGCTTCCTCTCTGGTGTTTCACTTGTCAGCCGGCATTACGAGCTAGAAAACAGGATCCAAGGCAGATAGAAGCAAGGAGAGGCCCTAGAAACGTGATGGAAACATGCAAAAGAAAAGCAGAATACAACAAAACAGACAGTACACCTGCAGCTGCCTTTACCTTCAGAGAGTGTGCAGGATATTATATGCAGAGCAGCACCTTCCCTCAGCGCCTTTTATTCTGGGCAGAGACTGGTTTGGTCGCAGTGTGTTGGTGTGTTTTTCATTGGCTGATTGATGCCTCCAAATGCCCACAACGTGTCTCAGCTGTTGCGAGCGCCGCATCGTCATGCAAATTTATTCAGGGACCAGCTGCTGTGTCAAGATGATGCTGCAAAAAGGCATCCTTGAAACTTTTAATGAGCCCACCACTGTGAGTAACGGGGACGGCGGGGTCACGACGAGCGCGTTTGTGAGCAGGTCTGCTGTCATAATGTGGTGTTTCTGTGCAGGTCTGACTTTCAGCGTTTAAGAAGGACGCAGCAGGATGCATGCGAGCGCCTAACAAGTCATTATCTCATCATGCCAGGAAGACACACACTGACGGTACATGTGGGTCAACCATGCGTGACTGCATTTGTTGCATAATATTGCATTTGAGTGACAGCTGAGCAGATTTGTACGCTGCAGTGACAGAATTACCACCAATCGCTTTGATGTCTTCTGCATCAAAACACATCAGAAATTCTGTGTTATGAAATCCAGGACTCTGTAATACTCCTAAACAGCAGTAAAGTGAAATGAAATAACTCTAAAGGTCACTGTTTTATATTTTTGGATGCATGGAAATGTAAACTAGCCATCCTTCATAGTTAATCTAGATGCTTTTATGAGGTAATCTGGTCACCAAACACATAAATATGACAAAAATCAAGGAACTAAGCTGCGATCATGCTAATCTGAAGTGACTTCATTCCAAAGCTGCTTTATTTTATGAATTTTAGGGTTTGTGCAACAAATTTGTTGTCTCAGGTGGTGGGACAGACAGAATTGTTTTGTTTTTCTGTGAAGCTCTTGGGATGTTTTCAACGGAAAATGTTTCTCTAAAGATAATCTAAAAATATTCCTTAAATCATTTGCCGAATGCCACATTGAGAACATCTTTCCTTCCATGTCTAATAGAACAGTGTTCCCCAAACTGTCGTGTCAACAACGCTCCAAAAACATTCTAAAAATGCTCCACCTTTGTTAATTTATCAGATTACAGGTGGATATAAATAAATTCTGTCTCCTGAGGCCTCGATAACATCTTGAAAACATCTTTTGAAAGTCGGTTCCACAACGTTCTTCTTATGTTATCATGGAACAAAATCTGACAACATCCTCCAAATAAACCCTGAGTGTAAAAACGTTCTGTCTTAGTTCATGTTTAACCTCATAGGAGCATCATTTGGAACGTTATAATATGTTTTAACATCTTGAAAACATCTTTTAAGGTTGGTTCCACAACGTTCTTTTCTTGTCATTATGGATCATAATCTCTAAGTATCTTCTTGAAATGTTCTGTCTTTGTTCACTCTTTACCCAACAGGAACATTATTGGAAATGTTTAACATCCTTAAAATGTTCTTTAAACATTATTAGATGCTTAGGATTTGACGTCTCTGGTCGGTTCCACAACGTTCTTCTGATGTTATCATGGAATGGATGTTATCATCCTCCAACAAACATCTTCTAAATCTAAAAGAATTCTGTCTTTTTAACCTCATAGGAACATTATTTGAAATAATAAAGATCCATAAAAACTTCATTATACACTAGATCAAATGGTTTCCATTAAACATTTTGAAAACACATTTTCAAAGTTGGTTCCACAACGTTGTTCTTATATTATCATGGAACATAATGTGACAGTATCCTCCAAACATCCTGCATGTTAAACGTTCCATCTAAGCTCACATTCAACTTCTTAGAACCATTATTTGAAACAATAAATATCCTTAAAACTTTCTTGGAACATTAGATTAAAATGGTTTCGTTAAACATCAGATGTTCACAATTATACATTTTGAAAATCCCTTTTGAAAGTTGGTTCCACAACGCTCTTCTTGCGTAATTATGGAGCATAATCTGACAACGTCCTCCAACTATCCTCTAAATGTTCAAACGCTCCATCTAAGCTCACATTCAACCTCTTAGAACCATCATTTGAAGCGATAAATATCCTAAAACTTTCTTGTAGCATTAAAATGTTTGATATTAAACATCTTGAAAACATCTTTTAAAAGTTCCATAACGTTCTTCTGATGTTATCATGGAACATAATCTGACAATGTCCTCCAACTATTCCCTGAACGTTATAATGTTCTGTCACTTTTAACCTCATCTTAACTACATTTGAAATTAAAAATATACTTGAAACATTCTTTAAACATTAGTTTAAAGTGTTTTCTTTGAGCATTATGAGTGGAATGTTGCAGGAACGTTCCCTTCTTGTTCCCACATGGTCCCAACATGAGGACTAACCCTCTAAACTGCTTCACCACTAATTGATGCAATTACAGCGTCAGCAGTCGGCAGACTAGAAGGTGGGAATCCTCTAACGGGATTGTCTGCTGTGGGGGAGGAGACGGGAGGAAGCCCCTCACCCTCACCCCTCACCCATCGCTCTGATCCGGCCATCAATAGGAGGGAGGTTCCCAACACAGGACTCTGAAATCTGGATGGTCGTCTTCAAACCTGCACCAACTGTTAGAAACCATCAGCGACACCTTCAGCAGCAGACTTCCTGTTTACGGAGCTGCAGCAGATTTCACTCCTGTCTGGTGTTCACTCTCTTTTTATTTATTTATTTCAGTTCCTGGGGGAAATCTGAGCTTCTGTAGTTGCTAAATGCTCTGGTGCTCGGAGTTCAGCAGGTAATGTTGGCTGGAGACAGTGAACCAGAACCGGGAAGTAGGAGAGAACATCCAAATACTAGCCGTGTTTCTGTGTAATTGTCAAAGAAAATGTTATTAACTCCTTTACAGCGAATAAACTTGACTGTGTGCTGTCAGAAGGTGGCGCTATAGGCTACTACAAACAAAACCGGCTTGTTTTTGTTGTTTTTTTTAAATAAAAAAGTCCTAAAGCATCTCAAGCAAAAAAAAAAAAAAAAAGATGCAAAATGAAGCTTTTCTGAATTTTTTTGTTGACAAAATTGGGGCCGTTTTTTTTCGAAATTAGCTTTTTCTAATGCAATTCTTCAACATACTCATTATTTAAACACAGCCAATGAGTCACAGGCCAGAATATTAAAATATAAGCCGTGCTGGAAGTTAATTCTGTTGGTTTTTCATGAACTGTTTCAAAAACCACCTCAACCAAAAGTGTAAAAACGTTTTGGTGAAATTGGGGAAATTTTTCTGACTTTTTTCATTTACTTTCTCAATAGGAGCATAAAAATATCTTGGCTTATGTGAGTCGTGGCAGTAAAGGAGTTGGAGTGTTTAAACACATCAGGTGATCCATCGTCTTCTGGTATGTGGGGAATTTGTGGAATTTTTTGGGATTTCCTCCTCCATGACAGTAAACTGAATGTATTGAACATCTGAGGATTGACTGATTGACACTTTTCATCATTTTAAATGTGAATATTTTCCATTTTTTTCCACTTTTATGAAAGAAAACTAAATATATTTAACATTTGAAGATTTGAGAAACACTGATTGACATTTTCCACTATTTTTCCACCAAACAACTGATCGATTAACACAGAAAATAATGAAAATGATCGTTATTTGCAGCCCTGTTACTTATAAAAGCCCCCAGATATGAGCATGTTCATTCATTCAAGTACCTACTGAAGAAGCAGTAAATGTTCTGTACAGTGCGTAGATTTATTAAGTCTTCAGTTTGCAAAAAAATGTACAATCTGTATAAACACTATTATCATTATTATTATTATCGTTATTAAACTAAGTGAGACTTTACATCTGTGTCTATGAAGGGAGTGCACTTAGGATCAAACTAAACATCACCGCTGCTCCATCGTCCGCTTCCTTTCTTATCACGTACAAAAAAAAAAAAACAAGAACAAAAACAAGAAAAAAAAACGCTGCTCTGTCCGGCACAAATACAGAAACGCTGAATAAATAATGTGGAGGAACATCGTGGAGCAGAATCTGTGCAACCAGTGAAGGAAAACGAGGAAAGTTCTTCACCAAACACCTGGATGGAAATGTGCTCGTAGAGTAACGTTAGCAGGCAGATCTTGTGTAGAAAAGCTTGGAGTGGAGACTAGCCGCTATCAAGGTTTCCGTTAAATCTAGAACTTTCAAGGAGCAGACAAACGACGTTCTCCAGTTCTTAATCCGTCTGAGGCGACCCCGAGGCCGAGTCTAACCGCTGGTTTGTTGGCACCCGTTAAAACCAGTTCCAGACAGGAAGAAGTTCATCTCTTCCTGTTCCTGTTGTGCTTCACCGTCTTCTTCCTCTTGAGGATCATCTCGTAGAGCTTCTCCAGGCCCGGCTGCAGGCCCTGGCCGTCCACGGCACTGCAGCTCTGCACGTGGAACAGCGTGAACATGCTCAGTTCGTGCACCGACAGCAGCTTCTCCACCTCGGCCACGGACAGCGCCGAGTCCAGGTCCTGCTTGTTGGCCAGGATCAGCACCGGCACGCCCTGGTTCTCCGAGGTCCTGGTGATCTTGTGCAGCTCCACCTTGGCCTCCTCCATGCGCTCCGTCTCCGTCGAGTCCACCACGAACACCATACCGTCCGTCCGCCGGGTGTACGACTTCCAGAGCGGACGGAGCTTCTCCTGGCCGCCCACGTCCCACACCTGGAAGTTGATGGCCCGAGAAGCTCCGACGGCCACCTTGATCTTCTCCGTGTTGAAGCCCTTGGTGGGGATGGTCTTCACGAACTCCTTGAGCTTGAGCCGGTACAGCAGAGAGGTTTTCCCGGCCGAGTCGAGGCCGATCACCACCACGTGCAGCGCCTGGAAGTTGGGCAGGAACGGCGTGTTGGGAGCGATTTCCGTCAGCTGGTTCCCCATGATTCCGGCCTTCTGGAGGAGGAGACGGCTTCCTGGTCGGATCTTCTCTCAGCAGACGGAGTTAGACCTTATCAGGACACACAGAGGCTCGGTTAGCATCCAATGAGCAGATAGAGGAGCATTTACGATCTATTCAACAGCTGATAAAACAACAGATAGAGGCAGAAACTAAAGGGTCTCCTGCTGTTCTTCACAGAAACCTTCAAGTTCTTTTACATAAAATAAAGTACGATCAGAAATTTACAGATATTTACTCTTTATTTAACTAAGTAAACTGTTAAATTCAAGAGTAATACAGTAAATATGTCTTAAGTTACATAAAAACAGTGTACATTTCTAGAAAATAACGATAAAATGTACATTCTTTAAAGAAACATACTTTTTTTTATTTTCTTCTTTTTTTTCTTTTACACAGAAGGATTTACAATTATTACAAAAATTACAAATATTTCCTTTTATTTTCCAGGTGAAATCATTAAATTCATGTTTAAGGTGA
Source organism: Amphiprion clarkii (assembly GCA_027123335.1). Taxonomy (NCBI): domain Eukaryota; kingdom Metazoa; phylum Chordata; class Actinopteri; family Pomacentridae; genus Amphiprion; species Amphiprion clarkii. Next base: position 5,266,883 of record CM049586.1, read on the forward strand.
GAAATTTGTCTAATCCAGGAAAGTCCACCTCTGAGAACAGCTGAAAGCACATTTTCCTAATTCCATATTCATAAACAGAATATCCACCACTGTAAAATAAAAAAGCTAAAAGTAATTTTACACAATTGACCGTTTTTTTTAAATTACACAAAAATATCAGTATTAGTATCAAATAACACTAAAACATCTGCAACTGTGAACATCCACAAAAACATAAAATTCTACATTTTTTTTAAAGAAATTAATATTTTCAAACATAGAAATATGGTTAAAGTATATTTTATTTATTATAATATTTTTTTATTTAATGGATGAAGCTGTTAAATTCAGGTTTTATACTGTGAATATATTTCTTACAATTTTCCTTTTATTTTACAGATTTTCCTGATTTTTTTTAACATAAAACCATCACTAAAAAATGTTTAAAAAACAATAAAGATTTACAACTGTGACTAAACCATTGTCTAAAATACATTTGTAAATTTCCAAATATTTCTTTTTATTTAAGAGACAAAACCAGTAAATTCAGTTTAATACTGTAAATATATTGCAGAACTTCAAAACAAATACTGTCATTTAACAGACAAGTTTTTCTTTAGAAATTTTAAAGAAATTTGAAAATAAAAATAAAAACTCTGGAAAATACATTAATAAATTCACAAATGTTTCATTTTTTCTGAAAATGAAAAACTTCAAGTTTAACCCTGTATAAAAGTAAAAAATATTAATGGCGTTTTTAAAAATAATATTGAATTATTCATTTATTCTGATTTCACAAATATTAGATCTTTATTTTATGAATGAAATTCAAATTTAATTCTGTAGATTTATTTCTTAAATTATGTACAAATAGTGACTGTTAACAGAGAACAACCATAAAATGTAATTTATTTTATTTTTTACATTAAAGGACTGGTAAAATACATTGGCACATTTTGTGAATTCTCATGTATATTTTATTTTATTTTAACAGATTAAATTATTCCATTTGAAAGTTTAACAGTAAAAATACTTGTAAAATTACACACAATCATTGACAATTAGCAGGGAATAAATATAACATTCCTATTTTTTTGAAGATTGTTTTGTTGTTGTGGACAAATATTTCCTTTTTATTTATTTATTGTGAATTTCTTAGATTTCCTGTATTTAATATTTAATATATTTAATATATTTAAAGAGCAGCTGCAGCTTCAGGAAGTCACATTAGGACTTGATTTTTTCCTCAGCTTCTAGAAAACAGCATTTAGTTTCACAAACTGCACTTAATTTGGTGTTTTACAGCTTTAATTTGGTGTTTTTAGAGCTTTAACTTGTTGCTTTTGCAGCTCTAATTTGGTGTTGTTAGCTTTATTTTGTTGTTTTTGCAGCTTTATGTTGTTGTTTTGCAGCTTTATTTTGTTGTTTTGCAGCTTTATGTTGTTGTTTTGCAGCTTTAATTTGTTGTTTTTAGCTTTATTTTGTTGTTTTGCAGCTTTAATTTGGTGTTTTTGCAGCTTTATTTTGGTGTTTTTGCAGCTTTAATTTGTTGTTTTTGCAGCTTTATTTTGGTGTTTTTGCAGCTTTAATTTGTTGTTTTTAGCTTTATTTTGTTGTTTTGCAGCTTTAATTTGGTGTTTTTGCAGCTTTATTTTGGTGTTTTTGCAGCTTTATTTTGGTGTTTTTGCAGCTTTATTTTGGTGTTTTGCAGCTTTAATTCGTGTTTCCAGCTTCTAATCCTCGTCCAGCTCCTGATCTGATCTGATGGATGATATTTAATCCGGTTGTTGTTGGATCTGAAGCTGCATCTGGACTCTAAACACTGAACAGGGTTTTACTAGAAAACAGCTCGATCCTGGAAATGTTGGCTTTTGTACGAGTCACGCTTCAGAGCTGCTGTTTTTAGGACTTAAATCTCATTTCAATGCATATAAAAGGACTAATTCAGATTAATTTCTGCTTTAAACGCGAGCTTTAGGTTTGTTTTACCATCTGTGCTCTAAACTAACTTCAGTGTCTCCACCAGCAGAGCTCTGAGACTCATTTAAGGGATTAAACGTGAAGCTTCTATAAATAAATGCTCAGATTCGTGCAGTTTAATCGATTAAAAACATCAAAATAAAGGTTTTAATCGACTACAAACATTAAAGTAAACGTTTTTAAATCGTTCCTACCTCTGAATCAGGATCCTCCGGAGATAAAACCCTCCATGTCTCTCTCCTCTCCGGTTCTCTGAGCGGCTCTGAGGCTCCCGACGATCCGACACGAAGCACCTTCAGCCCGGGGACACGTGACCGGACACCTGGGGGCCGCGGAGGAGCAGCGACACCTGCAGGAGGAAGCAGGAAGTGCACAACATCCGCCCTCCACGGAGTTCACTGAGGTTCTACTGCAGGGAGCTGCTTGGATTTAATTCAGATTTTTACTCAAAATACCACAGATACATAAATCTATATTTTCACGGCTTTAAGAACAAACATTTTGTTTATTTAGAGGAAAAAAGAGGCTTTAATCTACAGCAGCAGCCCTGAAAACACTCAAGGCAATGAATACAAGTATATAGAAAACTAAATTCAACTTCCAGTGCACATTACGCAAAGATTTATGACGTTTAATCGAGGCGTAAATTGTTTTAGGGATAATAAATAGGCTTTAGAACCCTATAAAATAAATAAATAAAAAGTTCTTTAACATGATTTTCCCTTACGTTCTACCGACTTTTAAATTACACAAAATATTAATAAAATCACAATAATAATAATAATAATAATAATAATAATAATAATAATTAATATATAATTATTATTATTATTATATTATTATTATTATTATCATTATTATTATCATTATTATAAAAATGTAAACTGAGGTTTTTCACAATTTTTGAATTTTTCTAAAATATTTAAAGAATTTTCTTTTTACATAAAATGACCGTTAAAATACAAGTAAATATTTATTGTAGTAGCACAAACATTTATTTTTTAATTCAAGTTTAATGTCTTTAATATATTTCAAAAAGTAGATTTAATCATTTTTTTTAAAAAAAATAACTATAAAATTCCTATTTTTTAAATATGTAAATGTAAATGCTTTGACATAGAAAAAATTTATTTATCATAATTTCACCAATGATTAATTTGAATTTAACCGATGATTTAAGTTTAAAATTTTAAATAAATACTTAAATGAGATAGAATTAGTGACAGCTGATTTGGAGTAAGCATAAAATTTCAATTTTTTAAAAGACATTTAATTGTTTTTTTAACATTAAAAGACTGTTAAAGTCGATTTGGAGAATTCTTGAATATTTCCTTTTTATTCATTAGATGAAACTGTTAAATTTAAGTTTAATACTATACATTTATTTCTAAAACTAGAAAAAATTAGTGGTGACAAAAAGAGAATATCTATAAAACTTAACTGTGATAAATATTCCCTTTCTATTCAATAGATTGAGATTTATTCTTACTACAAACAGATCATATATTTAATATTAAACTAACTTTGTTTTAGAAACTGTTTCTGTTTTATGTTTAGAAAAGCCACAGGAGAAATAAAGTCAAGGACTTTTTAGGAATTTGTCAGTTAATAAGGTGTATTTATATATAAATTAGAACCTTCTGTAGTTACTATCTTCAGTTTTTTGTCTCTAAATGCAGTTTTATTCTTTTCTTGGACAGTTTATTAAATAAGCTTCTTATTACACTTCAACTGTTGGTGTTCTAGCTCCACCTGTTGTTCAGTTTCTCAGAAAACAGAAGAAAATATGTAAATTTATTCTAATTCTGTGTCTTTTCTTGGTGGCAAACCTAAGATAATTCAACTTATTGTTACATATTTGTATTTTAGTGCACGATTATAGTATTTTTACTTCAATAAAGGACCTAAATATTTCATTTAACATTTTATTTTTGTTCATCCAAGTCAATAAAATTTAAAGTATTTGGCGGCAAAAACTGTACTGTAACCAGCATTTAGCACCTTTAACTTGCAGTTTTTAATCAATTACACGAATTAACGTAAATAATTAAGGTGAAATTGCATTGCCAACAATTTATAGGGACCAGAAAGTGCTTCTTATTTAAACTTTACACTGCAAAGTAGACTATCCACATTAATAGGGACGACTTTTACCGGAAATAGTTTATAAAATGGACTTTTCAGTGTGCTGATGGACGTTTCATGTCAGACTAAAGTCCTGTTGTGTTTAAAAAAAGCAGAAGATCCAACATGTGGAACCTTAAATGCCTCAGTTTAATAAAGTGCAAATGATAAACCAGCAGATTATCAGAGTTCAGCTCCTCATTACATTACAAAATTAAGCTTTTTACAAAACATTACAAAACATACACAACTTATAAAACCATTTTCACATTTCAGAAATTAGATTTACAGGCAAAATAAAACCTTGTGCTGAGATATGAGTGCATTTGAAGCATCGCAGGTTTAAATTATGACTCTGTAGTGACTCATTAAAGTCCTATGGAGCATTTTTCTCCGTATTTATTCAGTCATTAGCGCTGCGACGCCACATGTCCATGGTTCCATACTGGGACCTGACAGGATGAGGGATGGTCGAGTTGGTGCCGCAGTCGATGTATTCGAAGGTGTCCAGAGAAAGCTGCTCCGTGTGCGCCAGGTAGGAAATATTCAGCGTTATTCTGCAGAAAACGAGAAATAATCAGTATATTTTAGGCATCAAATGACTGTAGGCATAAATCCACACATATCAGAGCTACCAAACTTCACCAATCTACTTTATTTTCCATCCAAATGACAAAAACCAACCGTAGTCTGACACAGAAACCACTTTCAAGCCAGTTTGCAGCAAACTTCTGAGATGTTTCATAAAACATATTATTATTATTATATATTGTTTCCTTGCCTGAAAAAATCCCAAAAAACAGCAAAAAAAATTCCCCAAATTTCTGAAAATTTGCAAAACCTTCAGGAAGAAAATTCCAATAATTCCTTCAAAGTTTCCCTTAAAAATTTTATTTTTAAAAAATCCCCCAATTTGGCAAGAACATTTATGTAAATATTTTCAAAAAATTTGTAAAAATCTTCCAAAAAATCCTAAAAATATCTAAAGTGATTCCATATATATCAGTAAAACTTCTAATGTTGTCTTAAGAACATTCACATAAAAATCAACCAAAATCCAGCGAATTTCGCTGGATTTTGGTTGATTTTTATGTGAATGTTCTTAAGAAACATTTTTAACATTTCTTTTTTTCCACCAAAAAGTGTTTCCCAAAAATGTTAAAAATGTGGACATCAGAAGTTTCTGCCAGCAGGTGGCGCTGGAGGCTAAATTAGCTGTAATAAACAGAGTAGAAGAAGTAAGAAAGGTGGCTCAAAAATGGTTGAAAAATGCCAACAAAAATCTCGATAAAGAAGAAACAAACAAAACTTTGTCCTTCTACAGCAGAAAAACTGGTGCAATGTGTTCAGGAAGTGTTTTCAATCAGCCAAGATGTAATTATTCTCTTATGTCATCTGGTATCTTCCATGTTTAATGCATTATGGAGGCAAAAATAAAGAAACAGCTGAATAGTCCTGCCAGTTAGATGTTTGCCACCTGAGAATTAATTTTAAAAAGGGATTTCCATCTCACATTAAACAATTCAATTTTTGCAAAATAAAGGATATTTTTGTGAATTTTCATGAAATTTTTCGAAAGCTATCCTTCAAAATGTTTATATATATAAGACGGAAACAAAGCTATAGTGGAGGATTTAGCAGCTAGAAAGCCAGAATCTTTTGACTAAGCTGGTGGAGACCAAAACAGAGCTAAAAGAAGAACAAACATTGAGCTTACATTCATATTGGCACAACTCCATGCTATTGCTAAAGTTGTTAAATGAGTGCAATCAGATGTTTCTTGGTAAATGTGAACTTTGCATGCATAGAGGGACCTATAAGCACTAAAAAACCCCACTGCACCAGCATGTTTGGTCTCTCTGAATATAAATCGACACTTTTGATGTCAAAAAGTCTTGTCAACATCAATTAGAGGGTTTTCCTGCATTAGTTGTCACTCTTAGCATCAGACGTGGTCAAGAGTCCACAGGAGTTACAACTGGAAAGAAATGGTGACTCTACATTCTATAAATATTTTAATACTTACATTTGTATTTTTTTACACTGTCTGCAGTTCAGCCCAACTCAGGCGAAAACTCTCAGAATTTTTACTACTTGACTGGCGGTCACAGCCAAGTCATTTATGTTTTTTTGGTTTCACTGAGGAGCGGAGATTTTTTAGTTTTTACAGAATCTAGTTCATGCAAACGGTAGATTTTTGTAAATTTGTAAACCAGACGTAAATTAAAGTGATTTTGATGAAATATCATGAATTTAAAGCTTAGATTTAGTAAGTTTCCCGACCAAATGGCACAGCACTGGTGATTTTCTCTGTTTTCACAGCTTTTTGTTACAATAAATGGTGTCATTTGGGAGATTTTGTAAAGACAACATGGCTTTCAAAGCTACTGTAAGGTTTTGGGGTTCAGAGAGTGAAGAAAGCAGCTGAGTTTCTTTAAATAAAATAAGTTTTCTACATGCACAAAGTAGCATCTGACCTCATTTATTTATTAAGTATTTGAAATAACTAATAGCTCAACAGTGCCTTGATCATTTGTTTAAAGGTTCATGGCATCAAGAAGAACAAACTTTTCACAAGTAAATTAGACTGAGATTAGAGCTGTTTGCTTTGCAGCTTAAAAAACAGGAACTTTAGAGGTTATTTTGGAGCTCTGAGGCCGATAGAAGAGGTAAATACAGGTTGTTATGTTGCCATGAGTGCTTATGGATTGTTACTTGGTGCCAAATAATTCCAGTGTTTTCACCCTTTTCATCCCTTTTGTCAGTTTCTCTGCCTTAATTTATCCAGTCAGTGGTGAAATGTCCAAACTCTGGACCACATCTGAGGTAAAAAGCGGTTGATTCGAAAGCAGAAATGTTTTCTTTGAGGGTTCAGAAAACAGAAATGAAAACTCAAAGAGCCACGATTGTTTCTGTCATTTAAACCCAGTTCCTTTGGAATCTTAGAGCAGATCTGAACTGCGTTTCTTTGTCTTGTCTGACGAGAACATTTCATTTTAAAAGAAGCAGAGGAGTGACGCCTTTAACACCTCCGTGGGTCCGTCGGTGTTTACATCAACACTTACTGCAGCGCCAAAAATAACGTGTGAATCTTGATGTTTTTCGACTTGCAGTAGGTGCTGAAAGAGACGAAACGAGTTCAGATGAATAAAAAACAACAGTGATGGGTGTTGTGTTGTAGAAACGGTGCAGTTCTGACGGGTTTCTTCTTACTTTAAGCCTTTATCTGTGATGGACAGGTCCACCTGGTAGGTGTACTGCAAAGATTCAGACAAAGGGTTGAGAAAATGAGCTGCATGATGAATTTATCAACAGTTTCTATTAAATTCTGTGGTAAACTCACAGATGTCTGCGTTCTGGACTGCAGCGCCGTCATGTTGGTCGTCTTGTTCTTACCCACCACTGACTTATCCACCAAACCCTGGATGTTGAAGTCGGTGATCTGGACCGGGACAAAGTTCTCGTTGGTGATGTTGATGCGGTTCTGCAAGAGGGAACACAAAAGTGCTGCTAACACACCTTTTCCATCATTAAAAAGACTGGAAAGGGAACTTTGACCATCACATAACTGTGTCAGGCGTCATGTGAAGGCAGTTTAAATGGAGCCTCGTTGGACAAAAACAATAAAAACTAAAGCTGCTGAGGAAGTCTGGCTGCAAAGGATTAAAATATTGCTCTTTAATAACAATCTTGAATGATATATGCACATCTGTATGTTTGTTAAATCTTTATTATGGCCTTAACTTACTGAAATCAAGCAAAACACATTTGTGACAAACAGATTTCTAAGAATTTTATGAAACAGTTATCTAGTAGTCAGAATCATAAACTGTACAATCACTGGCCGCTCCGTCAGACACACCTAAGCAATAAAACAACAAATATGGCATCATTCTATTTCTACAAAGCTATGACTTTGATTAGTAAACGTACTACTTCCCTAAAAACATCAATAAAACCTAAAAGTCTTCCTAAATGTAGAGGCAGCGCTGTTAGATTGGACTGCATTAGCTTTCACAGGTGTACCTAATAAAATGGCTTTTGAATGCATTTCATATTAGATAGTTTTATATACTGACTCATTTGATATATATGATGCAGCATACGACAAAGAACTTTGACATTAATGTTGCGTAAATATAGTTTATTAAGATCTATATATCTCAGAACGATGTATTTTTTAAAGCGATAAATAGGAGTTTGACTAGATGATTTGAATTATGTGGCATAAATGCAGTTGTCTTACTTCGAGTAATTGGCAGCCACAGAGTCATATAATATACTTAGTTTTAAATAAAGCATGAATATAACGGCTACTGCTCTGAAAGGGCCTAGCGCTAACTAAAACATCCTTAAATTAAAGCTAAATGCATCATTTTAGGGCTGACGTGACACGAGGCTTGAAGTTTTGAGGCTAGCTAGCGAAAGTGTGTAACATAAAGGCAGTAATTTCTTAATTTTTTCACAAAATCATCATATATTGTACAAAGAAAAGGCTACTAACCTTAAAACCTAGCTAAAAACTATCAATCTTCAGACAGCAGGGATAATAATAACTTTAGTTACTTCATTAGCCCTGCTGATAATGTACGATTTATTTGTTTACCGTGTTTGGATTTAGTTCCTCAGCGAATAGCAAATATATTGGATCATGTATTTGCTTTTTTTCTAGGTGGAAAAACTAAAAAGTGTCCAGCTAAGTAGCCACCTGTTAGCTTTTAGCAGAACTAGTTTAGCTATGGCTAATGTTACTCACTCTGTTAGCGCTGCTTGTTATGTACGATTTACTCATTCACTGTGTTTGGATTTAGTTCCTAAGTGAATAACAAATACATTGGATCATATATTTGCTGTTTTTCTAGGTGGAATAAGAAAAAGTGAGCAAATTTATGTCTAGCCAAGTAGCTACTCATTAGCTTCTAGCATAGTTTAGCTATGGCTAATGTTACTCACTTTGTTAGCTCTGCTTGTTATGTAAGATTTATTTGTTCATTGAGTTTGGATTTAGTTTCTATATGAATAACAAATATTTTGGATCAAATACTTGTTCCTTTTCTGAGTGGAAAGAGAAAGAAGTGTATAAATTTGCATCTAGCTAAGTAGCTACTCGTCAGCTTTTAGCACAACTAGTTTAGCTATGGCTAACGTTACTCACTTTGTTAGCACTACTTGTTATGTAAGATTTATGTGGTCACTAGATTTAGCTCCTAAGTGGAGACCAAATATTGGATCATGTATTTTTTACTTTTCTAAGTAAAAAGAGAAGCTAAGTAGCTAGCTAGATAGCTTCTAGCGGAATCAGTTTAGCTAAGTTATGAAAGATTTACTTGTTCAGTGTTTGGATTACACCCCTGAACAATATAATATATATGAAATTATTGTAAATTAGAAGGATTTTCCACTATTTACATTTCTTTTGGATGTTTACATGAAGTCATAAGCATTATAAGAAAAGCAGCAGATTGTGTTCAGCTATGAATTCCTGACTACATTTGTCAGGGCATCAGATGTGGGATATATAATCATCGAATATATCTATTCCTGTGGCGCAGTTTCTATTTAAAATGTTCCTTTGCATGGCTACACAACAAACGCTGATTTCTTGATGTCTCACATACATGATTTTTGTTTTCTGCTCGTAAAATAACACATTTGGACTTTGGTTTTTGGTGATTTTTCACATAAAATTTTAAAATCTAATATATTTTTAAAAATTTAATGCATCCAAAAGGGCTGACAGGTGCGAATATATGACGAAAAAAACGAATCCGACGCAACCAAGCTGTGTTTTATATATTTGTATGTGTGATTTATGCAGCTACTCACTGTGACCTCCACCGAAACGGTATCTGGGCTGAAGTAAACCATGACCGACACCACCGATGCCGGCGTCAGCGTGATGCTCCGCGGGAAGAGAAAGAACAGGATGAGGCAGCACAGAAACAGACACACACCCATGGAGATGCACACATAGAGCTTCCTGCAACACAACACATGCATGTAAATTAGCACGTTAAATATTAAACAACACGGTCCAACAGTGCAAATGCAGGTTCAGAGGCGTTTCTTACGTGCGTCTTGGTTTCAGCCTGACATCGTTGCACGGTATTACAGCAACCAGTTGATCTTCTTGACCTGTCAGGAGACAAAAAAATAGAAGGAAAATTTTCGTTTTTACCCCAAAAAATTATGAGAAAGCAACAGAACAGAGTCACTTGCATTTTTACATTTGTGTCTTTCAGTCTGACTCGCTTCCCTCGATGCTAAATGTGAAAAGAACGTTATTTGTAGAAGAGGAAAGCAGCACAGTTTCGGTTTTGCACAGCTGATATCTTTTACCTTGTGACACTAAAAGGGGAAAATCAGGATTATATTGAAATGTAATTAAGTGAATTCTTAAAAAGTAAGCATTCAGGATGTTGTTTTATTGTATTAAAGGTCCTGAATGAGGATTTTTGAAAAATCTGACACTAAAAGGAGAAAATCATGATTAAACTGAAGGTTTATTAATTAAATATTTATGTTGAAGCTTTGAAATCCCATAAAATGTGGTTAAATAGTAAAAAAATTACATTTAAAAACAGATTTTTAAGGCAGAAAACTAATGCAATTGAGTGAATATGAACACACTGCCTGTCCAAAAACAAGTCTCCACCTGGATTTAACAAAACAAATAGGTGAGAACCTTCCACTGGATAATTACTGCAATGATGAATACGTTTTACCAAACCCTAGCTGATGCAGTGAGGAGCTTCTCATTTCTTCAACAACCATGTTGGAAGACATGTCCTGTAGTCATGGAAAGAATGTTAATCTGTCTCAGAAGGGTCAAATTATTGGCCTGCATCAAGTAAAGAAAACAACTATGGAGATGAAACTACTAAAACCAGGTTAAGAACTGTCCAACGCATCATTAAAACCTGGAGGATAGTGGTGAACCATCATCTTCAGGAACAAACTCTTAGATGATTGTAGGAAACCAACAGTAGAACTCACGGCTGTTTAATAGTGAAAGTAAGAACATTTCCACATGAAGGGAACTCAAAGGATTGGGACTAAACAGCTGTAGCTCTAAGAAAACCACTGATCAGTGAGGATGATCAGAAATAGAAGGTTTCAGTTTGCTATGGAGCATAAAGATTGGACTCTGGACCAATGGAAGAAGGTCATGTGGTCTGATGAGTCCAGGTTTACCCTGTTCCAGAGTGATGGGGGCAGTAGTTTAGGTTCCGTTTTGGTCCCAACTTTGTGCTGGTTTTTGACTTTTTCAGGACTAGTTTCCGACTGTATTCTGACTGGTTCTGAAATTTATTTATTTTTGACTGGTTTAGGTTTGATTTTGGTCCTGGTTTTAGACCCTTTAAGGACTGGTTTAGGACTGGTTCTACAACGTCTTGGACTTTTTTAGGAGTAGTTTAGGTTTGATTTTGGTCCTGGTTTAAGATTTTTTTGAGGACTGGTTTCAGACTATCTTGGGCAGGTTGTGGACTTTTTTTAACCCCAAGAACACCAAACCTACCATCAAGCACGGTGGTGACATTATTATGCTCTTTGGAACTGGAGCTTTCCACAACGTAAATGGAATAATGAAGAAGGAGGATCACCTCCACGTTCTTCAGGTAAACCTAAAACCATCAGCAGAAGGTTGATCTTGAACACAGTTGGATGTTTCAACAAGACAATGAGCCCAAACACACATCAGACGTGGTAAAGAAAAGGTTCCATCAGGCTAGAATGAAGTTTCTAGACTGGTCTCCCCAAAATCCTGACTTAAATCCATCAAGAACCTGAAGAACCAAGTCAGAAAGACGACAAATTCAGTGGAACAGCACCAGAATTGGTGTTGTTCCACTGAATTTGTCGTCTTTCTGTCTCAGACTTGAGTCAGTTAACTTGACAGTATAATGATACTGCCACCTCCATGCCTGATGGTAGGTATCAAGCCCAGAGGAGTTGAAGATAAACCAGCAGATGGGGCATCAGGGTAAGAAGAGAGGCAGATGAAGTGATGCCCTCATCATGGCTAGTTCCTACCAGTCTGTGGGGGTTAGGGTTATGATCTGAGGTTGGTCAGGTTCAGCAACATTATGTTCCCAAAGAATGAGGTCAGCTGACTACCTGAACATACTGAAGGACCAGGTCTTTCCATCAGTGGAGGTTTTCTTCCCTGATGACATGGACATGTTCCAGGATGACGATGCCAGGATTCATGGGGCTCATATTGAGAATGAGTGGATCAGGGAGCATGAAGCCCCACTGAGAACCTTTGGGATGTTCTGGAGAAGATTTTGTCTGACTCTCCCATCATCAATACAAGATTTTAGTAGAAAATGAATGCATCTCTGGACAGAAATAAATGCTGTGACGTCGCAGAAGCTTATGGAAACGATACCACAGTAAACGAGTGCCGCTCTTAAAGCTAAAGGAGGTCCAATGAAATATTAGAGTGTGCAACTTTTTTTTGGGATGGGCAGGCTATATAAGCATTGAATGACATTTAACTGGCAAGGGCTGTTTTGTCTTAAAGGTCCTCAGCTTCTCTTCAAAATCCGATACTGCATGAAATAACAATGCATCAGAAACGTTGCTGAATGTGAAAAGAAATGTATTTTCAGGAGGTTTTCAACATGATTTCAGTTTTGCACACCTGAAGTATTTTTCTGTGACACTAAAAAGGAAGAAATCAGGAATATACTGAAGTGTAATTGAGTAAATGTCCATATTTAGGGGTTTAAGGTGCATGAAATGTGGTTCAAATAGTAAAAAAAAAAAAATGACATTTCAAAACTCATTTTAAAGGCAGAAAACTAACCTCTGGGATTTTTTTGAGGAGGACATTTTTGTCTTAAAGGTCTTGAATGAGGATTTTTATAAAAAATCTGACATTGAAAGGAGAAAACTGAGATTACACTTGAGTGTAATTGCGTAAATGCTCATGTTGACGCATTGAATTTGAATAAAATGTGGTTAAAATTGTGGAAAATGACAAACGTTGCTGCATATGAAAAGAAAGCTATTTGCAGAAGAGGATTTCAACATGACTTTTAGTTTTGCACAGCTCTACTCTTTTTTTGTGACACTAAAAGGGGGAAATTGGGATTATACTGAAGTTTATTTAAGGAAATTTGTATCGTGAAGCATTAAAGTTGCATAAAATTTGGTTAAACAAGTGAAAAATGACATTTAAAACAGATTTTTCAGGCTTTAAGCTCACCTCTGGGGATCCGTCCGGTGCCGCGACACGTCGGACAGGTTTCTCCTGGTGAGTTCTCATTCAAGGATCCATACGGAGGAAAATGCTTCATCGTTTTCGTCCTATCCATCCGCTTTTTATCAAATCAGATCCTGTTCAGAAAAGATGAAAAACAGGAGATCAGATCGTCTGCAGCCTCCAGTTCTACCCGTCCGGTCGCCTGTTGAACCTTTAAATGAGCAGTAAAAGCTTCTTCTGGTGTTAAATGTCAGGATGTGAGCAGAGTCCAAAGAAAAACCTCCCAGAGTTTCATTATTTTATGGTTCTACTGCAGCTGAGTAAAACAGCATGACCACCGGGTGACAGAAGCAGAAAATTGACCCAGAATTAGGATTTTAGCAAAATTCAGATGGAATTTTCTTACATTTGCAGGATCCAAAACAATAAAAATGACTCAAAAGTCTTTATATATTAAATACAGAGAATTCAGGTTAAACATTCTGGATTTCTGCTTTAAATTGTAGAAAAAAGAGTCACCTGCTGCCTCTTATTTCTGCAGATGATGCAACAGTGAGTAATGAAGTGTTCAGTGAATCATTCTGCTTTCAGCTTCCACTCAGCAAAAACGGAACCAAACTTTACCTGGTAACCTTCATTTATTAATAATAGTGATCATAAATACACTAAAATTAGCTGTGATTCATCTTATATGACGTAAAAACTAAGAAATGCACGTTTTCTGTTGGTTTGTTTGTAACTTCTTTTAAGGTCAAACGCTGCACCAACAGATTTGGCTGTTTTCCATTTTAATAAGAATGAAGCTCGACTGGTTTGTTTTATTTGGTTTTGCTGCAAACATTCAGGAAGCAAACATGAAACGTTCAGGAAGCATTCTAACACGGTGCAAGCCAACAGTTTTAGTGGTATAAAGCAGCACATCTCAGGATGTTATATAAGACACTGAACAAAGTGCAGAAATATTCATGTTGTAATAAAATAAATGTGCTTTTTCAGCTTTATGTGGAGTTTATAATCCTCACTGATGTCAGTGATTCTTGTGCAAAAATTGATTGTAAATCTGCAAATAGTTCAGTGTAACTAATTACATTTACTCCACTTTATTCAATATATTATAGTTGGTAATTATTTTACAGGTTAAGATTTTAGGGCAACTACAGCAAATTTCCATTTATACATAAAGACACTGGTGGTAATAATGTCACATTATAAAATATAAATTCTAATACAACATATAATATTTTTGTCTTTAAGATCCTGAGTGGGAATTTTTATTTTAAAAATCTGCATAAAAATTAATATTAATCAGAATCAGTATAGGTCCAAATCATTGACACATCCCAGACTGGGATAAAAAAAATAAATAAAAAATAAAAAAGTTATTTCTTTTCATAAAAGCATCAACTGCATTATATCAACAAACATTTAAAGAGTTAAAATCCCCAAAACGAATTGTTATTTGACTGTAGTGATCAAAGGTGATATTGGGTAAAATAAATTATTCATAAAAGTGGAGAATAATCTTATTATAAAACAATTTCATAAAAAATAATAATGCATTAAAGTCCATGTTGGTGCTAATCGCCGAGACATCGTATTTTCCATCTATCCTGTGGAAAATGCTTCATTTTTCATGGAAAATGACTATCAGCATCTTGTAAACAAACTGGCATTTCAAGGATTAAAATCCCCAAAAGTAACTGCATATTTTGTAGTTATGATCCCACTGATGTGAGTAAAAATAATTATTAAATCATTAAAAGGAGGAAAAATATGAATATACAACATTTTTACAGCAGTTTTGTCCAACAGACATTTTTGTCATTAAAGTCCTGAGTGTGATTTTTATTTATATTTTAAATCTGACACTGCAGAAAAAAAAAGCACCAAAATCAATGTTGGTGCTAATTATTAATTTATTTCTCCAAACTGTTTATTTATTTATTTATATGGAAAATACAAATAATATAGTAATCATTTTAATATAAGGTACACAAAATACATGGAGTTTGGTTTCAGCTGTTGGTGTCACTGTAGGAATAAAAGAAAAATAGAATAATAAAATAACTATAGAAAAATAAAATAAAACTAAATATACAGATATTTACAAATGTAGAAAGATGTAGTTTAACCAGGAATACGTTGGCAGACATTTTTGCATTTAACTCTCGTGTCGTCCTGCGGGTCAAATTGACCCGTTTTAAAGTTTGAAAATGTGGAAAAAAATAAAAAAAATTTCACAGTGAAAACTTCCACATTTTCTGGAAAGATTTTGAACATTTTTTTGGTGGCAAAAAAGAAATGTTAAAAAAATGTTTCTTTAGCAACATTCACAAAAAAAATCAACCAAAATCCAGTGAATTTCACTGGACTTTTCTGTGAATGTTCTTAAAGAAAATATTAGAAGTTTTACTGATATATATGTAATTACTTCAGATATTTGTAGGATTTTTTTTTGGAAGATTTTTACTCATTTTTTGAAAATATTTACAATTTTTATTTATTTTTTTATTTTTTAAATTTTTATTTCTTGCCAAATTTGGGTTGTTTTTTTTTTTAAAATAAAACTTTAAACGGAAACTTTTAAGGAATTATTGGAAATTTTTCCTGAATGTTTTGCAATTTTTCAGAAATTTGGGGAATTTTTTTGCTGAATTTTTGGATTTTTTTCAGACAAGGAAACAATATTTTGTGGTGCCCATAAATGAGGACAACAGGAGGGTTAATGTCCTGAGCGTGATTTATTTATTATTTATTTGCTTATTTATTCTTTAAATCTGACACTGCAGGAAAAAAGAAAGCATCAAAATCAATGCAGGTGCTGCTTATTAAATTATTACTTTTCCACTCACCATTTAATAATAATTTTAAATTAAAAGGTCCGTATATACATATAAATCAACAGTGACCAACAGTGAGGTTAAACATTGTAAAATAAAGGAATATTTAGTCATCATAACCACATTTTAGTCTTTAGGGTCCTCAGCATGACTTGTTTAATGTTTATTATTTATCTATTTTAAATCCAACACTGCATAAAACTAATAATACATTAAAATCCATGTTCATGCTGATCATTAACGTATCCCAGACTGTGATCATAATAATAATAATAATAATAATAATAATAATAATAATAATAATAATAATAATAATAATAATAACAATATTCCACTTAGCTTTTATTTAAAAAATTCAAAAATAATTCTTTATAATTCTTTCTTCCCTTTAAAACAACAACAGCAGCGTCATATGTAAACGAACCGGCATTCAAAGAGTCCAAATCGTGAAAGTAAATTAATATTTAGTGGTTATTAGAAGGCCTGATGTTGGTTTAAAGCTAAATTAATCATTAACAGTGGATCATAATATTAATATATCACATTTGTGACGCAGCCGTTTTGATCTTTCAGGAGTAACTTTAAAGCGCTCAGACTCCATTAATATCATTATTATTATTAAATGCATGAGTTGCACACGTACATGCGGGTTTTTACAGCTTAATAAACATAAATAATGTTAATATTCGTGCTGTTCTGGTGCCCTAAAGGCTAAAATCAGGCCCAGATCGCGTCTGATCGGTGGGGCCCCCTTTTTTCTTTTTTCTCTCCGCGTCCTGAACTCACCTCGATTCACTTTAAATCCGCTTAAATCCTCCAGAAACAAACTCCAAACTCCGCTGGTTGATCAGTGAAAGATCCTTAAACTGAACGCGGACATGTGGACGGTGGACAGCAGCTTCCAGACAAACAGAAAGCGACGCAGGAGGAACTTCCTCGTTTGGAGGCAACAGCTGGTCACATGTTCATGAACCTGCTTCCTCCATAGACAGCGGATCTTCACAGATGTGACCCGAAATACACAAATACAACACAATTAAAGCACCTTAAACCGTGAAAGTAGGTTTAATCTGCAGGTACACTGTCAAATAAAGGAATCATCTGACTATCAAAGCAGAATATAAACAAAAATGTACCAAAAAATGACCCTAAATATGTTTATATTGTAATCAGGCATGACATTATAATGAATATATCTAATATTCTTGTGTAATTTCCAGGCTGGATGTGTTTGTTGTGTCTAATATCTATATTTAAACTGGAATCAACACGATTCATAGATTATTTTTTATATAGAAAATAAATAAATGATCTATTTTGCCATTATCCTACATGCTATTATCTTTAAAATATAATCTCATGACTGAAATTGAGTCATTTTAATGCATTAATAACATTTAAGTCACAAACTACAAGGCCGCAGTCACTTTCTAGACATTATAATTTCAATAATATTGTGATTAATTGATGTTTTCTCTTTAAAAACTGATATAATCCAGCCAAATTAGCTTAATTTAGTATCAAGGCGGTCACTTAACTTTATGTTTGGTTAAAAAAAGAATTACTTACTGTGATATATTCAATCAAACGCATGTAAAACAACTTCTCTGCTGTAAAATGTTAGCCCATCTTTCTATTATCCTAAATAGCAAAAAAAAAAAAACAACCCTGCATTTTCTGTGCCAGAACAGTTATTTAGAACTCCAAATTTATTTATGTGGCCTACTAGCAACCCAAAAACCCACAAATTGATGTATTCTTCTTGTTTTTCAAGTAATATATAGAAATACTGAAGTATAAAAGCTACAATTTACTGTTTTAAGGAGGTTTGGGGTTGGTATTAGTTCACAGACCAGGCTAGCTGTTTCCCCGTTTGCAGTCTTTGTGCTAAGCTAAGCTAAGCTAAGCTAACTGGTTGTGGCTGTGTTTGTAATTTAACAAACAGATTTCAACAAAAGTCATTATTTTAATCAAAATCATGATCTTTCACCGATCTTAACCCTTTGTACAGTTTAAAAGGCAAAATATACAAACCGCTAGCCAGGGGTGCAAGTAGTTTTAAATTCTTGCCGGTACTATTACCAAAACGCTCATCTCGCTCTTAACATCTTAACATCGTGGCATGGAGTGCATCCCTGTTTCCCATGCTGGGCATACAACCATTCATTTCTGCTTTTAAATTGTTCATATTGACCCTTTGTCCAAATGGAAGGATAAGCAGGAGGCGTAGCATCATCATCACCTGTGCTTTTTTCTGGGGATCCTGCAACTGCTTCTTTCTCCTGACATGGTGCCTCCTCACCCTGACTCTCAGCTTGCTCTACATCTTCATCACTGGATGTTTTTCAGATTTTTTGTGGTAACGCATCTTCAGTGTCCCTGTCTTTTCTTTTAAACATAGAGGTTATTTTCCTCTGCATTATTACTTTGACAAAAAGAAATAAAAAAATCTTGACTGTTTTGTAGTACTCCTCTCCATTTTTATTTAAAATATCTGTCGATGATAACCGTTGTAAATCCTGTTGAAAGTTTTTCAGCCAATCACAAGAACGTGGAATTTCAGGTGTAATTTATTTGCTCGCCCCGTCCAGGCGCTTGTTGACGTCTATTGACTAGTTGTGGAAAATGTCCCAGTGCAATAAATCAAGCGCACCTATTTGCTATTGGCTGCTATTGGCCATAGCAATGGCTGTGTTACGGAAGTAGACACGCATGCGCACTCACATACTGCTGAGTGAACTCTGGTTGATAGCAGGCAGCTGGGTGGCGTACCTGTGGAAGAGCGGCGTACCGCCACCGGATCTTTTCCGGGTACTGCGTACCGCCACCAGAACTTTTGCTGGTACGCAGTACCGGACCGTACCGGCTTACTTTCACCCCTGCCGCTAGCTTTAGTGAGAGCCAGGCTAGCTGTTTCCCCCAGTTTTAACACCAGATGTAGTCTTTAAGTTATGCAGGTTATTGACATTACAGGATCAGTTATTTCTAATGAAATCAGCAAACCTCATTTTGTCAAAATGCTGCATAGTCACTACAGTCTAACCAAGGGGTGTAAAGCTCATTTTAGTTCAGGTTCCATTCAGCCCAGTTTGATCTCAAGTGGGCCAGACCAGTTTTTACTATATGATCAAAACGACAAAAGTTAGATTAAAAAAGACAAAAAACTACAAAAATAAGACAAAGTAGTGCGAAAATGAGACACAAAACATAAAAAAATGAGATAAATGACAAAATAAAGCAAAGAGACAAAAAATTAGACAAGTCACAAAGTGACAAAAAAATGGACAAATGGCAAAAACGAGACAAAAAACCAAAAAGGCACGCATAACAATGACTAAGCAAAACAGAAAATGACAAAAATCAGACAAAAAACACAAGCAAGACAAACGACAAAAGTCAGACAAAAAAATGAGACACAAAACGATATGAAACAAAACAAAAAATTTGACAAAAAAGTTACAAAGCGACAAAAAATGGACAAATGACAAAAAACCCCACAAAATGACAGAAATGGCACACAAATCAATGAATAAAGCAAAACACAAAATGACAAAAACAAGACAAAAACCAGAAGCGAGACGGAAAGGAAACATAAAACGACAAAAACATGAGACGAAAGTCAGACAAAAAAACAACAAAAACAAGACAAAATATTCTAAAAATGAGACACAAAACGACAAAAGAACAATGAGCAATGTGGGATTTTACTTTATGATCAAAACAACTTGTCATGGTCTAGAAATTATTTTAAATCTATGGTTTTACTAATTTACAATCTGCAGTTCATGTCTTCTCTGGAATTTTTACACTTTGAGGACCGGACTGGAACCTCTGGAGGGCCGCTTTTGGCCCGCGGGCCTCATGTTTGACACCCCTGGTCTAACCTTTGTACCTATAAAACCACGTAGCTAGAGTTTAACCACATATAAAATACAGCAAATGAAGGGCAGTTCGACCTACATTCCTCCAACAGACGGACGTAGAGCAGAGACAGATGTGCAAATAGTTTATTGGCGGATTGACAGAAGGTATTTAATGGATACACTCTGTTGCAGAAGAAGAATAATTTGACAAGCACTGAAGATATATTCAGAATTATTCTCTAGAGCATGTTTGTTTAGAACACCTTAAAGAAAACGATGGTTGGATAAAACCCCGGAATCATTCAGAACGACATTAACTTAAACCCTGACACACACACACACACACACACACACACACCACAATGTCAACGCACAGGTATGTTTCAGTAAACTAACAAATCAGCTTTTTTCTTTTCCTTTTTTTTTGTCATAAAAGGCAATGACGAGTAAATTAACTCTACTTGGTTCCACTATGAGACAGGAATGTTTTTGTTAGTGCCAGGTGACGGTTGCTCGGCTTCGGATGTGAAAACGCAGGCGGGAGGTGGCGAAAGATGACGCAAAGCGGACGTTTTTCCTCCACTGTTGCTAAGACCACGAGAACACGACTCATCTCTAAAGCCTCTACCTGTCATGCAGGTG
Organism: Amphiprion clarkii; assembly: GCA_027123335.1. Classification (NCBI taxonomy): domain Eukaryota; kingdom Metazoa; phylum Chordata; class Actinopteri; family Pomacentridae; genus Amphiprion; species Amphiprion clarkii. The sequence continues at coordinate 5,287,522 of CM049586.1, forward strand.
TCTCCTAAAAAGCGGTAGAAAACATGTCTGGTCTGAACAGCCCCGTTCGGACAGTATTTTTGTGTACATTCCACATGTCAACGTCTAAAATAACAGTACTCTGATACAGAAAAAGATTGCATTGTTAGGCAGATTTTACTACGATAATAATCGAGAATAAAGTCTTAAATATGTGTTTTTTTTCTTGATCTTATTACTGCACTCTGACCCAGGATATCCACGTTAGCTTCACTAGCATCCAGAGCTGGCTTTTCTGTCTTTTTTTATTTATTTATGACATTCAACAACCTTCCTTTTCGTCGATTAGAATCAAGCCGAGCCCCGTCGGAAAGACATTTATTTCTCAGCGCTGAGGAAGCAGCTACGACAGCCATAGAACACGAAGATGAAGAGCTGAAACACACACTTTGATCCAAACTACAGCCTCGTAAAGCTCCACGGCGAAGGTTTAACCGCTATCCAGAGTAATTTACAATATATGCCTTATTTTCATCAAATGGTGAAGCTAAAATTAAAGGCAAAAGGCAGGAGAAGCCATTCGTGATCATTTATCTCTAACAATCCAGAAATAAATGCTGCTATTTCGTTTGTTTGTTTTTTTTGTTGTTTGTATTTATAGCGACACTATTGTTCCAAATGAACTATCCGCCCTGCTGTAAAATCAACCTTTGTGTCTATTTTGAATAAGTTAAACGCTGTAAAGGGTGACGGATGTGATCGTCCCTCAGTGCAGAGCGTCCACGGCTTCGTTCTGGCTGTCCTCGGCCATCTGGACCAGCTCGTTGACGGTGTGCAGCAGGCTGTAGCCGTGTTTCCTCAGCAGCTGCTGGTTGAGCCGCTGGTCTCTGAAGCCCATCTCCAGCAGCATGGCCATCATGGAAGGGTCCTGTCTGGTGGCTGGGTCGATGCCTCGCTGGGGAAACGGCGAGACGGAAGACGATCAGGAGGATGTTTATCTGACAAACCGCTGGCTTTAGTCTGTTTCCTGTTTATGAGCTAAGCTAAGCTAACCAGGTGCTAGCTGCATATGATTTATCTATTTATTTATTTATTTTTCTCAACCCTCATAAGATTACAAGACACCAATATATCAGCATTACAGCAATACATCCAAAACACACACATTATTCTGCTGCTCAGTTCTCAAACTAAATACGCTGCCCGGCCAAAAAAATACAACACAATTGTACAATTTTGCTGGGGCTCATTAAAGTCTGATATACATTAAATTCTAAGTATTAACAGCAGGTGATAGCAGGGAAATCCATAACTTCATTAATAAGGATTACTGTAACTGAACAGGTAGAATAGAAACAGGAGTGATGATGTCAGAGCATCACATGATGCTATGATGCTCTATTGATTAGCCTCCTGATCGATCGACTGATTGAGATCAATAGCGGTTTGTATTCTGTAGTTCTGTCTGCTGTTCTCTACTATATTAATCCTTCACTGTTTAATTACTTTTGTTGTCTACTAAGCCCCATATCTTACAGCATTATTAGTTATTGTTTTCAAGAAACTTTCAGGTTGATCTGTGGCAACCTGCGTAGTTAGCCGCTAGCCTTTAGCACAGTGTTAGCCACCGTGAAAGTCACTAATTTTATGATTTGTGGCGATGGCTTGAGTTTCTTGGTCAGTTTTTGCAGGCTGTCTCTGTTATAGAGATGTGTCTGTCAGTAAGAACAGTTTATCACAGGTAATATGACTTTACAAAGATGTTACTGTGCTCCAGATAGCGTTAGTTGCAAGCAAAGAGGCACACCTAACGCCTTAGCATAGCCTTAGCCACTGTGAAGCAGCTAATGTTCTGATTTGTGTTGATGGCTGTGTTTCTTGTTCAGCTTTTGAGGTTATATCTAAGATAAAGAGATTAGAACAGTTTGTTAAAGTGAATCTGATTTAAGAAAGAGGTTACAGTGCTCTAGTTAGCGTTAGCTGCAAGCTAAGAGGCACAGCTAACCTCTTAGCATAGCCTTAGCCTAGCACTGTTAGCAAAACAATTTCCAGCTGCTCTGACACCAGCCCCAGCAGAGCTATTGTTGATCAATCTGTCAGCTCTTTCCTAATTAATTGATTCATTAAAATGTTAGAAAAGATCAGACAACGCCATCAAATGTCTCGTTTTGTTCAAAGATATTCAGTTTACTATCACAGAAGAGCAAAGAAATCTGAAAATATTCACATTTAAGAAGCTGGAATCAGAAAGTTTTTTGTTTAAAAAAAAATGACCCAAATCAATTAAATAATTATCAAAGTTATTGATTAATTGCTGCAGATCTATAGATCTATAGTACAGTTCATTTTAGCATGTTTGCCTGATACTAACTCATCTTTAATCTTTACCCCACATCTCTGCTCAGTGTTTGCTGTAAATGTTGCTGCTCTCATTTTAAAGCATGTCTTCATGTTAGCTTTAATTGCAACCTGTGCCCTGCAGAGTTTTGTACCTGAATTGAACAGTTTGGTCCAGTGAATAGAGCCTTATAAGCAGATGCTGCCACAGAAAGGGCCCCTTTGACGAGTCCCTCTGTGATGCCTCCTTGGCCCCTGAAACAAGCACAGAGCTGCGATTACACAACAGGAACACAGTGTACCGCTAGCTTCATTTTCACAACAAAACCACGTTTTAAAGAAGTGGTTTAGCTGTTGTCAGCCATAAAAAAAATGCATAAAAATGGTCCAAATGGGATATAAAATGGCCACAAAACAAGTAAAATAACAACAAAAAAATGCAAAATCAAAAATGTGACAAAATAATCACAAAAACAAGTAAAATGACCAAAATGTGATGCAAAATGACCACAAAAAGCCACAAAAATGCATTAAACGACCCAAATGTGGTTTAAAATGACCATAAAAAGACACAAAATTCCCAAAAAGTTATGCAAAATGACTACAAAATAAGTAAAATGACCACAAGAAGATGCAAAATTAAAACTGTGACACAAAATGACCACAAAAAATGCATAAATGACCCAAATGTGACATAAAATGACCACAAAAGATGCAAAATTCCCAAAATGTGATGCAAAATGACCACAAAAAGCCACAAAAAATGTAGAAAATGACTCCAGTGTGACATAAAATGACCTCAAAACAAGCAACATAACCACAAAAAGATGAAGAATTTAAAAAGTGACACAAAATGACCACAAAAAATGCATAAAATGACCCAGATGTGACACAAAATAATCACAAAAACAAGTAAAATGACCAAAATGTGATGCAAAATGACCACAAAAAGCCACAAAAAATGCATTAAATGACCCAAATGGGGTGTAAAATGACCATAAAGAGGCACAAAATTCCCAAAATGTGATGCAAAATGACCATACAGAGGCACAAATTTCCCCAAATGTTATGCAAAATGAATACAAAACAAGTAAAATGATCACAAAAAGATGCAAAATTGAGAATGTGACACAAAATAACCACAAAAACGAGTAAAATGACCAAAATGTGATGCGAAATGACCACAAAAAGCCACAAATAATGCATTAAACGACCCAAACGTGGCGGAAAATGACCATAAAATCATACAGAACATGAAATTTGTCTGATCATAAACACTCTAAACAAACACTAAACACACTAAAGGACTTTCTGTCATGTTGAGTCTTTATTCCACCTTGGCTGCAGCGCGTTGCTGGGTCTGGGATTATACGTCTCGAAGGCACTGGATGCTGAGCCGGCTGATCTGGACAGACCAGACGATACTGCAGGTTAACAGGAAAAACAAGAAGGGGAAACGACAACACAAAACCACACATTAGAGAAGGAACACAGCCGTCTGCTGAGCCAACAAATCCCCAAAGCTCCACTTCCTGTCCTCTAGCTAATGTGTTTCCTCTGTTGCCTCAGCAGAGCCACAGAGTCTCACTCAGGTCTGAATAGTAATGATTGAAACTGTACTGTGGAGATGAAGCTCACCGTTCAGATGGACCCGTGGTTGGTGTGGCTCATAGGGTTCACAGGCTGGAGGACTGGGATCCTCAGCCAGGTACAGTGCCTCAGACCTGGAACACAAAAAACAGCAAGAATGACACCTTTAATAGGAACACAGAGATTTATTAGAACGGAAAAGGCTTTTTCTGGCTCTTATTAAAAAGAAGAAATCCAAAAACAAGCAATCAGAATGTTTAACCCTCGTGTCGTCCTGCGGGTCAAACTGACCCGTTTTAAAGTTTGAAAATGTGGAAAAAAAAAAATATTTTCACAGTGAAAACTTTCACATTTTCAACATTTTTGGGAAATTTTTGAGCATTTTTTGGTGGAAAAAAAGAAATGTTAAAAAAAATGTTTAAGAACATTCACAAAAAAATCAACCAAAATCCAGTGAAATTCGCTAGATTTTGGTTAATTTCTTTCCGAATGTTCTTAAAGAAAATATTAGAAGTTTTACTGATGTCTATGGAATCACTTTAGATATTTTAGGATTTTTTTGGAAGATTTTTATTCATTTTTTGAAAATATTTACAATTTTTTTTTTAATTATTTTTTTAAACTTTTATTTCTTGCCAAATTTGGGGATTTTTTTTGAAAAATAAAACTTTTTCTTCCTGAAGATTTTGCAAATTTTTTATAAATTTGGAGAATTTTTTGCTGAGCTTTGGGATTTTTTTCAGACAAGGGAACAATATTTTTGGGTGCCACAAATGAGGACAACAGGAGGGTTAAAACCAAGAAAACTTTTGCAAAACCCTCTGAACTCCAAACTTTTACCAAAGTCTGTTTTAAAAAAATCACAGAAATTACACCATTTGTCACAGCAAGAAACTATAAAAACAGAAAAATATGATGGATTTTCAACTTTTCAACAGTCCCTAAACCTAATCATGGATTACAAATTAACCACATCTGAGCTTAAAAACTGATATTTATCATGTCTCATTTAGAAATCCCACCCAAAATAAACAGATGTTTAGGAACAATTTCACCAAAAATTCTGCATTTCTAAGCTCTGACCGAAAACTTCAAAGACTTTTCGGTTGAACTGCAGGCAGTGTTTACAAAGAGTAGATCGGAGGTAAGTTTGAAAAGAAATTATTGAGACTGAGAGCAAAATAAACTATATTTGCGCAATAAAATAAATGCGGCATGGCTCAGAGGAGGAAGTTGTTGGAGATACATTCAGCATGGTGAAACATCTTTCTACAGCTGGTGAGCAGAGTAGCAAGAAAAAGTCTGGAGAGGAAATATGGAAATAGTTCAAAATCTATAAAATGTGGAGACAAAACCACCATAAAGAGACACAAAATGACAAATATGACACAAAACAACAAAAATAAGATGCAAAATGACATAAAAGGATGACAAAATGACAAAAACGAGACACAAAATAAACAAGATACAGAAGAACAAAAAAAGCGACATAAAACAACACAAATGAGACAAAATGACAAAAAAAGACAAAAAACTGAGACGAAAAGAGAGACTGAGAGGAAAATCAAGTCTAATGGATGAATAAAATAAATGCAGCATGGCTCAGAAACAGTGAACAGAGGAGTGAGTTGTTGGAGATACATTCAGCATGGAGAAACATCCTTCTACAGATGATGACCAGAGGCTCAAAACTGGACTAAATATGGTCCAAAGTGACAAAATGCTTGTCCACAGTTACTCAAATTACCCATAATCACTTAAAAACTGTCGTCTGGAACCAGTTTCAAGTAATTTTGGACAGCTTTTTAAGTTATTTTGGAAAAGTTTCCAATAATTTTGGAGAATCTTAGTCAAATAAATGCAGCATGGTTCAGAAACAGTGAACAGAGGAGCAAATGAAAGATACATTCAGCATGGTGAAACATCTTTCTGATGCACAGAGTTGTGTAAAAAGTTTGTAGAGTTTGTAAAAACGTAGAATGTAGAGCCACCAGTAGTGGTTAAGCCTACACTCAGAGGAATTCAACTTTCATTTTTACATTTTGGTATTAAACTTTGTTCTTCTGCACAAAACACACGTTTGAGTCTCTCTCCTTCTAGTCGTGGTTGTTCTGTTTCCAAAAAGGTTCAGGACTTTATGTTGTCGTAAAAAATGACCCCACAGTGAGTAAAAACATGACAGGAGCCAAAGAACGAGTTCAGAGGGTTAACTAAGATTCTAATTTTCTATAATATCTCTGGTGAGACGTGTGGAAAAGTCCATTTTCTGCATGTTTAACCCTTAGATGTGGACGTTTTCTAGCAATCTTTGTAATGGAAAGTTTTTATCATTTCATTTTCCAGCTAATCCTCCAAAAACATGTTATATCATTCCACTTAAATTTTTAAGTTCCCTTTCATACCTACCCCGAGCTCTTTATCACTGCTAATGTCATACAAGAGGTGATGCAGTGCACAGATTTGGAGGAAAAAGGGGAAAAATGTCAACAAAATGGATGTTGTTCATTCTTCTACTGCTGTTCTGTGTAATATTCTTCTTTTTCAATCATCAAAATGTTAAAAATCTGCTATAAAGTAAAAAATAAACAAATTTCAAACATGAAATCATTCTTGTGTGGACAAAAATATAAAACAAACAATAATACAAATTATTATTCTGAATCAAAAATGTCATATTCCTATTTTTGACCCACTAATAGAAGAGTGTAGGGTCCAATCACTCGTCCATCTAAGGGTTAACTCATGTTTAAAGTATAAACAGATGATGTGGTTGAGGCCCGGTCTGACCTGGGGGAGTAGAGGGCCGGTGGGGGCAGCAGGGGGTGAGGAAGGACCGGCTGTGGAACCACTTCGGGGGTGAGAGTGACGGCGTCCAGAGTCTGGGAGGCGCAGAGCATCTGGTTGACGCTGCTGTGGACGGAGGCAGCAGGAGGAGGCCAGGTGTTGCTCAGAGAGTCCTCGGCAGCCTCCGTCTCCTCCCTCCTCTCCGTCAGCGGCGAAGCCCGGCCCGACTCCTCCTCCTGGTCCTGGTCCCGGTCCTCTTCCTGGTCCTGGTCCCGGTCCCGGTCCTCCTCCTGGTCCTGGTCCTGCTCTGGATCCAGATCGGCCGAGGCGGCAGCAGCGACGGTGGCGTCGGGCTGCGACATGGCGGAGCTGTACATGGACTCCCCCAGAGGACGGCTGGTGTCGAAGCAGTCTGGGAGGACGATGATGTAGTCGTCACAGGAGGAGACGGAGGAGGTCTGGCTGCTCACCTGAGACCACGGAGACAGTTATGGACTTTAGGACAAACTGTCTTATATCAGAGTCAAACATAGAGACACATGTACTACTGTTCAAAAGTCTGGAGTCACGAATAACTGCACAAGGGTTTTCTAATCATCAATGAGCCTTTCAACACCATTAGCTAACACAATGTAGCATTAGAACACAGGAGTGATGGTTGCTGGAAATGTTCCTCTGAACCCCTATGTAGGGGTATGTATTTTGCTGAATTTTTGGATTTTTTCAGACTAGGAAACAATATTTTTTGGTGCCTGTAAATGAGGACAACAGGAGGGTTAATGATGCAGTTACAGACTTCACCACTAGAGGTCATGACGACACCAGTCTACTCTTTTCCATCAAGTTGAAATAAAACAGGAACTTCTCAACTTTTATCCTCCAGTGTTTGATGGAGCTGATAAAGCAGCTCAATTCTTAATTAATTTATTTCATCAGGAGTTAAAAAATACCAATAAACGTCCTCTAGACAGACAATAGTCGACATTTTTCTAAGTTTCTCCTGTGAGTTGTTGTCAGGTCAAAGTGTTGTTTGTTCGTTTAGAACCAACTAGTCTTTGTTTGTTCAAGCAGGACTTGCCCTGCTGCCTGAATTTATCATATTGTTAAGTTAAAAAAGGCTCTAACTGCACCGCTACACTAACCTTATGTGGTCTGACATCTTCTCCCCACAGATCTTATGATTTGTTCGTCTAAACTGGTTAATCTCACCTCGTCCCAGTCTTCTCCTTTGGTTCCTCCCTCCTCTTTCTCGTCTGGATTTTCCTTCATGCTTTGCATCGCGTTCAGGACTTCTTTGTCCTCGTTGCCGGGATGTGAAGCGACGTGAAGGTTTTCAGTCTCTGGCTGCAGAAGAAGAACTTAAAGGTGGGGAAAAAAAGCACAGAAATGAGCATCTAGATCCTGCAGACAATGACAGATTATTATTTATTATTATTGTTATTATTATTATTATTATTATTACGACATGGAGCTGCAAGCACAAGGGTTTGAAGGAACAGTTTGGTTTATTTGAGAGCTTGTATAACGATTAGCATTGAAACTAAGGGCAAAACAATGAAAACTTAAAAAAAAAGTCATATTTCCTCTAGTGTAGGCTACATTTAGAATATTTTCATTGGCTTAATTTGCCCTCAGACAGTTTTTTCTGAGGAAGACTGAACCTTTTACGTCACTCTTTCAGAACCAGCAGATTTTGTTGACTAAGTCAGTAATTTCACCTCACAGGACACAAGAGTTTTTAGGTTTTAATTGCATAAAACATCACTTTGCATCCTAAATATGGTCTTGAAACAACAATTTCACTCAGTAAAATGAACAGACTCATTAATGGAGGCAGCTGTAGACCAGCAAGTGCCATTTTCTGCAATTTTAAAATGAAGATTTTGTCGGTGGTGGCTTTGGTAAGAACAAAATAAAAGCTATAATTGCGACCGTAAAGCTGTGAATAAAACATAAATATGGCGAACACTTAAAATCATAGGGGATTTCTTTAGTTTGGTGGTTTTTAAGGGGTAAAATACCAAAATCACACAGTAACAAACCAGTAATTCTTGCTTTCTGCGAAGTAAAATTACTGATTCTGTCAATGGAGTCTGGTGGATCTGAAAATAACGATATAAAAGCTTCAATTTCTGTTGGAAAAAGCTGCCAAACTGCAAGATAAAGCTGTGAAAATAATGTAAATATAACGTACACTTAAACTGATAGAGTTTTTTTTAACTGGGTCTTTTTCAGGTGTTAAAGCACCAACATTTAACAGAAACAAACCAGTAATTCTTGTCTTCTGTGAGGTCAAATTACTGATTTTGCCAGCAGAGTCTGGTTGATCTGAAGATAGCGATTTAAAAGTTAAAGCTGTGAAAACAGTCTTATTAAAGTGTAAAACTGACCTGACATAGATTGTTTTGTTCACGCTATAAAACACCAACGTAATTCCTGCGTTCTGAGGTAAAATTAGAGATTTTTGTCAATGGAGTCAATAAAGTTATTTCAGTTTCGTGCTGGAAACAGCTCTCTGAGTGCAGGTAAAGAAGTGAAATTACTCTAAATATAGCAAACACTTAAATCAATACTGATTTAATTGATGGTTAAAATATGTTTTGCTCCAGTTGAGCTCAGCTTCGTGAACTGGTGGAGCCCTTCAGAGGAACCAAACTATCCCTTTAAAGTGCTGCGTAAACATGAAAATCAGAGAAAAACTATTTAGAAAAACCAGAAGTTCAACAAGAAATGAGCTTAAACTAAGTGCTCCACTAACCCGGCCTGGTCTCCACCTCTCTGGGGCTCTGGTTGAGTCCAGAGTTTGCATGAACAGCTGAACTCTCCAGTCTGACGGCGCAGATCTCCTCGTTTACTTCCTGAACCTTCTGGATCTTCTCAGCCTCCACCGGTCTCTCAAAGCAGAAAGCAGGACCACGGGAAACCACTGGGATGAAAAAAAACGAGAGCTGAGTGAAGAAATGTGCCGTTGTTCAAGATGAAACTGTGCTGTGGAGGTGCTTCTGATCTTCTCACGCTGTGGCTTGAGGCTGCTGTGCTGGGTCCTCCTCAGGGGTCGGTGGTCGGGGGCTTCCTCCAGCGTCAGGGACCGGATCACCGTCTCACAGAGGAACTGAGCTCCACTGATCTCCTCGTCCTTCTCCTCCTCCTGCTGCTCCACAACCTCCCTCTGAGGCCTCAGCTTCACTCCTGGGCAAGAAGGCGATGAAAACATTCAAATATTTAGCGTTTTACTTCTCTCAGACTCAGTGAGAAGTTGAAAAAAAGCATCTTTTCGATTCTAATCATTCGTCTTTCTTGTCAGAAATTGCTGCCTACATTATTATCATTTTAGTGTGCCGAAAAATCAGGCCGAAAAATGTTTCTTCTTAAATATTCACCAGCCTTTGCACATCAATTTTTTAATATTTCTGAAAATGAGGCCAACTGGAGCCATTTTAATAATTAATAATATTAAAAAGACAAGATTCTATAAGTTTTCTATCACTCAAATAGACTCACCAAAAAGTTTTCGGACTCCTGTGACCTCTGCGTCTTCTTTGATCTGTGAAGTGATGGATTTCTCCAGCACCGGAGCATCGTGAGGCAGAGGGGAGATGCAGGGAGTCAGATCTGGAAATGAGACACAAACAATACAGATTATGTGCTTAAATGTTAATGTATTAAACAGCTGGTATAACAGTGTAAATGTACTGTCCCCTTAAAATAACTCAACACAACCATTAATGTCTAAACCGCTGGCAACTAAAGTGAGTACACCCCACAGGGAAAATGTCCAAATTGGGCCTATTTAGCCATTTTCCCTCCCTGGTGTCATGTGACTCGTTAGTGTTAGAAGGTCTCAGGTGTGAACAGGGAGCAGGTGAGTTAAATTTATTGCTCTCACACTTTCTCTACTGGTCACTGGAAGTTCAACACGACACCTCATGGCAAAGAACTCTGTGAAGACCTGAAAAAAGAATCAGTGGTCTACATATAGATGGCCTCGGCTACAAGAAGATTCCAACAGGCTGAAACTGAGCGGCAGCACGGTGGGACCAGGACAGGTTCCACGCAGAACAGGCTTCGTCGTGGTCCACCAGAGAAGCTCCAGAGGCTGTCTTTGGAAAATAGACGTATGAGTGCTGCCAGCATTGCTGCAGCAGTTGAAGGCGTGGGGAGTCAGACCATACACCTCACACTGCATCAGACTGGTCTGCATGGCTGTCATTCCAGAAGGAAGCTTCTTCTAAAGATGATCCACCAGGAAGTCCTCAAACAGTTTGCTAACGACCAGCAGACTGAGGACTTGGATGACTGGAACCATGCCCTGTGGTCTGATGAGACCAAGATAAACTTATTTGGTTCAGATGGTGTCAAGCGTGAGTGGCGGCAACCAGCTGAGGAGTACAAAGATGACAGTCCAGCATGGTGGTGGGAGTATCATGGTCTGGGGCTGCATGAGTGCTGCTGGGGAGCAACAGTTCACTGAGGGAACCATGAGCACCAACATGTACTGGAGCAGGAAACTTGGCTACAAGGCAGTATTCCAACATGACAACGAACCCAAACACAGCTCCAAGACGACCACTGCCTCGCTAAAGAAGCTGAGGGTAGAGGTGATGGAGTGACCAATCATGTCTCCAGACCTAAACCCTATTGAGCATCTGTGGTCCATCCTCAGATGGAAGGTGGCGGTGCCCAAGGTCTCTAACATCCACCAGCTCTGTGATGTTGTCATGGAGGAGTGGAAGAGGATTCCAGTGGAAACCTGTGAAGCTCTGGTGAACTCCATGTCCAAGAGGGTTCAGGCAGTGCTGGAAAATAACGGTGTCCACACAAAATATATGGACACTTTGGGCCCAATTTGGACATTTTCACTTGGGGGTGTACCCACTTTAGTTGCCAGGGTTCAGACATTAAGGGTTGTGTTGAGTTATCTTGAGGGGACAGTAAATTTACACCGACTACTTTACATCGTATCAAAGTGTCATTTCTTCAGTGTTGAAAAGACAGAATTAAATATCTGCAGAAATGTGAGGGATGTACTCATTTTTTGTGAGATACTGTATGTACAGTTCCTTTTGGAGTTTAAAGCATCAGATGTTACTCACCCACAGGAGTGTTGTTGGGAACCTTCTCCAGCTCTTGAACAATGTTTATATCCAGCAACTCAAATGACAGAAGATCCTAAAACACCAAGCAGAAAAGTGGAATATCTGTTTAGTACAAAACAGTAATTAAAAAACCCCAAACACCATTTGTTATCCACACAATTTCTACGAAAATGACTGAAAAGATTTTATTACTGAAGCTGCTTTAAAACAAGCTGTATTTTGCTGAAGGGGAGATTATTCCCAGCATGCACCTGTGCAGTCAGCAGGTCGACGGAGGGGAAGTAGAAGTCTTCATGGTGGAGGTCGACGGACAAACCGGGGACGACGTCCTTCCTTCCCTCCTTTTCTTTCTCCGCTGGTTTCACCTCCTCCTTCTGAAGCACAAACAGCATCTTTAGCATCACGACAGACTTACAAATTATGACCATGAAAAGTAAAATCACTGGTAGTTTGGGATGTTTGAAAGCATCTATTATCCAAAAATGCAGAGTCCTAATCCAGATTTCTGCTTTTATCTTTCTTATTACAATTACAAAGACTTCCATGGACACATCTGCAGCATTGATCAGGAAAAAATAAAGCAGAGTTTTCCTAAAATCCAGCATTATTGAAGAGTGTTTACTTTTATGCGTCTTAAAATCCTTAATTACAAACACCAGCTGTACTGTTAACATTAAATTCATCTACTTCTGCACTGGAAACTGGATTTCTGGAGGCTGCAATGAGTAAATTTATTAAAGTATAAGGCCTCAAATCTGAATATAACATCCAATTCTGCTATATTCATGCTGATTTTTTTCATTTAAATTAATTTAAAGCTACTTCTGATATTAGAAAAAAACAGCAAATTCTCACGTTTTGAGAACAGTAGATAATATTTTCCATTTTTACTTTATTTTTATAGAGAATTTTTTTTAACTTATCACTAAATTCTCAGACTTTAAATAAATGTTTTTCAGAAAAACTTCATTTAAATCACGTGATTCAAATGCTGGAGCGGTTAACTAACATTTGAACATTTAAAAAAAGGGGGGAAAAAAAGCATATTTTAGATTTTTGTGCTGGAAACAATGGATTTACAAAGACTGCTGTAGACAAAAATGGGTCAATTATGAGGCCTGAAATCTGTATATACTATCCATATCTAGATTGAATTTTGAATAATTTAGTTAGTTTACTTCTGATTATTCCTCTAGATATTTGCTGTGATATAAGACACAGAAAGCAGCAAATCCTCACATTTTGAGAACAGGAGACACTGAATATTTAGTGTGTTCCCTTAATTTTACACAGAAAACTACTATTTCTGTGTGACTAATCACTAAAACTGTTGCAGCAGGTTATATTAAATATACATTTTTTGAGAAAAACAGAACATAAACAGCACAATTGCAATACATAAAAGCAGTAATAACATAATCTACATCAGTGGTTCCAACAGCAGGGATTGCAAGATGATTAACAGGATTAAAATATTACATAGAAATCACAAAAAAGAGCATATTTTAGCATTAATTGTTACGAAACATTAAAATTCAATATATATAAGTACTCAGACTGATGTATTCTGCTGCTAGCATGTATTAAATTACCAAATATTTACTTGGCGACTTATATCACAGCAAATTAATCACAAGTAGGCCCAAAATAATTATATTCTGGCAAAATGAGCAACATCACAACTGCAGGCGATTACTGAATCATTTAAGAGGTGAACAGTTAGTTTATTGAAATATAACATCAAAGCAAAAAAAAATAAATCAAGATTTAATTCATAATCCATCCTTTTTTATGACACACCACAAGAACAATCATCTCCAGTCTGCTAGAACCAACCTATGAAAGCCACAGAAGTACCCAGAAGAAGGTGAAGCTTGGCCATAACTGGACATTCCAGCAAGACAATGACCCCAAACACACATCAGAATCAACAAAGGCTCGGTTAGAGAAAAAAGCCTGGAAGGTTCTTGAGTGGACATCACAATCTCCAGACTTCCACCCAATTGAGAATCTGTGGTTGGTCTGAAGAAAGCTGCTGCAGCACATAGACCTGAGAACATTGCTGAGCTGGAGACCGTTGCCCACGAGGAATGGGTTAAAATTCCCAAGAAGTGCTGCCAGAAGCTTGTTAGAAACGATACTTCGTGTCTACAGCAGGTCATTGCAGCTAAAGGCTGCTGAAGATACAGCCTCATACAGGGTTGAATTACTTGAACTTTTTCACGGACTGAGTGACATTCTTGGCCAGAATATCCTGGTACTTCCTGAATCCGTGGTGCCTTCAATACGTTGGAGATTCCCAGTTCCATTAGAAGCAGAACACCCCCACAGCATCCCAGATCCACCACCATGCTTCACAGTAGGCCTTGTTCTTCCTCCCAGACATTCCTCTGATCCATAGGACCAAAGAGCCCTAGTTTGGTCTCATCAGTCCATAGAACAGTTGCCCAGAACTTCTGTGGCTTTGATAGGTTGGTTTTAGCAGACTGGAGACCGTTTTCCTTGTCTTCAGAAGCGGTGTCCATCCAGGGGATCTGGCATTGAGCCCTTCAGCATGGAGTGTTTGGCGTTCTGTGTCCACAGAAACATCAGTTCCTCTTTCAGCCAGATCTTCCTGCAGGTGCTTGGCAGTAAGCCTAGGGTTCTAGTCCATCTGTCTCCGCAGGAATCTTGATGTTCTCGCCGACAGCTTCCTTTTTCGACCATGTAGTGTAGCCACAGTCCCGGTGGCTTCGAACTTATGAATGATGCTTCCATCAGTGTCTCTGGGAACATTCAAGAGCTTGGAGATCTTCCTGTACCCATTTCCTTTCTCATGCAAAGCAACTATCTCCTCTCTAAACTGCAGGAACATCTCTCTGGTCTTAACCATGTTGCTTTCAAGAGGCGTATGGGGAGTACTGACACAAAGTGAACCCATTTTATAGACATGAGTATTACTCAGTGTTTATCATGTGTCACCGTTGAATTCACCTCAGAATGTAGACATACAGGTGGATGGATTGGAGTTGTACTGCAATTATCAGTATTTACCAAGCATTGTTTATATGGGGTTGGACAATTTTGCAACCTGCTTTTTGTAAAAAAGTTTAAATTTTGGATGGATTCTGAATCAAATCTTGATTTTTGCTTTGGTATTATCTGTCAATAAATTAACTGTTCACCTCGTACATGACTTAGTAATCGCCTGCAGGTGGAAAGCTGCTCATTTTGCCAGAATGTCAAAAACATCAGAGGGGTTGAATAATTTTGCATACAGAGCAGAATAAGGAAGTATATTGAGATTTTAAGCCACAGCAGCCTGCGTAAATCCATTTTCCAGTGTAAAAATGGGTGAATTTAATGCACAAAAAAGCAAATAATGCTGGAATTTAGGCGAAACAACGCAACCGCTATCCTCAGAGGTGTTTGAAGCATGCAAACGTTGCAGCCATGCAACGTTTGCATGCTTCAAACACCTCTGAGGACAGCGGTTATAGTGTAATTTTTTGGAAATCGAGGGCTGAAACCGCTGATCTAGATGTCCGTTTTTTTTTTTGCAGACTTGCCGGTCGTTTGCTCGGATGCCCGGTGGCGCCGCGTCCGTCGCCGGGGTCGACCACGATGCTGCACCAGACGCGGGGGCCGAACTGGCAGCCGCAGTGCGCCAGCCGCCAGTGGGAGGTGTAGGTTCCCTCCATCACCGGCGCCACGAACGCCACACTGACCACTCCCACTTGTCCGGGCAGCAGCAGGGGCACCGGCACCTCCCTCTTCTCCTCCGAGGCCAGGCCGAGGTTCCCCCACATGAACACTAGCTGGGTGCACGTACACACACATACACAGAACACAAAATAGGAAATACGCATGCGAAAAAGGGCACAAGGACGACCGCATGCAACCGGAAAGAAAAGAAAAAAGAAGAAAAGGAAATTTAAAAGGAAAAAAAAAACCACAGAAATGGTGACAGGAAACTGAAAAACAACAAACCACGATGAGGTAAAACGATCTCAGGACAGAAAAGCAATCGGGCTCGAGATCTTAGCTGGTGTTAGTGGGTAAGAGGAGGCAATGAGTTGGGCTGAAAGAAGTGAAGCAGGGGGTGGGGGGGGCAAAAAGAGCCTTTCCTCTGGACGAGTGGGAGGGTACCTTAGTCTCTGAGGTCCAGCTGATAGTGCCCGAGTTCCTCATCTTCCAGTATTTGATGAACTTGGTACCAGGCTCCAGACGGGTGCCGTCAGGCAGATTTTCATCCAGAAACAAGGCAGCCATAGTGGGCACCAAGGACGTGTGCGAGACCCCGGGACCCCTAGTTTCAAGTGTACAGAGCATTGTTGAAAATAGCCCTGGTTTCTTATAACACCCATCTCTTTTTGTTCTCTACGAATCAAAAAAGCAGGACCCCCAGATTTGTTTTTTTTTTTGTTTGTTTTGCAGCTCAAAAGCATTTTTTTTCTTAGAAAATCTATGAAGCAGCAGCAGCAGTTTTCACATTGAGGTAGTTCCAACATTTCCACCACCCCAGAGCAGCCAGCGACACACTCATACAGACTAGATTACAAAGATGGCATATTTTGATTTCTTTTCTTGGAAAAAAAATGACTTTTTTTTTTTTTTTTTTTTTTTTGCATCCATGCTGGGTTTCTTGGTACCCAGCACTGTCGGACGCCCTTCTCCGAGGTGGCGCTTACTCTGGACTGGAGGCCTGGGGATCGGGGACCGGGGCGGGGACGGAGCCGGGGGCTGGGGCTGGACCTGAGGCTGTTTCTGAGGCAGCAGGAGGGGGCAGGGCTGGGACCTGGGTGGATGCCGAGGCCATGTTTGTCAGGGTGGCTCTGCCTGAGGTAGAGGGCCCGCTCCACTGCAGCCCCCTCTTCTCCAGTCTCAGTTTCTTCTTGATTTCCTTCACTTCGGCTCTTAGCTGCCTTCTTTCAGCTTTGAGACGCTGTCGCTCGGCCTTGCGCACTGTCCTGTCTCCTCGCCTTGGGAACCTGGTTTGAAATGTCATCAGGAACACCTATTTGTTGACTATCAAAAGTTTATTTATCAAAAAACAAGACACATCCCCAGTCCTAGCTCAAGAATGACAGTAATCTAGCTGCTAGAATGTTCAGCATTCCTGCTTTGTGTGCATTTACATTTATGTTTTCCTGCATTAACGTAGGAGAAGTGAGAGCAAACAGGGCTAACAGTGTTGGCAGTAAGTTAAAATGCTGGATTTATCCTCCGTTCTGGGGGTTTACCTCAACTCTCCTGACATGCCGTGCTCGGGGATGGAGAGAGGAGTCTTGGTTCTGACGAGGTTGTGGCTCGGGTCATGGCTATGTCTGCACATCTCACACAGGATGCAGGAAGGACACACACTGGAAACAACAAAAACATCCAATATGGACACTTTAAGAGCTGCTAAAACCCCACTTTATATTATTTTAGTCTACATGTGTCACCACGCTGCATGCCTGTTGTGGTCGCTGCCGCTTTCTTTTCTACTGTTAGCTTCTTATTTGACATCGTTAGCAAATGATCTAAGCTGTATCCTCTCCAACATGTTGATGGAGACAGTTTTTTCATTGAGCTGAGCCACTGTTTTCACAGCTTTATAAGCTGTTTCCCGTTGGCTTTCAATAAAGTATTTCTGATTCTGAGTGCTTTAACATAAATCCTAAAAAAAAATGCAAAAACAAAAGTTACATTTGAAGTATGACACATTTATAATCCCAAAACTGGAAAAAAAGATAATGAAACTTTAATTTCTTTGGTTATTTTCCAAAAAACAACACTTTTCCAAGCATCCACATGTGTAATAAAGACAGAAAATATGGAGGCTATCCATACTACAGATATTTCACTACTCTCACTACTTTTTATTTGTCTCCATACTTATTTGCTTTCCTCGCTGTGTAAACACTGCCTGCAGTTCAGCCGAGTGGTTCCTGAATTTTTGTGACGTAACCGTTTATCACAGCTGAGTCAGTCGTGGATTTACAATAGCACCAAGCACATCAGAATTCTTTATTTTTTACAGAATCTGACTGGAGCAAACTGTATATTTCTGGCAGATTTTTAAATGAGACACATAGAATAAATGTAAAGTAGGTTTGGTTCTTTTTCCTAAAGGAACGACACGTCATATGATTGATTCAGACAAGAATGTAAAGTTAAAAATATGTCGGTTCTCACTGTTTTTACAGTTTCTTGCTCTGATAAATGCTGTAATTTTGGCATTTTATTTAAAGATAATCTGCCTTTCAAAGCCTCCAGTGAGTTTTGGGGTTCAAAGGGGTAAAGAATGTTACACATGCAAGAAAAAGCCGAAAAACATAAACTCATAAAAACACAAAGGCTAAAAGAAAGGATAAAATTTGGAGTGTTGCGTATTCAAAGCATCAGACAATTTTATCTATTTTTTTTATTTACAAAATCTGTGTCATGCCTAATCAAATTCTGCATCTGGAAACTGAACTGTCGGTTACTTATTGTCCTCAGTATGTAATTTTTTTGTTGCATTCAGCGCTGCAGATGTTCTGTTCTGCCTAGCAACACATACTAACCTCCAGAAAACAGCATCATGGTCATTAGGCTTCTGTGTTGCTTTGTGGTAATGTTATAAATCAGAGCGTATCTGATTCCTACCTGCACTTGTAGGCTCCTTCAGAGGTGAGCTTGTTGCAGCTGCTGCAGTTGGGGGTGTAGCCCAGCGATCCGTTGGAGGTGGAGGGTCCGGGTCTGGGTCCGATCGGACCCCCCATCGCCCCGTCGGCCTCGGGGGGCCCATCAGGAGATTTGTGGGTGCAACACTGACCGGAAAAGTCGCTGCACATCCGTTCGACCACCTCCTTCACCACCTCGTCTTTAAACTGTGAAAAAAAAAGAGTTTCATTCATGTAAGAAGAATCCAAAAACGTCATTTTATATTAAAAAACATTAAGCATGCATCAAACGTTTAACTTTACCTTCTCCATGTAGGATCTAAACCACATGGGAGGAGGCTCATCTTCAGGTTTGCTCCCCTTGTTGTCTTTTACTGTGACCTGAATCAAATACAGAATGTTTACATCAGTTTAGTCACTTTATCTGACACATTAGAGTTCAGCTAGTCTTAAATATTGAAGCACACTGTTTTTCCAGCATACATTCAAGAGTACTTGTCCCTACAAAACTCTACATGAACCCTCTGAACCCCAAAACCTGCCGGTGGTTTGAAAGGCCTGTTATCATTTAAATAATCTACAGCATTTATTAAAGTCAGAAACACTGAACACAGAAATAATTGTTGGATTTTCAACTCTCCAACGGTTCTCAAACCAAGTGCCATTCTGTTGGAAAAATTAACCAAACATTAAGTGAACATCATGGTTGTTTTTCTTCATTAAAACCACTATATTCTACTATATTCTATGTTGTAAATTAAAAAAACTGGTTAAAAAATAAAATGTCTGCATCGGTGGCTGTAGAGATATTTCCATCTGTGCACACACTTTAGGCAATAAAAGGAAATGTGAGGATGATTTCAAGCTTATTGCCACAAATAGTTTCTATTTTATTTTAATCGCTGAATTTATCTGTGAGATGCAGTTCTGTCTGGACAAATAATAAAGTGAAAAAGAAAAAGAAAAAACAGGATCCTGGAATTTTATGCTTGAACAATTGTGATACTTCATCAAAAATAATTTTATTCTACATGTTTTATTTAAAGATTTGCCATAAATAAAGAGTTTGTACTGACCAGATTCTGAATAAAACAGACTGAGACACCATGACTGGCTTAGTTATGACTAACAGTCATATGACAAAAGTTCTGAGACTTTTCAGCTGAACTGCAGACAGTTTCCACAGATAAAACAAAGCACAGAAACAAAGTAAAAAGTAAGTAGTAAAATTTGAATTTTAAATCAATTAAATTTCATTTTTTCTATGTTTTTTTTTTCTTAATCCTGTATTTCGTAATAATTCTGTCTTACTGTACAAAGTACAAGTCTGAGTTTTTTCTGCTTGTAGTCGTCGTCGTTCTGTTTCCATGGAGACGCAGGACTTTGTATTGCAACGACTATAAACACTACACGCGTGACTACTCGTGCTCTTACAGCTTCTCGCTCCGGGGTGACCTGGGTGCCTTTGTCCACCGTTTTGACCCTGGACGGGTAAGGAGGAGCCGGACGGAGATCCCCCTTCAGCTCCTTCACCTCGGTCTTCAGAGGACCTCCGCAGGCCTGGCCTTTCATCTTGTACACGTTCATGTGCAGCTGGTTCCCCTGCTTCTCTGCACTCTGGAACACAGAAACCACAGCAGGGTGAAGCTAAACTGTAGAATATTACAGGCAGCAGCTATTTGTTGTCCTGTAACTAAGAGAATGCTGCTAAACCGGAATCAGGACATATTTGTACAGTGCAGTAATACAGGATGACTCTGCATGAAGATGACGTCTTGTTCTTTGTCACATCCCTCAGTCACGACAACAACTAAATGGCACTTTTACTGTTTATAGCTGCAACAACTAATCTAACAACTACTATATAACACAACTATATATTAAAAATAAACTATTATATAACTATATATATCAAAATATTCACCAACTATTCTGTCAACCATTCTTCTAAATAAAAGACAGTCTTAACTTTCTCATTCTAGCTTCCTAAATTTGAATATTTTCCATTTTCTTTCCCCCTCTGTGACAGTAAACTGAATATTTTTGGGTTGTGTAAAGCACTGATCAACCTATATTGTTCTTTTTTACTATTTTCTGTCATGTTATTGAACAAACACCTGATCAATTAATTTAAAAAATCATCTACAATAAAAAATAATCTTTATTTGCAGCTTTTGTGGACAAAAAAGGGCATTTGGGCTTTGATTGTCATTTTTTTAACTGTTGTCTGATATTTTATAAACTAAACAACAATTTTAATAATTAAAAATGCAAATGATCACTAGTTGAAGCCCCCCACAGTACCTTGATGGCTTCTTCATATTCATCTGAAAAACAACAAATAATTTAATTAATATTTCCACAATATATTCTGCAATTACAGCTGTAATCTTACTTACACTCATACATGTGTAATTAACTTAAACTGTACGTTTAACATAGAAAAACAACCAATGTTTTTCTCACCTTGACTGTTTATGCAAATCTGTAATAAAAAGTAAAAGAGAATGATTAAATTTCCATATATGACATCTTCACAAACATTTAAAAACATTACATAACTGCAGGCAGCTTTTTACCTCTTCATTGTCCTCATCAAAGTATTTAACTTGAAAGTGGTTGATCCCAAATGAGGCTTTGATCTGAAATAGAGAATATGATATAAACTCATAGCAAACACTCTCTGATGAAATCAGATCATCACAAAAACACTGATAATGGCAGCAGGAGCGGAGCCAAGTGGTGTCACGATGACCAAAGTTTAAAGTCTGGTCAACCCACACAGTTACTACTGAGGAGTATCACGCTATTTAGTGGAACCATTCCTCTTGTTTCCATACAGATTAATTTTAGCAATGCAGTCAACCTCCATTCAGCCACATATGACCAGGAAGTTCCGACAAATCAGAAAATGTTCACTCTGATGTTTTAGCAACTCAAACAGTTCATGTTATAATCATTAAAAAGTGTTTGGATGGCATAAAAAAGCATTTTAAAAACACATAACATGTGAACAACCCATATATTGTTCAATATGAAAACTTTTTCTACATTAACAACATGAAAATTATAGTTAATTTACAAACATGTCATCATATAGTTTGTCCAGCAGAGGGTGCTGCTATTACATTTTTTTTTTTTTTATTATCCCTTATTAATCCCACGAGGGGAAATTCTGATTTTCGCATCTCTCCCAAATTGGGGGAGTCAGAGCAACGGGTCAGGCACGGTACAGCGCCCCCTGGAGCAGGAAAGGTTAAGGGCCTTGCTCAAGGGCCCAACAGTGGCCGCATCGGGGCTTGAACCTCTCACCTTCTGATCAGTAGTCCAGAGACTTAACCGTTGCGCCACCACTGCCCCACATTATTTTAGTCTCAGCAGTGTCTGCAGCACATGTAGCGGAGCACAAATCACAGCTAAGCATATGGTGGTGCGGAGTCAACTGGTGACTTTAAAATAAAATACACGTATATATATGTTTTTATTAAACTAGAATTACTAAAATTAAACTAAAAAGTGTATAGATGGTGTAAAAATTAACACATAAACAACACATATATTATCCAATATACACCAATGTGAAAACTTTTTCTACAATAAATAAAATAAAAAATATGATTAAAGTAATTTGGAAACATGTCATCATATAGTTTATCCAGCAGAGGGTGCTCAAACTCCATGTTTTTCCTCTCAGCACTGTTTGCAGTACATGTAGCAGAGCAAATGGTGGTGCGGAGCCAACTGGTGACTATAAGGTAAGCTGCCAATTAATATGTGATCTGTATTAGTCTAAACTTTATAAACAACGACCCCATCATGTTATCTTTCCAATATTACTCAAGAAGATACATGGATATACAAAGAATATCTGGGGTCTTTTTTACTCAAATTAAATTAAAAAGTGTTCAGACTGTATAAAAATTCATTCTTCAAAACACATAACATGTAAACAACCCATATATTAGCCAAAATACACCAATGTGAAAAGTTTTTCTCCAATAAACAACACAAAATATATAGTTAAAGTAATTTAGAAACATGTCATCACAAAGTTTGTCCAGCAGAGGGAGCTCAAACTCAATTATTTTACTTTCAGCAGAGCAAATGGTGGTGCCGAGTCAACTGGTGACTTCAATATAAGCTGCCAATTAGCATGTGATCATTATTACTGGAAACTTAATAAACAATGACCACATCATGTTATTTTCCAATACTACTCATTAAATACATGTATATATAAAGAATATATGAGTTGTTTTTTTACTAAAATATGTCAGGCTCTAGCAAATAACTAATCTGTATGTGTTTTCATTAGTTAAACTGTTTAAGGTTCTGCTGTAGATTTAGTTAAACCTCTTGTACAGATTATGGGGATAAAACCCTCCTTTAAAAAAGCTCCTAAAACTAGCATTAGAAACTGCTGAACAATGCCAGACTGATCCAAAACAAACGATGACTCAACTCTGTGGCGGAACAAGGACACTTGTGACGCCATTTAAATGTGTTATGATGTTCACCAAGAGTTCAGAAAATGCTAACTCTGGTTCCAGATTTCATAAACAAAGCCGTTATATGTGCTTCTACGCCTCACTGGTCTGTATACGCAAAGAACAAGGAAAATATTGAGTGTTCGGCCTACAGATTTGCTTAAAAATCAGATTAAGCCATTGTTGTGCCACCTCAGAGTGACTAATGATCTCAAGCTGGAAAAACAGATCCAGGATCAGAATCACCTCGACAGCCGGATACAGTTTGTACAAACGCACTAAAGTAGACTTAGCTCACTTTCTGTGCTAATTAACGGCCCGTCAGCGTAATTACTGTATTATTACTGTACTGCTGTATTAATATCGGGCTTTCTCGGCGGGAAAGGCCGTCCTTCAGCTGCTCTATTGTTCGGGCCCCGGCTGGGCCTCCTTCTCTCCAAACTGCGCCAGCGGTGAGCTAACACTAGCTGGCTAGCTGCTCACCCAGGCTTCCACGGACTCCCACTCGAGTTTATCCAGATCCTGAGCCAGAAACCTCTTCACGTTCCCCCGGAAGTTCACTTTGATGGTAACGGGGAGCCCCATGTCGGCCGTCCAGCAGCGGATAACCGGTGATAACGGCCTGTCTGATCCCTGCTGCCCTCCAAACTCTGCTCTTGTTTACATCGTCACAAAAATACGGTGACGTTTCTGCTTCTTTTTCGTGGACGTTTAATTGTGCCCGGAAAACACCACAATGACGCGTTTCCGCCATCGAGTGGTGACAAATGGGAATTACAGCGTCCAGTTAAAAACAGAACTCAAGACCTTTATTTATCACAAACGCAATTATACATAGTATAATGCGCAGTGAAATGCTTTGTGCACCTGTTCCAAACCGAAACAATAAGAATAAAAACACACAAGAAATATTTCTATGTATATATACATACATATATACCTACTTATGTGCAATAACTGATACCTCATTCTCCTGTATATAGTCTAAAACAGTATTTTAAAAAAATGATCTGTATATAATGTTCTCTGTAATTTTTGCACTGTGTTTTGTTTTATTTATTATTGCACTGCCTTTATACTTTTTCTTTTGGAGCTGATATAACGGTGACTTTCCCCACTGTGGGATCAATAAAGTTTATCTTATTTTATATATATATATATATATATATATATATATATATATATATATATATATATATATATATATATATATATATATATATATATATATACAAAATTAGACTAAATGCAAATTTACCTGAACAATTTAATTATTAGAGTAAAGACACTACACAATTATATAAAATACAGATTTATCTGACTTATTTAAATACTATAGTTGAGACCCGATTCAAAAAATTCACAACATACATATTTACGTAAGTAATTTAAATATTGGGGTAAACTCGATATAATACAAACTAACCTGACTAACTTAAATGTTTTGTTTATCATCATTAACGCTCCTGTTTTCCTTTCTCCGGCGTGGTGACGTTTCGCGCAGGAACAGTGACAGTCCCGCCTCCGTCGCGTTTTATCGTCGTCATCTTTAAGCTCACACAGTGTGGCTGACAGCACTAAGCCACACGTTCACAAGAGAAGTTGATGCTGTCGGGACAATCGTTCTGCGCATATTTGATCACATAAGATGTCTTCACTCCTCAAGGTGGACAATGAAATTAAAACCAAGGTGAGATTCGCGCTTCGGGGGAAACTTCATCATTCGACGACGTGTTGTTGTTGTTGTTGCACTTTGCTTTGCTAGTTAGCATGCTAGTTAGCCGCATGATGTGAGCGCTGTGGTAAGGCCGAGCTATTAGTCGCTAATAGCTACTAGCCGGCTAATAGCAGCTAGCGGAGGCTAACCGGCTTGTTTCCCGCCTGCTATTTTACACCCGTCGAACCGGCCGACAGGTGCTGTGTCACGGTGACGTTAAGCTTCACGGGGAGCCAAATAGAGTTTGCGTTCCAGCGTGGTGTGTACAAACCGGAGCTAATACCGGGGGACCACATGGAGAACAGAAGGCCGGAGCTACTGAGTTAGCCCAGCGAGCTGCCGGTGTCATACCGTCTGTGTAGAACTGATTAGTGAAGCTACAACGCCCGTTTTATTTACGTCCACAGCTGCTTTTATCTGGCGCAGACAAACAAAAAGAAATGAGCTCCTTTGCTGTTATCCTCATTTCTCTTAAAACAGTTACGTGCTCAGTCTAGAACCAATCCTGTTCGTTTCACTGGTTCAAATGCATTTAAGAGACCAATTTAACTCATATAATGCAGTTTTCTACTTGCCAAACCCTGTTTCCAGCCCATACATTGTGAATTAAGTGTAATAAATGCATCAAGGTGACCTCATTTAATTCATGAGGGTCATGTTTTAAAGATTATACCTCCATAGGATTGCTGCAAGAGAGCTAATTTCTGTATTTGTGAAGTAAACCCATCCATAAATCATATTAATAGCCGTCTAAACTACCAAAAACTCATTAGTGAAGCTACAACGCCCGTTTTATTTACATCCACAGCTGCTTTTATCTCTTTAGCTGTTTTCCTCATATCTCTTATAACAGTTACCTTCTCAGTCTAGAACCAATCCTGTTCGTTTTACTGGTTAAAATACAATTTAAAGACTAGTTAAACGAATATAATGCAGTTTTCTATATGCCAAAAACAGTTTCCAGCCCATACATTGTGAATTAAGTGTAATAGATGCATCCAAATGACATAATTTCATTAATGGGGGTTGTATTGTAAAGATTGCACCCCAATAGAATAGCTGCAAGAGAGCTAATTTCTGTATTTGTTCAGTAAAACCCATCCATAAATTATGTTAATAACAGTCTAAACAAGAATTTTGGACATACTAAACACATACAGCTTTAAAATTGGAAATGATGTATATTATAGAAGTATAATATTGCCTGTTAACATGTTAAATTTAAAAACAAGAGTCTAGGTAATCCTTTGATTGGCTGGGTTTTCAAGTGTACTTTTGTCGTGTTTTAACTCTAGTTCTAAATTAGTCAGCTTAATCTCCATAATTCATAATACTGGAGGGTTTAAGCCTTAATATTTAAGTTAATTTAGCTAACTGCATCATTAATAATACTATATTTGCAGCCTTGTGTGCCTAATTGTAGTTATAATATTTATTCTAATCATGTAAAGTTGCATTTTTTTTTAAAAACTTTAATCCTTAATATGTAAATTACTGTTGAATTCACATCATTAATAACCTCAATTATTAAACTAGTTAGGTTAACTTACAGCGCCTGGCTTATTTTTCGTCTGGAAATTAAATGTGTTCTATAAACACGTGACTTCTCTTGATTAAACGTCAGGCCCGATTGTGTTGTATGTTTATTTATTTTTGGTCACAGTTGTTCGGTTACAACAAACTTTGTCAAAAACACACTTTCGCTATCACCACAAACACACACATCTGTGTATGTGCACGTTACGACTGTCTGACCGAGATAAAAGCAGCTGCAGCTTTATGTAAAATCCGCCTGTCAACAGTGATTCCAGCCCATACATCAGGAC
The DNA here is from genome assembly GCA_027123335.1 of Amphiprion clarkii. Classification (NCBI taxonomy): domain Eukaryota; kingdom Metazoa; phylum Chordata; class Actinopteri; family Pomacentridae; genus Amphiprion; species Amphiprion clarkii. The sequence continues at coordinate 5,313,946 of CM049586.1, forward strand.
TGATGTTATTAATACAACAAAAAGACTTGACTTCACTCATTAGGACCTTATATTAAAGATTATAGCTCACAGAGTGACTGCAAAGGAGATAATGTGTTTATTTTTTATAGATTATAACTCCTCCATAAATCATGTCATCAGTCTGGTTTCCAAATGTAAACAATGATAGTCAACATACTAAACACATACAGCCTAAACACTGGAAACGTGCCATTATATTGTGTTTTTTATGCCTGATTTGGTCACAAGAACCAATAAATATTCACAAAGACCTACTTTTGCTCTCACCTGAGAACTTAATGTCAGTGTATTTGCATTTTATGAATGTTTGATGGAGATAAAAGCAGCTGTAGATAAACTCAAAGACAAACGAGCCGACACAAGGTTGCTCTAAAATGAGTTAAAGTTGCTCTATGTTAATAAAAGTTGCTCTATTTTAGTTAAAGTTGCTCTATATTAATTAAAGTTGCTCTATATTAGTTAAAGTTGCTCTATATTAAAGTTGCACTACATTAGTTAAAGTTTCTCTAAATGAGTTAAAGTTACTCTATAAAATTACTTTCTGGAGCAACTCTGGCATCATGTTCTCTCATATTTCCCATTTTAAATCTTATACTGACTACAGAGCCATGTTTATAGAATCTGTGGTGATCATTTAGACCAAGTAAACCCACTTTAGGTTAATTAAACTTAATCCCACAGCTGCTTCTTAGCAAAGGGGTGGGAAAAAAGAGTTGTTTTGTGTATCGGACTCTTGTCTCATGTGTGTTTGTGTTTGCAGGTTGATGCTTTCAGGGAACGTATCACTGCAGAAGTAAGTGTTGTTTATCTTTTAAACAAATTTGTATAGAAATATGCTCTAAAATGCTCTAAATCTAAAATAAAAACTTGTGAAATGTGTTTCTTTGCAGGCAGAGGATCTAGTCGCAAATTTTTTCCCAAAGAAGTTACTGGAGCTTGATCACTTTCTCAAGGTCAGTTGCTTGTTCAGTAAACTAAACACACGTTGTAGTTGTAGCTGAGAATGACAATTAATATATGCATATGTTGGCTGTAAAGTTCAATGCATGTTTTTTTTTTGAAACTCTATATGCTGTGAAAGATGTTGGTGGCTAGAAAAAGCTCCAGAAGAGCTGCAGATTACAGATAAAACAACTTAATGTTGCTCTACATTAGTTAAAGTTGCTGTATATTTATAAAAGTTGCTCTATGTTAGTTAAAGTTGCTCTATATTAATTAAAGTTGCTCTATATTAATTAAAGTTGCTCTATATTAATTAAAGTTGCTCAAAAATGAGTTAAAGTTGCTCTAAAATGAGTTAAAGATGCTCTATATTAGTTAAAGTTGCTCAACATTAATCAAAGTTGCTCTATATTAAAGTTGCTCAGAAATGAGTTAAAGCTGCTCTATATTAGTTAAAGTTGCTCTAAATTGAGTTAAAGTTGCTCTAAATTAGTTAAAGTTGCTCTTAAGTGAGGTAAAGTTAAGAAATTAAAAGTTGGTGGTGTCCATGGATGTGTATACAGACTTACTACACTACCATGGAATAGTTTAGTTTGTTGGTAAACTATCTGACAAATGTAAACAATAGATGT